>OY720441.1:124136786-124611106 GCA_963082915.1 Dolichopus griseipennis | reverse complement strand
TCTACAGTTAAAATTTAATCAATATAGCTCTATTATTTTTTGAGTTATCGTGCCTACGGACGGACGGACGGAAATGGCTATATCGACTCAGGCAGTTACGCTGATCACAAATATATATACTTTTCCATATCTAGCTCGCTTCCTTTAGGTGGTTATAAACACCGTACCAAAGTTAATATACCTTTTTACCTATTCTATAGGTGTAGGGTATAAAAAATATTTTGTTTTTAATTTATAAAATATTACAAAAAATATGTTTTATGCTAAAATTCTTAACCTTTTAAAAATATAAAAGTGTTTAATAACCCTCGTGTATCAAATTTAAAGTTTTTATCTTCATGAATTTCGAAAATAAGCTTTTTAATTTTTGATTTCCTAGGAGGCACCTGAACCACCACTCCAATTAAGTCTAAATTTCGGGCACATGTAACTCATTGTTCTGAACTCGACACCGAACTCATTGTCCGAACTCGACAAGAACCAATTCCCATGATGCATTCAATACTAGTAACCTAGAATTTAAATTTCATTTAGTTATGCTGCTATAGAATAGGTAAAGGGGTATATTAACTTTGGTATGGTGTTTGTAACCACGTAAAGGAAGCGAGCTAGATATGGAAAAGTATATATATTTGTGATCAGCGTGACCGCCTGAGTCGATATAGCCATTTCCGTCCGTCCGTCCGTAGGCACGATAACTCAAAAAATAATGGAGCTATATTGATTAAATTTTAACTGTAGGTTACTAGGACTGAAAGTACGGCGGGGATTGCATATGGGCGAAATCGGCCCTTGGGTTCGGATTCTGGACCTTTTAATCGATCGAAGGGCTAACGAACATATATAAAAATCACGATAACTCAACAACTAATGACGCTATCTTCATCAAATTTGTGCTGTAGGTTACTAGTAATAAAACTACTTCGATGATTGCGTAAGGTCGGGATTGGACCATGGGTTCGGAACCTAGAACTTTTTGATCGAATTTAGGCCAAACGAGCACAATTCCGAAACCAATGAAGATAGAACCTCCAAATTTGGTATCAGGGTGTCCCTTCCTATTTCCTAAGTGTCTTGGGAATTTGGGTCCCATTGGAGTACTGGGTCGGGTACCAGCCACACATATCCGAAGACTTTAAAGCATATTTTTAAAATTAATAAAGATAACAACTTGAAAAAATGTAGAAGCTTCCAATTTGTTACAAGGGTGTTCTTTACTATCTTTTGCGTGTTCCCCTAATTTGAGATCAATTGATGTGGTGGTTCATTACCCCTCTCAGACCTCCCAAGTTTTAAAGGCTTATAATCGAAATTACTAAAAATAGTTACTTAAAATTAAGATAGACCGTTCAAATTGTGTACAAGGGTTAACTAGTACTATAAGTACAGCGCGGACTGTATAAGGGCGAAATCAGCCCAAGGGTTCAGATTCAAGACCTTTTAATCGGTTTCAGGGCTAACGAACATATATAAAAAATCACGATAACTCAATAACTAATGAGGCTATCCTCATGAAATTTGTGCTTTTGGTTATTGGTGATGAAACTACGACGGTGATTACGTACGGTGAGGATTGGACAATGGGTTCGGAAATTAGAACTTTTTGATCGAATTTAGATCAAACTAGCATAATTCCGAAACCAATGAAGATAGAACCTCCAAATTTGGTATCAGGGTGTCCCTCCCTATTTCGTGAGTGTCTTTGAAATTTGGGCCCCATTGGAGTAGTGGGTCGGGGACCAGCCACTCAGTTCCGAGGACCTTAAAGCATATTTTCGAAATAACTAGAAACTAGAAATTGTCACAGGGAATTCCTTTAGTAAAGTAGTTTTTCTTCCTCGAATAGAGTTAATTTGAGCTGACTTAAATATGCCATTCCCTTAAAAAAAAAAGCTTATTACATTAGCTTTTGCAATGAAAATAAATAAAGCACAAGGACAAACTTTTGATAAAGTCGGGATTTATTTACCACAATCTGTTTTCACAAATGCACAACTATACGTAGCATTTAGTAGAGCCAAATATGCAAACGATGTAAAAGTTTAAATTGACCAAACCAATTTACAAGATCAGTTCGAACAGTTTTTATATTTCAAAGGAAAGAATAATTTGTGGAATAATTATGTACACAGTTTATTAAGTGATTACGCGCACAGGCCAATCTGGTATACATTATAAAACAAAGGGGAATAAAAATTATTTTTTTTTGGCAATCGAAAACAACAGAATGTCTAGTTCAGAAAAGTGCAGCGCACGATAAAATTTTCTACTGAACGTTTTGCGTTGTGTAATGAATTTTAATTGATTTTCTGATAATTTTTGGAAGTAAAGCATTTTTTTTTAAATTAAAAATATTAATTTATTATAAAATAAAAAATATAAGAGTAAAAAAAACTTATGAATTTAATTAATTTTAAATATTTGAGTTTTAATAATAATTTAAACAGAAATATAAATAAAAATAGAAATATAATTAAAGAAATGATTTTGAATGCCTTATTCTCAATAGTGTTCATAATTAAAATAAAATGTTTGTCACTTAAAATTTTCAGTACAACAATTTAGCGCTAGATGTGCTACTTCCTTCTGAACGCGACCTTTTCTCAAATTTGTTCGAAGATTTTCACATTAAAATAAGTGTAGAAATATATAATTATCGGATTATCGGAGTAGGTTATATACAAAAAACAAAAAAAATAGAACTTAAAAAGTACATTTTATCAGTAGTGTGGTGTTTTTTAGCACATTTTCAAAAAATTTTGTAAAAATGTGCCTATATAGCTTCACTCTGTCCGTCCGTCCGTATGTATAGAAAAATTTTTACATCGTTTGAAATGGAGTAAAAAAATTAAACCACGGCTAGGTATTGCTAAACAAATAATTTCGTAGAAAAACTTTTTTCTGTAGCTCCACCCGTTACGGTTCTACATCTCCACAAAGATTTTTCTTAGGTGTATTTTCAATCTGAAAACGGAAAGAGATAGCTGGTTTTATAAACTTTATAAGTTTTTAAAAGGCAAATGTTTAGGGTCACCATTTTGTACTAAAATTTACCATAATGCAAAACTCATTTTTTGCAAAATTTTTGGCTCCACTTATCATGTAAACGGTCCAATCTAGGATCTTGGAATTTTGGGAGTAGTTAGAAATTAGTAGGAGTCGGTTAACAAAATTCTTTTGTCACGTCCCCTGTTTACGAGCTATAAGAGCTCGACAACTGAAATTTTGCTATTTTCAAACACCTGTAACTTGAATAACTGTACAAATTTTGTTTTATAAACAAACGAGGAAGAGTGTAGTAGAGTAGACTGTGTCAACTCTGGGATACCCGTATGACCGTTATATAAACATTATATCATTATTACTATAAACATTAATTACTTTTGGCAAAATTTCAAACATACCAGGTTTATTAGGTGTAGTGTAATCTAATATATAAAGAAGAAAATTTGTTTGTTTGTTTGTTTGTTTGTTTGTTTGTTTGTCCAGGATTCACGTGAAAACCACTGGTCCGATTGACACCAAATTTTAGAGGAATAATTTTGGGAGCCCGGGGGGTGACATAGGCTATGTCGCATTTTTATAAGTCAACAGGTTGCGGCTCCAGAGCCGTTTTAAGCTTTTTCGTTTTTTTGATGTCGAGTCGAAACGGTTTGACCGATTAACTTGAAATTTTGCACGAATGTTCTCCTTATTAAACGGAATTAATGGTATAAAGTTGGTTGAAATAAATTAACCCCTTTCGGCCCGGCGGGCTTCCAAAAAATTTTGTGTTTCCGATTTGTGTCCAATTTTACAGGGTGGTTTTGCAGTCAAAAAGAGAGGCTGGCACAAATTTTTGTTGGGTTCGGTTAACCCGTTTGGGCACGAGGGCGCAATGAAGCTTTTTCAATGTTTTTGATGTCGAGCCGAAACAGTTTGACCGATTGACTTGAAATTTTGCACAAATCTTCCTCTTAGCAAACGGAATTAGTTGTATAAAGATGGTTCGAAAATATTAACCCATTTCGGCCCGGCGGGCTTCCAAAAAATTATTTGTTTCCGATTTGTGTCCAATTTTACAGGGTGGTTTTGCAGTCGAAAAGAAAGGCTGGCACAAATTTTTGTTGGGTTCGGTTAACCCGTTTGGGCACGAGGGCGCAATGAAGCTTTTTCAATGTTTTTGATGTTGAGCCGAAAAAGTTTGACCGATTGACTTGAAATTTTGCACAAATCTTCCTCTTAGCAAACGGAATTAGTTTTATACAGTTGCTTGGAATATATAAACCCATTTCGGCCTTGCGGGCTTTCAATATTTTTTTTGGCCGTTTGGGCAAGAGAGCGCAATGAAGCCTTTTCAATGTTTTTGTTGTTGAGCTTAAACGAACACTTTTTTCAGCTAATCTTGAACACATTTTTCAGCTAATCTTTATTAGCAAAGCTCACAGGGTTAATTTGATTTTTATCATTTAACCCCTTTTGTCACAAGGGTTCATTAAATTTGATCTCCTTAAAGAGTTCAATCTTTAATATAAATTTGTTTTTCTGTTGAAAAGGTTTAATCAATATGTTAAAAAAAAACAATTGTTCGACTAACACAGTTTAAAGTTAACGCAAACATTGCATTATTTCACAAGCTCACCAAAAAACATGATTGCGCTCTATTAACCCGTTTGGACCTAATGTATTTTTTTTAAGTTTTTGTTGGCCTGCTTAACAGTCGAAAACAATATTTTTAAAACTTTTAACTCATGTCTATTTGTAATTTTGTAAAAGGTTTTGAATGCAAATTTCTAATCTAATATATAAAGAAGAAAATTTGTTTGTTTATTTATTTGTTTGTTTGTTTGTTTGTTTGTTTGTTTGTTTGTCCAGGATTCACGTGAAAACCACTGGTCCGATTGACACCAAATTTTAGAGGAATAATTTTGGGAGTCCGGGGGGTGACATAGGCTATGTCGCCTTTTTATAAGTCAGCAGGTTGCGGCTCCAGAGCCATTTTAAGCTTCTTCGTTTTTTTGATGTCGAGTCGAAACGGTTTGACCGATTCACTTGAAATTTTGCGGTTGGAATAAATTAACCCCTTTCGGCCCGGCGGGCTTCCAAAAAATTTTGTGTTTCCGATTTGTGTCCAATTTTACAGGGTGGTTTTGCAGTCAAAAAGAGAGGCTGGCACAAATTTTTGTTGGGTTCGGTTAACCCGTTTGGGCACGAGGGCGCAATGAAGCTTTTTCAATGTTTTTGATGTCGAGCCGAAACAGTTTGACCGATTGACTTGAAATTTTGCACAAATGTTCCTCTTAGCAAACGGAATTAGTTGTATAAAGATGGTTCGACAATATTAACCCATTTCGGCCCGGCGGGCTTCCAAAAATTTATTTGTTTCCGATTTGTGTCCAATTTTACAGGGTGGTTTTGCAGTCGAAAAGAAAGGCTGGCACAAATTTTTGTTTGGTTCGGTTAACCCGTTTGGACACGAGGGCCCAATGAAGCTTTTTCAAAGTTTTTGATGTCGTTTTTGATGATTCAGTTCTCTCTTGCCAGTTCCTCTTAGCAACCGCAATTAGTTGTATAAATTTGGTTGGAATAATTATACCCATTTCGGCCTGGCAGACTTTCAAAAAATTTTGTGTTTTCGATTTGTGTCCAATTTTACAGGTTGATTTTGCAGTATAAAGAGAGGCTGCAAAAAATTTTAGTTAATTCGATTAACCCGTTTTCCACGACGACGCCATGAAGTTTTCTATAAATTTTATTTTTTTATACGATTAAAAGTATTTTATTGAAAATTTTGTACCAACATTTTAATTAAAACCCACATGGTTAATTTGGTTTTGACATGTTTGTGCGTTTTGAACAAAGATTCAATGAAATTTTCAGTTTTCTTCAAATGAAATCTAAAAATCAAAAAATTCAATTTCTTATATATAACGCTGAAAAACGTAGTATTTTAAAACAGTTTTTCCAAAAAAAAAGCCTACATTTCTCTCATCAAATCATAAAAAAACGAGGAATAGCGTATTACAACTTTCAGGTGAGTACTAAACAAAATATAAGTTGAAAAGCAAATTTTTAAATCTTTTCTAAACCATCGACTATATTTTATTCAAACGTTGGCAATTCAAGATAACTACTATTGACATAGTATAATGACATAATGGCAAACTTAGTATCCCCATTTGACCAATAGTCATTTAAATTCAGTTAACATTATTCGCCGGGAACCTAACATCCTCAACTCTATCGTCAAGGAGCACCAAATTCTCAAGAAGCACCATGTATAGAAAAATTAGAGATAATCGTTCAAACTGTTTTTTAAAGTTTTTGTTTCGCAATCGGTTAAAAGAACTCGACAAAACATTTTTTTAAGCATTCCCCTAATTCAAAGAAGTTGTACCTACTTTCAGAAATTGGACGTAATTTACTTACAAATTTTTTTTTGAACAATCGTCGGGTCGACAGGGGTTAACAACTTCCAAGTCTGTTAGTAAATTGAACTTCATTTTCAAAGAAGAACAAATATACAAAATTTGAAGTTAATCGGTTAAATCATTTCTAATATATATAACAAAGCAACGAAAAAACCTATAAAAAGCTGTTGGGCCACGATGGGTTAACGGAACTCCACAAATATTTTTTTGTGACTTCATTTATAAGCAAAGTAGTATTTCAAAAAATTGGCTGAAGCTTGCGTTTTTACAATTTGCAAGCTTCCGGGCAACGCCGGGTAAATCTGCTAGTGCTCATATAAAGAAGAAATTTTGTAGTAACTTTGGCCATTACACTAAACTATTTTTGGAAAAATTTCAGACACTCAACTTCAATAGGTATAGAGCAATACTCATATAAAAAAAGAAGTTGTATGGCGGTTACCCGAACCCATGGACCAAAATGGCTGGATTTAAATAGCGATGACGGTTTTTGGAAAATAACGAGTTTGTGAAAATTTCAAGATCCTAGCTCCTTTAGTTTTTGAGTTATCGTGGTGACGGACGGACGGACGGACATACATAGCTAAATCGATTTATTTTTCGTTTCTGATCCGATCCATACACTTGAATTTATATCTACCCCCTCTCCTTCTCTGCGTCACAAACGTAATGGCAAATTTATTATACCCTTTATTATACCCCTATATAGTCATACGGGTATACAAAAATTTAAAGCTACAGCATTATAGTTCAACGTACGCTAAAGGTTTTTCTTAATTTAAAAACGGGGTTAAACGGGGTTCTTAAAATTGCAGAAATTCTCTTAGTTTTAAACATTTTGCTTAAATAATCAAATTCTAGGTAAAATTCCAAAATTTTGGTGGAGTTCACAATTGATTTCCTAGAACCTATAAAAATGAAAGGGTGAGGACAGGAGGGGGTTCTTTTTTTTTGGGGGATCTAAGAGGGGTACTGAACCACCACTTCTTTTTTTTTTTTTTTTTTTCGTAGTCATTCGTTAAATCGTATTATTTTCCACTTTAAGAAAAAAAAAATCGTCCTTTTTTTTTCTTAAAGTGGAAAATAATAATTTAATTTTTTTTTTTTCAAACATATCGTTCTTGCAACTAATCAAATTTAGTATTAAATAAAAAAATTTGGATATAACTGCCTCTGAAATGGTTTTTTATTAAATAATTTTAAGATATTTTTTTTTCTTATAAAATTAAAATTGAATTCGTACTACTTATTAACAAAGCACTTAACTAAATTTAATTATATTAAACAAATATTATTTAATCCCCTTAAATCAAAATATATAATTATAAATTTTATCTAATAATATAAAATAATGTGTTAATATCTAAAACTTTAAATAATCGAATTTTATAAATAAATTTAAACTTTTTGTTTTATATAATTTAATAAATATAAAGAAAGAATATAGTAATAAAAATAATAAACAGTGTCATCTGTCATTTTCAAAAATTGTAACTCCATGCTAACAGCAATATATAGAAAACAGTGACAGCACATCACAATTTTTGAAATCAAATTAATAGTAAATAAATACAAAACTAAATAAATACATAATGACATATTAAATAATTCAACACATAATAAATAAAAAATAATACTAAATGCAAAAAATGTCTGAAGTCCAGAAGTGCGAACAGTGGAGAAGAGTGATTCGAGGAGAATCAGGAATTAGGTGCTCAGGAGTTTGTGGTAAAGTTTATCACTCGGCTTTGAAATGTTCAGAAATTGATCAGTCTAGCAGTAATTTGTTGGTTACAAATAGCAGAATAAAGTTTATTTGTGAGGATTGCATTAGATACATCCATAACGTGGACTTGGTCTTGGGAAGTGTGGTTGAGTCTGTTAGGAGAAATAAAATTCAATTAGAAGAGTATAAGAATAAATTTGAGGAGTCTATTTCCAGAAATGAGAATGAAATCAAAAACTTACTTGTTGCCATTGAGGCTAGATACATCGAAAGGTTAAAATCTATGAAAACTGCCCCAGATTCTTGTGAAAAAAGTGTAGTGTAACTCAACAAAATTTGTAATCTGACGGAAGATCTCAAAGCTCATAATTAAAAAAATTTGCAACTAAATAAAACTAAAATAATTTCCAAAAATTTATCATATGCTGAAATAGTCAAACAAGATCCAGTTGTGTTAGTTAAACTAAAACAAAAACAAACACCTGTTTGCACAAAAGAATATTTGAGATGTCAAATTGATCCTGTGAACACTAAATTATTCATAAATGGTATTTCAAGTAGAGAAAATGGGACGATAGCAGTTTTTTATGAAAATAGCGATTCAGTGCAAAGTATCAAAACCCAGATTGAAGGAAAATTACAAGATAAGTATGAAGTTACAATACCAGTTAAAAAAATCCTAAAATACTAATAGTAGGAATATTTGAAGAATATAGTGGAGAAGATAAAAATGAAGTTGTTAGCTCAAAATAATTTTATTTATAAAAATGAGGGGAAATATGTAAGAGGTTATAAAACTAGTAGAAGTAATTATTCATATAATGCGACAAATCAAATTAATTTAGAAGATTACAAAAATATATTACGTGAAGGTAAAATTAGAGTTGGATGGAATAGATGCAAGGAAAGCTTTGATGTTAGAAAATGCTATAAGTGCTATGGATATAACCATAAAAAAATCCAGTATTCTGTTGAAACGGATATCTGTAAAAAGTGTGGAGGTGAACATCTGATGACTAATTGCAAGGAAAATGAGTGGAAATGTATAAACTGTACTAAAATAAATGAAAAGCTTGAATTAAACCTGGATATAAACCATAGAGTAGATGATAAAAATTGTCATGCTTTGTGTAGAAAAATTGCTGTTGAAAAAAGAAAATATTTTTTATAGATAGAGAAGAGGTGTTTGGAGAACTTAATGAGAACTTAAAGAGGTGTTTAAATCACTTAATG
This sequence comes from Dolichopus griseipennis, assembly GCA_963082915.1. Taxonomy (NCBI): domain Eukaryota; kingdom Metazoa; phylum Arthropoda; class Insecta; order Diptera; family Dolichopodidae; genus Dolichopus; species Dolichopus griseipennis. The sequence goes on along the minus strand of OY720441.1, from coordinate 124,601,737 downwards.
CGTTATGTTGAATATACATGGTCTCACTGGGAACTTTGCTGAGATTGAGGAACTAGTTTTCGAAAGCCATTATAACTTTATTATATTAACAGAAACACATATAACAGAAAATATTGATTTGGGCGAAATTTCTATAGGTGGATATACCTTGTACTTATGTTATTCTAATTCGAGATATACGGGAGGAGTTGCAGTTTATGTTAGTAAAATGCTAAATTCTGAATTTTCAAATATGCTCGCAATTGAAAATAAGTTATGGATACTAGTGGTAAAAATAAGAATCCAAAATACAATATGGAATATCGTAACACTATATAGATCACCTGGAATGAATGTTAGCGATTTTGTGGGTTCTATAGAAAATTTCTGGGAGAACAATATGAAGTTTGGTGAAAATCAAGTAGTATGCGGGGATTTTAACATTGATTATGGCATTGAATCTAACGATAAAGGGAAAATTAACGCTTTGATAAAAGACTTCGGATTGAAGCAAATGAGCACACGAGAATTACAAATAGTTGCAAAACAATTATAGAATATGTATTATTAGATCATTTCACAAACGTTAGTGTATTAGTAAATAAAAATTAAAATATATCAGATCAAGAGACGTTATGGATTAAATTAAGATGTAAGTCCGAAAATTGAAATTTGGGAAATCAGTTTTCTTATACTTGTCTTAACAAGGAAATCTTAGTTGATGAGTTGGCTAAAAATAATTTTAATAGCTTAGATAATATAGATGATATAAATATAATTTGTAATGTAGTAAAAATCCGAGATGCGTCAAATAAGTTATCTAAAACAGTTACTGTCAACCCAACACTGTAGAATGGTTTAATGAAGAATTGCTAAGGTAAAAAGAGGAAAAAATTAGATTATATAACACCTTTCACCTATCGGGATATAATAATGAGAAATGGAAAGAATATAAAAAATATAGAAATAAATACAAGAAAGAGTTCAACAGAGTTAGAGACACTTTCATATAGAAGTACCTCAAGGGTCAATTTTAGGTGTAATTTTATTTTTGCTATACATAAATGATATTAGCACAGCCCTAAATTATTGTAAAGTATCATTATTCGCTGACGAAACGTTAATTTACATAATACTCGATGATATTATAGATTGTGAAAGAAAGATGAATATTGATTTAGATAACTAGTACAACTGGTTAAATATGAATAAGTTGAATACTATTGTTATACCATTTCTCTGCAACCAACAACAGCTTCAACGGTTGCAAATATTGCAAAATAGGGGTATGAGAATCATATTTAAGTGCGGTATTAGAACACATATTCGTGGCATGCTAAATAATTTGAAATCGATCAATATCAGAAACTGTCTAACATATAACGCTTTAGTTTTAATATTTAAATTGAAGAATAACCTGCTTCCTTCCTACATGCAAAGGCATATTGATCATGTTGGTGGTTATTATTATCTTAGAAACAGAAGTGACTTCAGACTACCATAATACTGGAAGGCTAGTATGCAAAATTCACTATTGTACAAGGGTACGCAGTTTTTTAATAATCTTCCTAGCAATACCAAAAACGAACTTAGACTTAGTATATTTAAAAAAAAAATTAAGGTACATTTAAGTACATAATTTTTAGGATATAAGATTAAATAATTATATTTAAATTTTTATTATTTTTATTTTTTATTAAAGTTTCTTCTGAGACTAATAAAGTAAAACAAACAAAAAAAAACCACTCCCATTGATCTAAAGCAAGAAATAGTAAAGAAAACCCATGTGCCAAATTTGAAGCTTCCACATTTTTTTGAAGTTACTATCTTTATTAATTTCGAAAATATGCCTTAAGGTCTTCGAAACTGTGTGGCTGGTCCCCACTCTCTACTCCAATTGGTCCCTAAATTTAAGGACACTAAGGAAATAGAAAGAGACATCCTGATACCAAATTCGGATGTTCTATCTTCATTGGGTTCGGAATTATGCTCGTTTGGCCTAAATTCGATCAAAAAGTTCTAGGTTCCGAACCCATCCACGTACGCAATCCACGCCATATTTTAATTACTAGTAACCTACAGCACAAATTTGAGGAAGATAGCGTCATTAGTTGTTGAGTAATCGTGATTTTTTTATTAGTTCGTTAGCTTTTGGACGGATTTAAAGGTCCAAAATCCGAAACCATTGGCCGGTTTTGCTCATTTGCAATCCCCGCCGTACTTTCAGTCCTAGTAACCTACAGTTAAAATTTCATCAAGATAGCTACATTATTTTTTGAGTTATCGTGTCTACGGGCGAACGGACGGACGGACATGGCTATACCGACTCAGGAGGTAACGCTGATAACAAATATATATACTTTTCCATATCTAACTCGCTTCCTTTAGGTGGTTAAAATCACCATACCATATACCCCTTTACCTATTCTATTGGTGGAGGGTATAAAAAGCGTTTTAAAAAATTTTCTTTACTACATTTTAAAATTAACATGTAAACCATGTGTAATTTTTGTGTTAACTTTTTTCAATAGCATCAACTTAAATTAAAACTCCATTGAATGGCGGGGCAACGTGCGCCGGGTAATAGCTAGTTTACATATAAGTATTATTATTCCCGTTTGACTATAGGTCAAAAGGGTATACTGAATTTGCCATTATGTAATTATACTGTTTGTAACCATAATGTTTTTAATTTCTTTTGAAGTATTGCCAAGAAGATACTCCTATTTATAAAAATGACAAGCAGCTGCTACATTACGGCGGTGACTTGAAGACGTTAAGTCTTTTGTGACGTTATTATCATTGATAATACGAACAGCTCTCTTTTGTAAATTATACAGATATTGAAGAGCGGTGCTGGGAGCTCCAGCAAATATGTGAGAGTTATACTCGAGTCTCGGCCGAATACAGGTTTTATAAATTTGTAGTAGATTTGGAGATGTAAAGTATTTCCTACTCCTACTTGAGAATCCCAGGCATTTCGCGGCATCTCTTGCGACCGAAAATATGTGGTCTTTCCACGAAAGTTTTGCATTTATTTCCATGCCTGGAATTGTTAATCATGATGTGTTTTGAATACCTACATTACCAAAAGAAATTTTTAGTATAGGATCGCTTCGCTTGGTTGATAATAAACAGCATTAAATTTTAAAGCATTTAAAATTACCCTTTTCACGCTTCCCCAATTTTGAATTATTTGGAGATCATTATTTGAGGAATTTGAAACTTTGGTCCGTTCATTATTTACCGATGTTCAGGTAGCATCAACTGCTCTCTCAAAAAGGTAAGAATAATGAAGAGTGCTGTCATCAGCAAAGCTATGAAGTATATTGGAGGTCATGGATAGTCTTCTATCCATGACCTTATTTATCATTGATAAATAATGGAAATAAGGTTGGTGATAGGACTGAGCCTTGAGGGACACCAGCATTAATTTCAAAAATTTTGGAAGTAAAACCATCCAATACAACTTGTATTGAAAGGTGTGAAAGGAAAGACTCTCTCCATGAAGTGAAGATTTTTCCTAGGCCGAATGCTTCTAACTTTTTTAGTAGGGCGGCATACCAAACGCGATCAAAGGCTTTGGATATATCTAAAGCGATTATGTTCGTTTCGCCATATTTTTCCAAGCAACAACCCCATTTTCCAGTCAAAAAAGTCAGCAGGTCACCTGTTGATCTTTTTAAACTAAAACCATATTGTTGGTCACTTATGAGGTAATTTCTCTCCAGATATATTTTTAAATGGAAATTAATTATTAACTCCATTACCTTTGATAGTACTGATGTTAGAGCAATTGGTCTAGAATTTTCAGGATTGCTCTTCGCACCCTTTTTGGAATTGGCTGGACATAAGCAACTTTCCAGATAGAAGGGTAAGTTCCAGAAATAAAGGATATGTGAAAAAGTTTGTTTAGTGAACCAGCTAGGGTGTTGAACTTCAGCAATAACTCGTGGGCGAAAATACATTTTTTTAAGTTTTGAATTGGTGCATAAACCAAAGGAGAGGCTATTGTTGCCGGCAGTGTTGAATTTGCTGTGAAGATTTGGGCCAGCAAATCTGCCTTTTGTTCAGGGTCAGCAATGACAGCATTATTATAAATCAGTGGGGGAGTTGTAGAAGAAGTGAAGTTGTTTTTTACTGATTTGGCAAATGACCAAAAACTTTTGTTTTCATTATTAAATTTTTGCTGCCTTAAAATTCTTTTGCATCGCTTACTAACTTCTGTGAATGAGATCCGGTTTCTTTCGGTTGGTTGCCTCTTGAACTCAAAGAAAGCTTTGGTTTTATTCTTAATAGCTTGCCTGCATTTTTTGTTTAACCAATTCTGGTTGCGGTGTTTAGCACTTTTAATCTTACTTGGTTTGAAAAGATTCATGCCAAGGAGAATAGCGCTGGTTAATGCGTTGGTAGCTACATCAACATTTCTATTATTGAAAAAAGAGACCAATTAAAGTTTTTGAAAAAGGACTTAAAAACCATCCCAGTGTGCTTCATTGAGGAGGCAAATTTAATGGTTAATTAAATTTTGGATTTGAAATTGAGAACTGATGAGACAGTGGTTAGACCTGCCTAATGGGTTAATGACAGAAATGTTGTATTTTTCCGGATGAGAAGTTAGAAATAGATCCAGAGTATAAGACCTATGGCTTGAAGAGCGCTGAAAAGTTCTACATATTTGCCTTCCGCCAATGTATGAGGAGAGTATAGAAGCCAATTTTTAGTGTGAATATTGAAATCGCCTGCTACAACGATTTCAGTTTCGGGATTGTCCTGAAGGATGCTAATTATAGAATCCCATAAAATATCAAATTCTACAATTATAAATATTTGGACTTCTGTACAAAAAACAAAAATGCGTTGAATGGCCACCAAAAATAAATTTGGTCCAAACATAGTTAAACTATGGATTTGTGCCTATGTTATATTTATCCATAATTTTTAATTTTTAATTGATAAAATTTCGAATATATGCTTATAGGTTGTGGGAGTAGTGGGGGTGGTACGCAAACTACTATTCAAATTCATTCAAAAACGGTCACAAAGCAAATAAGAAGTACACCGGTGCTCCTAATTCTAAAGTTCTATCTCCTTTGGTTTAGAAATTGTACTCGTTTGGCCTCAACTCGCACAAAACAAGCTTCTAGAACCTGAACCCATATTCCGGTCTCAACCATAAGCAGTCCCTGCGGTATTTAAATTACTAGTAACCTAGAGTTTAAATTTCATTAAAGTAGCGTCATTAGTTTTTCAGTTATGGTGTGTTTTAGATATATCTTCGTTGTTCCTTAAACTTTTCAAAGGTTTTAGAACCCGAATCCATGGTCCGGTTGCGGCCATATGCATTCCCCGCTTTACTTTCAATAATAGTTAACCCTTGTACACAATTGGAACCTTCTATCTTACTTTTAAGTTACTATTTTTAATAATTTCGATAATAAGCTTTTAAACTTTGGGAGGTACAAGAGGGCTACCTGAACCGCCATTCGAATTGATTATAAATTAGGGGAATACGTAGGACATCGTAAAGAAAACCCCTGTGCCAAATTTAAAGCTTCTATATTTGTTTGAAGTTACTATCTTTTTTATTTTCGAAGATATACTTTAAGGTCTTCGGAACTGTGTGGATGGTCCCCGGCCCACTACTCCAATTGGTTCTAAATTTCGAGGATATCAAGGGATTAGGAAGAAACGCCCTGATCCTAAACTTGGAGGTTCTATCTTTTTTGGTTTCGGAATTATGCTTGTTTGGCCTAAGTTCGAAGAAAAAGATCTAGAATCCGCAGCCATGGTCCGATTTCACTCATATGAAATCATCGCCGTACTTTCAGTACTAGTAACCTATGGTTAAACAAGTGATGAAAAAAAACCAAGGGTTTTTAAAAAAGCACATTTTCAAAATTATATTGTATTACATACTGAGTTTAACTTTAGAAATATTTACTTGGAAATAGTTACTACTGACTTATAAAATTTACTGCTAACAGTAAACTTTTTATTTAAAAGTTGTTATAGCCCTTCAATGGGGAAGGTTGCCAAATTTTTCAAGAATCTAACTTCAACTTCAAAAGTTGTTATAGCCCTTCAATGGGGAAGGTTGCCAAATTTTTCAAGAATCTAACTTCAACTTCCCCCCCCCCCCTTCATCCTCTAGTTTTTTAGGTTCTAGGAATTAAATTTCTGAATTACACAAAAATTTGGATTTTATTTAGAATTTTATTATCTAAGCAAAAATGGGTAAAACTAAGAGACACTTTCTTCAATTTAAGGAACCCCTTTTAAATTTTAGAAAAACCTTTAACATATGTTAAAATATAATGTTGGACCTTTAAATTTTGTATATTAATAAAAAAAAAATTGGACAGGTATTCAAGTTACTGGTGCTTAAAAATAGCATAATTTCAATTTTCGGGCCCTTATAGCTCCTAAACAGGGGGCTTGACAAAAAAATTTTGTTAACTGACTCTTACTATTTTTTTAGGATCTAACTTCTCCCAAAATTTCAAGATCCTAGCTTGAATTGTTTAGAAGATATGTCGGGCCAAAAATTTTGCAAAAATTGAGTTTTATATAATGGTAAATTTTAGTACCGTATGGCAACCCTATACATTTAAGCGACATAGTTTTGTAAAGCTTATAAAAGCAGCTCTCTAGTACCGTTTTTGGATTGAAAATAAACCTAACAGAACTCTTGTTAAATAAATTTAAATATAGGGCTTTTTTGGAATTTTCAGGGGCTGTAACTTCGTCACCCTTCAAAATTAAGAAAAACCTTTGACACATGTTGAAATATAATTATAGAGCTTTGAATTTTGTCTGTCACTAAAAAAAAATTTGGACAGGTATTCAAATTACAGGTGTTTAAAAATAGCAAAATTTCAATTTTCGAGCCCTTATAGCTCCTAAGCATGGGGCTGGACAAAAAAATTTTGTTAACCGACTCCTACTAATTTCTAGGTATCTAACTTGTCCCAAAATTTCAAGACTCTAGCTTGAACCGTTCAGAAGATATGTGTGGCCAAAAATTTTGCGAAAACTGAGTTTTGCGTAATGTTAAATTTTAGTACCGTATGGCAACCCTAAACATTTGCCTTGTAAAAATTTATAAAGTTTATGAAACCAGCTATCATTTGCCGTTTTCAGATTGAAAATATATGTAACAGAACTCTTGTTATAACAATTTAAATATAGGGCTTTTTCCAACTTTGGGGGGCTGTAGCCCCGTAACAGGTGGGGCTACAGAAAAAAATTCTTCTACGAAATTATTTTTTTTTGCAAAAACTACCCATGGTTAAAATTTCTTTTCTCTATTTCAAACGGTGTAAAAGTTTTTGTAAACATACGGACGGACGGACGGACGGACAGAGTGAAGCTATATAGGCACATTTTTACAAAATTTTTTGAAAATGTGCTAAAAATAGAAGAACAGAACCCATTTTATTTATTTATTTAAGTTTCTAATATTACATAAAAAATTTAGATAATGTTAGTATTACCCTCGGCTGCTGGGGCCATTACGGGTACGAGAATATTGATATAAACATGAAAAAAATAATGTAATATTTACAAAAATTTACAAAAATTTATTTACATTATTTACAAAAGTTAATCTTTCAGTTAATTGACTTAATAATTTTATAAGTTTTGCATGTTATACGACAAAGAGTAAGCAAAATTAGCTGTTGGACTAATGTTAATCAACCTGATAATTTTTCTCTACATTTTCATATTTTTGAAGTACTAATGAAGTTAAATTTCTTTCCATTCCAAAAATATATGCTTAATCGATATAATATTCCCGCTGTGTGGACATATGGGAGGGTTTGAACTAGAAAATAAATGTTTCTTTGCATGAAAAGTATGTCCTAGACGAATTCTGCATATTTTAACTTCTAGCGATCTTTTGCCAATTTCATATGTTGAAGACGATGCTGTGTGCCAGTGACTTTTTAGGAAGCTGATTGCGGAGTTCCATTTTAATTGTCTATTAGCGAAGATTTGTTTATTTATTTCCTTCGCTTTTCCACTAGGGAAATAGATTTTACTAAAAATTGTTCATTAAAAAGTATCTAATTTTTTCAACCACTCGATGTTTGTTTGAAGTGTTCTTTAGTGCGTTAAGTGCACTTAAACTGTCAGTGAAAATTATTTTGTCGGTCTTGTTTAGATTGGCACAATATCTCACAGCTTCATATTTACCAATTATTTCTGCGTTGTACATTTCCGAGTCTGCTGGTAAGGTTTTCTTAATAATTAGTTTATCGGTATCTACAACGGCTATTGCAACTCCCTGTTCTGATTTAGATGCATCAGTAAAAATTTTGTATCCATTAGGACAAGAATATTACAAATGTTTACAAATAATTGATGAAAAATTTCATTATTGGTTTTTTATTTTGTAAAATCTGCTAGAGATGTGTCAATATATGTATTTATGTTAGTAAACCAAGGTTCTGTTCTCTGAGTTTTCGACAATGGTTTTTCAAAGAGTATAGCATGACGCTTTAAAAAATCTATGGCCTCCACCATGGCGGACATTTTTGGTATAATTATGTCTTCATTGATTATTGCGGAGACTAATTTATTTAAAAGTAGTTGAAAATTACTAAACTGCTTGTGCCGAAATTTGGAGAACAGCAGATCTCTTCTTTCTTCAATGTAAAGAAGCCAGATTCTATATGTAGACTGTCGATATTCGTGATTCTTAAAGCTCCTAAAGCAATTCTAGCGGACTGGTTTAGTTGCCTTCGTATTTGATTGATATGTGTTTTGTTGGTATACCCATATACCGATATGACGTAATCAATTTTACCAAACTGTAAAACTTTTGCAATTTGTAACGCTGTTTTGATTGGAGCACCAAACTTGTTTTTGCAAATTAGTTTTAATAAAATATTTGTTTTTTTTAGTTTTCTTACAAACTTTTTAATGTGTGTAGATTTTTAATTTATAATGTCGGCGTATATTAAGTCATTCAACATATGTTCAGCACATATTTCAGCATTTTATTTCAACATATGTTATAGTTTTTTTTTTAAATTTTAAAGAGTTTCTTCAAGAAATTGTCTTTTAGTTTGCTTAGATAATAAAAAATTTTTGCTTAGATAATAAAATTCTAGGTAAAACTCCAAATTTTGGTGGAGTTCGCAATTGTTTTCTTAAAACCTAAAAAAATGGAAATGCGGGGACAGGAGAGGGGTGCGTATATTCATCGTAAATTTCCTAAGCAAATATTTTTGAACCTTCCTCGATTTGAGGCCGAACGAGTACAATTTCGAAGCCAAAGAATAGAAATCATATCATATGTGTTCCCGAAATTTAGACTTAATTGTAGTGGTTCAGCTTTCTTCAAAGGAACTTGCTGCATTTATGTAAAATTTATTTTTATATTTAAATGAATTGTATGAAAAGGCGTAAATTAGTAATTGTATTTTAAAAATACATTTATTGCATATTTTGCGTATAAGCTTTTCTATTAGGTATATTAACTAGCCATTTAAAATAATTTCAGTTTTAAAAATTTGGGTTATTATAAATATTATGCTTTCATCAGATTTTTATCAAAAAATTTAATAACTAGAATTTTTTCATTTTGTAATTGAAGTGGAATAAATATATTTTCATTTATAACAAGTTTTTTTGTTTTTTAATATTTTTAAATAAATAAATTAGTAAGAATTTGAAATATTTTTTAAGAGATAGTGTAATTAGAAAATGTTTTTAGTATTATAAAGTTAATTTGGTTAGCTTTGTCTTACAATCAAATTAATAACAGCTTTTATGGCGTTAAAATGACTTATGTATATGTCATTAAATTTGAACCAAATAGGTGTAGGGTATTTCTAAGTCGGTTGCACCGACTGATTGTTTCTTTACTTGTTTTATTAAAATAAATGATAAAATACTCAGTAAGAAACCCTATATAATTTTGAAAATGTGCTTTTTAAAAACCTTTGGTTTTTTTCATTACTTGTTTCCTATTTCTTTTGGGTCCTCGAAATTTAGACTAAATTGTATTGGTGGTTCAGGTGCCCCCTAAGAAATCCCAAAATTAAAAAGCTTAACTTCGAAGTTAATAAGGATATTATTACTTATGTATTATCAATATATTATATAAAAGCGAATGTTTGTGTGTTTGATGGTTTGTTTGTATATATCGAATAGAAACCTTAACTGCTCAGCCGATGTTCATAAAAATTTGTATATAGAGTTTTTGAGCAGGGAAGGAAATCGTGGGCAAAAAATTTTGCGTTAACGGAACGCCAAGTTGCGGCTGTGTTGCAAGTACTTAAACTTTTTCGTTCTAAAATGAAAACGGTTAATAGTTTTGGAATTTGTTTTCCCATGTCGGCCCGACGTTTGGTCAAAAAATGTGTTGGGTTCAATTTATGTCCGATTTTACGAAATACTGCTTTGGATAAAAAGGAAATTTAAAAAAAAAATTTGTTGAATCCCATTAGCCCATTGCAGCCCAACAGTTTTTTATAGGTTTTTTCCTTACTTTACTCTAAATTAGAAACGGTTTGACCGATTTTCTTCCAATATTGTATATGGGTTCCCTTTTGAGAATGGAGCTAAAACTATTAACCAAATTGGGATTTGTTAATCCATGCCGGCTCGACGATTGTTCAAATTTTGGAAGCAAATTACGTCCAATTTTGCGCGGTAATGTTTTGGACAAAGAGAAAGTCTCAAAAATTTTTTGGTGATTTCCGTTAACCCATTGCGACACAGCGTCATTTTTTAGATTTTTTCGTTACTTTACTTTAAATTCGAAGCGGTTTGACAGGATTACTCCAAATTTTGTATGCGTGAGCACCTTGAGAATAGAGTTGATTCTGTTAGCAGACTTGGTGTTTGGTAACACATGTCCGTCCTACGATTGGTCAAAAAAAATTTTTGGAAGTAAATTACGTCCACTTTTGGGAAGTAGTTAGTACTTTTTTGAATTACAGGAATTTTAAAACTTTACTTGAATAATTCTAGCAGAATCGTTTTAGAAAATTGCTTTCATACATTTTAGAATTAATATTTACACCAAGTGTAATTTTTATATTAACTTTTTGCAGTACCATCAACTTAAATTAGACCTCCATTAAGAGCCGGAGCACCGCGCACCAGATATTAGTTAGTATTTTATAAGAAATATATTTGAATTATTACAATAGGTAATAATATATAATTAAGAAATTGTGTATGATACTAAAGTGTTTAAAGGTACTTGCTGAATGTGTGTAAAATTTATTTTTATAGTTAAATGAATTATATGAAAAGTTCTAAATTTGTCATTGTATTTAAGAAATACATTTTTTGCATATTTTGCATTTATAAGCTTTTTTAAAAAGTACATATACAAAAATCAATTTTTTCTATTTTGGAAAATTTGAACTATTAAATTTTGTGATAAAAAGCTAATCAAATTTTCCAATTTCGTAATTAAATGTACTCAACATTTATTTCAAGTTTTGGTTATAATGGTTAAAACTAGGAGACACTTTCATCAAGACGTTTGAACCTTTTAGAATACATGTGGGGCCAAAAATTTTGGAAAAAATATCATACCAAATGGCAATCCTATACATTTATTTTTCAATTATTTATAGAACTTATAAAAACAGATGTCTTTTACCGTATTCAGATTAGAAATATGCTTAACAAAAATCGTGTTACAACAGTTTAAAATGTTAACGCACTGATAAATAACTTACTGATTTATAAAACAAGTAAAGAAACAGTCAGTCGGTGCAACCGACTTAGAAATACCCTACACCTATTTGGTTCAAATTTAAGGACATATCCATAAGTCATTTTAACACCATTTAACAGCTGTTATTAATTTGATCGTAAGACATAGCTAACCAAATTAACTTTATAATACTAAAAACATTTTCTAATTACACTATCTATTAAAAAATATTACAAATTCTTACTAATTTATCTATTTAAAAATATTAAAAAACAAACAAACTTGAAATAAATGAAAATATATTTATTCCAATTCAATTACAAAATGAAAAAATTCTAATTATTAAATTTTGTGATAAAAAAATAATCAAAGCATAATATATTTACTAATCCAAATTTTTCAAAATTGCAATTATTTTAAATGGTTAGTTTATATACCTAATAGAAAAGCTTATAAACGCAAAATAAACAATAAATGTATTTCTAAAATACAATTACAAATTTACACCTTTTCATATAATTCATTTAAATATAAAAATAAATTTTACATAAATGCAGCAAGTTCCTTTGAACATAGCTGAACCATTACAATTAAGTCTAGATTTCGGAGACACATAGGACATAGGAAATATATTCTTTGGCTTTGAAATTAAACTCGACCACAACCAATTCCCATGGTACTTTCATTACTAGTAACCTAGAGTTTAAATTTCATCAAAATACCGGCATTATTTTTTGAGTTATGGTGTTTTTAAGATATATGTTTTTTAGTCCTTGAACTTGTCAAGGGTTCCATAACCCGAAACCATGGTACGATTTCGCCCATATGCAGTCCCGTCATACTTTCAATAGTAGTTAACCCTTGTATACAATTGGAACGTTCTATCTTAATTTTAAGTTACTAGTTTTATTAATTTCGATGATAAGCTTTTACACATTTGGGGGGTCTAAGAGAGGTACTGAACCATCACTTCGTTTGATCCCAAATTAGGGGGGCACGGAAGAAGTAGTAAAGAACACCCTGGGCCAAATTTGAAGCTTCTACATTTATTTCAAGTTACTATTTTTATTAATTTCGAAAATATGCTTTAAGGTCCTCGGAACTGAGTGGCTGGTCCCCGACCCACTAGTCCAATGGGGCCCAAATTTCAAAGACACTTACGCAATAAGAAGGGACAACTTGATACCAAATTTGAAGGTTATATCTTCATTGGTTTCGGAATTACGCTAGTTTGGCCTAAATTCGATCAAAAAGTTCTCAGTTCCGAACCCATTGTCCAATCCTCACCGTACGTAATCACCGCCGTAGTTTCATTACCAATAACCTACAGCACAAATTTCATAAAGATAGCCTCATTAGTTGTTGAGTTATCGTGATTTTTAATATATGTTCGTTATCCCTGACACCGACTAAAAGGTCCAGAATCCGAACCCATGGGCTGATTTTGCCCTTATACAGCCCGCGCTTTACTTATAGTACTAGTTAACCCTTGTACACAATTTGAACGGTCTATCTTAATTTTAAGTAACTATTTTTAGTAATTTCGATTATAAGCTTTTAAAACTTGGGAGGTCTGAGAGGGGTACTGAACCACCTCTCCAATTGATCCCAAATTAAGGGAACCCGCAAGAGATAGTAAAGAACACCCTTGTGGCAAATTGGAAGCTTCTACATTTTTTCAAGTTGTTATCTTTATTAATTTTAAAGATATGCTTTAAGGTCTTCGGAAATGTGGGGCTGGTACCCGACCCAGTACTCCAATGGGACCCAAATTCCCAAGACACTTAGGAAATAGGAAAGGACACCCTGATACCAAATTTGGAGGTTCTATCTTCATTGGTTTCGGAATTATGCTCGTTTGGCCTAAATTCGATCAAAAAGTTCTAGGTTCCGAACCCATGGTCCAATCCCGACCTTACGCAATCCCCGAAGTAGTTTCATTACTAGTAACCTACAGCACAAATTTGATGAAGATAGCTTCATTAGTTGTTGAGTTATCGTGATTTTTTATATATGTTCGTTAGCCCTTCGATCGATTAAAAGGTCCAGAATCCAAACCCATGGGCCGATTTCGCCCATATGCAATCCCCGCCGTACTTTCAGTCCTAGTAATCTACAGTTAAAATTTCATCAAGATAGCTCCATTATTTTTTGAGTTATCGTGCCTACGGACGGACGGACGGACGGACGGACGGACAGACGGACGGACGGACGGACGGACAGACGGACGGACGGACGGACGGACAGACGGACGGACGGACGGACGGACAGACGGACGGACGGACATGGCTATATCGACTCAGGCAGTCACGCTGATCACAAATATATATACTTTTCCATATCTAGCTCGCTTCCTTTAGGTGGTTACAAACACCATACCAAAGTTAATATACCCCTTTACCTATTCTATAGGTGAAGGGTATAAAAAGGAGAATTGAAAAAAAAAAGGAGAAAATGTACTAAAAAGTATTAGTTTATTATTGTAGGTACAAAAAAATAAAACTTAATGAAGCCTTTTATCATTGGTAAGGATTTTTTTTGTGAATGTTTCTTTCTGTAGTTAGTGGTCTGATCATTTGTGTTGTGTATAGGAACTATTACAAACAGATAAGTGATACATTGAAATATTTTCAATTTTATATACATAGTTTGATACGTTTAGTATTATATAATAATTATAGATGCAGTGTAGTAAAGTACTTAATTATTAATAATTATTTTTATTTTTTTTTTTGTTTTTATTTATTAATTTGTCAAAAGAGCAATAATGCTCGTACAGAGTATATTAATAATTTATTTATTTAAGTGCAAAATACAATTTAAAAATTCAAACAAATCCAGTGTAAAATATATATGAATATATATATTTTATAATATTTAATAATATAAAATATTCAAAACAGAAATGAAATAGAAACAGAAAAAATAATGAAACAACAAAACTTTAGAAAACTAGTTTAAACTAAGAGAAAATGTACAAAGAACCATTTTTTTGTTAATTTTTTTTGTCTCTATCTTTTTTGTTTTTTTTATAATTGAAATTTAATAATATAATAACTTTCAATTATTTGATCTTTTATTATACCCGTGCATACATATATGAACATCGGGTATAAAAAAATTACTCCTCCGTTTGTAACGCATCGAAATAGACGAGCTAGATATAGTGTCAAGGGTACGTATGAAATAAGAATCGCAAAGTGAAATGTGTGTCCGTCCGTCCGTCAGCACGATAACTCAAAAACTATAAGAGCTAGAGTTCTTAAACTTTCACAAAGTAATTTTTAGAAAATTTGTAGGTTCCCTATTGTTTTTGGTTAAAATCGGCCAAGACTTCGGGTAGCTGCCATACAAATTTTTTAAATTATATGAATATATTCTCAGTTCGAATCCAGGATGAGGCAAATTTTTTTTTTTTTGTAAATTCATTTTTTATTATCTATTTTCTTCTATTTTCCTTTTAATAAAATGTATGTATTTATTTTATGTATGAAAAATTTAATTTTATAGAAAATATTACAGAAAACTCTCATTTATATTAACAAGTGATGAAAAAAACCAAGGGTTTTTAAAAAAGCACATTTTCAAAATAATATAGTGTTTCATACTGAGTATTTTATCGGAATATAATGTTGAAGCTTCAGTATTAACGTTTAATTAAGGAAATATATACGTTGATGACTAAGTTAGTGCTTACTTATAAAAACAGGAAATTTTTTATTTTAAAGTTCTAATAGCCCTTCTATGGGAAAGGTTAACCAATTTCTCAAGGATCTAATCCACACTACTCCCCGTCCCCCAACTATTTTAGGTTCAAGGAATTAAATTGTGAATTCTACCAAAATTTGGAATTGTACTTAGAATTTTACTATATAAACCAAAATGGTTAAAACTGAGAGACACTTTCTTCAATTTAAAGAACCGTTTTTAAATTTAAGAAAATTTTTTAACATATGTTAAGGTATAATGTTGGACCTTCAAATTTTGTATATCAACAAAAAAAAATTTGAACAGGTTCAAGTTACAAGTGTTTAAAAATAACAAAATTTTAATTTTCGAGCCCCTATAGTTGCTAAACAGGGGACGTGACAAAAAAATTTTGTTAAACGACTCCTACTAATTTCTAAGGATCTAACTTCTGCTAAAATTTCAATACACTAGCCAAAAATTTTGCAAAAATTTAGTTTTGCATAATGGTAAATTTTAGTACCGTATGGCAACCCTAAACAGTTACCTTTTAAAAATTTATAAATTTTATAAAACAAGCTATGTTGTGCCGTTTCAGATTGGAAATACACCTAATAGAACTCTTGTTATAACATTTTGAATATAGGGCTTTTTCCAACTTTGCGGGGCTGCAGCTCCGTAACAGGTGGGCTACAGAAAAAAATTCTTCTACGAAATAATTTTTTTGTAATACCTACTCGTGGTTAAAATTTCTTTTCTCTATTTCAAACGATGTAAAAGTTTTTGTAAACATACGGACGGGCAGACGGACAGAAGGACAGGCGGACAGACGGACAGACGGACAGACGGAGGGACAGAGTGAAACTATATAGTCACATTTTTACAAAATTTTTTGAAAATGTGCTAAAAATGATTAATTTTTTTAATATTTTTTTAAAAAAATTCAAAACAGTTATTCTAAACAAACAATTGATACCATAGCAACTATAATTATTTTCAAAAAAAAAATTAAGATAAATAAGAACTCGTTGTGTTGCAAATTTTTAATCGTTTCATGGTGTAGTGGTTAGGACATGCGACTAGTAGTCAAAATGTGTCGGTTCGAATGCAGGTTGCGGCAAAATTTGTTTTTTTTTTAAATTCATCTTTTTTTACCTATTCTCTTTTTAATTAAAATTAAATCTGTATTTTTTTTATGTATGAGAAATTTTATTTTATAGAAAATTTTACGGAAAACTCTCATTTCATTTTTATTATAAATTATTAATTTTTTTTTAATATTTTTATAACAAAACTCAAAACAATTTTTCAAAACAATACATTTGATACCATAGCAACTATAATAATTTTCAAAAAAAATTTAAGATAAACAAAAAATCGATGGCTTAGTGAAAAGTGTGGGTTCAAATCTCGTTCAGAGCATATTGTTTTTTTAAATTCATCTTTTTTTTATTAATTTTTTTTCTTAATTAAATATAGAAACAAATATTTTGAATTTTCTGTCAAACAGTTCAATTGCAATATATGAAATTCTTATTTATTTAATACATAGTAGTGTATGTACGGGTATCTAAAAGTTGACAAGGGCAACTATAATCTTCCTCGTTTTTTTTTTAATTTTAATGATGACATTTGTTTACAGCTGAACAAACTGAAGACCCCGTAAATTGTGCCCGTCTTCGTACCTTATATTGTCAGATTTTTAGTACCATATTGATTAACATCACTGTCTAAGAATATTTGTGTATTACTTTTTATTTGATTGTTTTTTATGTTGTGCATGTGTATTAATTGTATTATTTTGTATTTTAATTTTAATATTTTACTATTTTTATGTATAGTATTAGTTGATGTTCGATGATGCTAACCGTAAAGATTTTTAATAGCTTAATTTTGTAGATGCCGTAGTTTATCGATGTTTTTTGCAAAAGTATTTCTCCAGATCCCAATACCATAAGTAACTATAAAATAAACTATGAAAAATGAATGTTTTGATGTCGCTTGGAATTCTTCATCGCAATTTTTTAAATAAACCGGCGGTTTTCACAGCCTTAAATGTTTCTTGGTTCACTTGTTCATTCCAAGTAAGTTCTTCGTCAAATGTTACTCCCAGATACTTGTACTTTTTCACTTGTTCAATTGGATTGTTATTGAACTTAATAGATAATTTTCTTCCCTTTGATTTTATTAATAGTAACTTACCATTACTTGAATTATACGTGAGCTTCTGTAAATTCATCCTTTTGAATATGACGGCCGTACTTTCTAAGTTAACAGAAGATAATTGTATATATAATTGCACTATCATCGGCAAAGAGAAATGGTTTTCCATGTAAGTTTGGGTGTGTAAAACTAATGATGTAGCAAGCGAACAGCACCGCTCCTAAGGAGCTACCTTGAATTACAGCGCATTCTAAATATTCTACAGCGCATTCTAAATAGATAGATGTTGAATTAATTGTTGATTTATGTGTATTTCTAATAACTTACTAAATATAGAGGGAACCGAGATTGGTCGAAAGTTTTTTACATCATTTTTATCACCAACCCTTTTGTAAATCGGCACTACCTTACTGAATTTTAATGCATCCGGTACTTCATTGTGCCTAATTGATAGATTAATCAAGTTTGTTGTGCTTTTTAGTAACTCCGGTTACACATGTGAACTTTAAACTTTTATCATCTTTACCAGTACTGTTTGTACTTTTTATATGCTGTAGTAATTATTTTGCTTCTCTATTAGATATTTCATTCAGTATTAGTCTACGGTTTGTTCTGACATGATTAATTATTTCTAAGATAAGTATATTGTGATCTGATATATTTGATTTCAAGTGAGCAATATTTGTTTTATTTTTTAGATTATTCGTCAATATGTGATCTATACAAGTTTTGGAAGTAGGCCTGGAAACCGAATCATCACAAAGAAGAAACAATTTGATTGGACTATTGCTTTGTATTGGTTAACATAGGTGTCTGAAAAATATTTTATATTAAAGTTGAAATCACCTATAATTAGTGAATTGTTCTTGTGTATTCGGTTTAAATATTCATTAAATAAATTAAAGATTTATTGAATTGAATTTCTATTATTTTCTGGAGGTCTATATACTGTGGAGACTTCCAGTGTTTCCTTTCCGACAAAATTTTTTAAATCTATAAAGTTATTATAGTTATCAGCATATATTTTTAGTCTTTCAAAATTTATTGAATTGTGCACTAATAAACCTATACTTCCACCTTTCCTGTTTACTCTACATGAAAATATTTTATTATAGTTTTTTAGATTTATATGTTCTATTTCATCTTTATTTATCCAAGTTTCAGTGAATAGTATTAGATCAATAGGTTATTTTATTTTATCTAAGTAATATGCTATGTCATACATTTTGTTTTTTACACTTCTTATGTTTAAATATATAATTTTAAGAGATTGTTCTGCTTCAAATTTAAAATCTTCTATCTTATTTATTTTGCTGACATAGGTTATTAAGGGAGAAGTAATGAAATTTGACTGATTTTTAGTAATCATTGGCTAATGTATTTAATTGGTTTATACTTAGTATTGTAATTATTTTGCTATCCTTAATCCCCTCACCAGAAGTTTTCCATCAGTGACCCATGCATACTTAAGTTTATTTTGTTTTTTCAAGTATCTAGCAATCTATTTAAATAATTATAGTGTTTTGTTAGTTTTTCGTTGATAAATATCGTTTCCATATTGTTAGTGGAATCACGGAATATTTCAGAGTATTTAAGGTTAACTTTTTTTTTGCTAACATTATTTTAACATTAATTTTTTTAACACATTTTCAAAATATTTTGTAAAATTGTGCCTAAATAGTTTCACTCTGTCCGTCGGTCTGTCCGTATATTTACAAAAATTTTACACCGTTTGAAATAGAGTAAAGAAATTTTAACCCCATGTAGGTATTGCAAAAATAAATTATTTCGTAAAAGAACTTTTTTCTGTAGCCCCACCCATTACGGACCTACAGCCCCCTAAAGTTGGAAAATGCCTTATATTTAAATTGTTATAATCAAAGTTCTGTTAGATGTATTTTCAATCTGAAAACGCGAGAGACAGGTGCTTTTATAAGCTTTAATTAAATTAAATTAATAAAAGGCAAATATTTAGGGTTGCCACACGATAGTAAAATTTACCGTTATGTAAAACTCAATTTTTACAAAATGTTTGGTCCTCCATATCTTTTAAATGGTTCAAGTTAGGGTATTGAAATTTTGGGAGAAGTTAGATTTTCAGAAATTAGTAAGAGTCTGTTAACAAAATTTTTTTGTCACGTCCCCTGTTTAGGAGTTTTAAGGGATCGAAAATTTCAATTTTGATATTTTTAAACACCTGTAACATGAATGTTTTCCTGTTCAAATGTTTTTTTACAAATATACAAAATTTAAAGCTGCAGCATTATATTTCAACATATTTAAAAATGGTTCTTTAAATTGAAGAAACTTTCTCTTAGTTTTAAACATTTTTGCTTAGATAATAAAATTCTAGGTAAAATTTCAAATTTAGGTGAAGTTCACAATTGATTTCCTAGAACCTATAAAAATGGAAGGGTTGGGACAGCAGGGGATTGGGCAGATCCTCGAGAATCATCATAAGTTTGCCTAGCAAAAATTCATTCAAGAGCTATTAAGACTTAAAAATAAAAACTTTTATGTTATCCTCGTAAAACTGTAACTTATTCACTAGTGTATGTTTTCCAAAATTAAATGTTAACATTGAAGCTCCAACATTATATTTCGCACTTGTTAATAGGTTTTCTTGAGTGCATTGGCATTGTACTCGTATTCTAAGTATTGATTTCACTATTATTCATAATTATTAAATTGATGAAATAACTAAATTATAATATTATCATATATTTTTATATAAATAAATAATAAAATACGCAGTAAGAAACCCTTTATAATTTTGAGAATGTGCTTTTTAAAAACCCTTGGCATTTTTCATCACTTGTTTTCTTTAATTTTTACTACAATTTTTTTTGGCTCACATGAATTTTTTGATGAAGGATATATCTTTTCGCAAGATATATATCTTTCACATCCACAGGTTGAGTATCAATTTCCAGTTTTCGAGCGATTTTCTGGACAGTTTCAAGTGGATCATCATTTCGTGCACCTGATATCTCAATATATTTATCACATCTATTTTGTTTAATTTTTTCGAATCATTTCTGTTCCTATCAATTTTATCCTTCAGCATAATATATTCATTTTGTAATTGCATGTTATCCTCAATCAACTTATTAATAATTCCTGACATTGATACTTATTAATAATTCCTGACATCAGTATTTGATTAGCTGTTTTTTAATTCATTTTGTTTTACAATTATTTCCTCCAATTTTTTTATAACATATTTAAATTTAATCATCAATTAGTTGTATTGATTGAACAAATACGTATTAGAAGAAGAATATATAGGCAAAAATAAAAAAATAAATTAATATGGATTAAGTATTAGAAATAGAATATACATTAACGGGTATTTGCAATAAGGCCAAATGAAATAAAGCTAAATTGCACTTTTTCAATACCACATTTGAATACTTACTTATCTTCTGGAAAATCATATTTTTATACCCGTATTAATTATAGGTCAAAGGGTATAAAAAATTTATCTTTACGTTTGTCACGCAGAGAAGGAGAGGGCAGATATAGACTCAAGCGTATGGATCGGATCAGAATCGAATAAGAGGATTTTGAAATTTTCACAAATTTCTTCTTTTTCAATAGCCGTCATTTTGAAATCCAGCCATTTTGCTGCCATACAACTTCGCTTTTTATCTGAGCATTTCGAGAGCATTCCATAATCTCGGTTTAATAAATCTTTTTTTTAAATCTCGTTTTTAGAAAATCTCGTTTTTAGGAAATTTCGTTTAAGAAAATCTGGTTTTTCATTGAAAAATCTTTCATATTAAGAAAATCTCTTTTTTAATTGAAAACCTGGTTTTTAAAGGTTTTTGAGTTGGATACTAAACCAGAATTATCAGCTTTTTCCAGAATATAAAAAAAAGGGTTTTCTAAAAACAAGATTTTCTAAAACGAGATTTTCTAAAAACGATATTTTCTAAACGAGATTTTCAAAAACGAGATTTTGTGAAAACGAGATTTACTTAACCAAGATTCTTTTACTTAACTGGGTTTCTGAAATTTTGCCAAAAGTAGTTTAGTTTTATGGCAAAAGTTTCTGCAAAATTTGGTTGGTCTACTGGACTGGGTTCGAGTAGTTGCTATACAACTTCATTTATAATATGAGAATTACTTTATACATAACAAAGCTAAATGTTTGAAATTTTGCCAACAGTAATTAATCGAATTATATAATGTTTATATAACGGTCATACGGGTATCCCAGAGTTTACACAGTCTACTCTACTACATTCTTCCTCGTTTCATATAAAATTCATTATATTATTTGACTAGATACAAATTATTTAAAGAATAAAATTTTAGTATTGTGTAATATAATAAGAACTTTGTAATTCTTGAAATACTTTTCTTAATATTAACACAATTTATTTTTATTTATAATTTGTCAGATTACAGCCGAAAAATAATTTTAAGAGTTATTTTGGCCATCATAATGGTAAACTTGTTAAGCGAATGTTCTTGCAGATTTTATACAAAGATTTCTAGTAAACTGTCATGGTCACATTGAACACAATACATTTTTGCATGTGCCGTAACATTTACAAATGTGTTGTTATTTGGCTATCATGACAGGCATTGCTATTTTATAACTATATCGTAGTTTCAGTTTGGCAAAAGTCAAACAGCTAATTTGTTTTGTCTAGTTTTCAAAATGTTGGGCTACACCAATCAAAGAGTATATTATTGTATATAGCTAATATACTCTAGCTTTGATATGGTGTTTCTAACCACTTAAAGAAAGCGAGCTAGATATGGAAAAGTATATACTCATGATCAGCGTGGCCTCCTGAGTCGATTAAGCCATGTCCGTCCATAGTCATCATACCTCAAAAACTAATCAATGAAATTTTAACTGATTTGAAAAATGATTGAGAAAATAAAAAAAAATAAAAATAAAAAAGTAAAAATTATAACTATATAATTATATAGGAATTGAAATTTGTATTTAAATATCTTTATTACATAGGTATTATAATATTATTAATATTCAAATATGTTTTTTTTTTCTTATAAAATTTTCTGTTTAAAAAAAAAAAAAACCTATATCACTAAGTTCAATTAAAATTTTTTTTTATTTTATTTCATTATTTTAAAGTTATAAGATCAATTAAAAATAATTAGTTTTAAGTCTATTGAATTTTTTTTTATAATTACTAGTTATGTTTTTTAATATAAAAAAAAAAATAAAAACTGTAGGTTACTAGTACTGAAAATACGGAGGGAGTTACATATGGGCGAGATTGGCAAATGGGTTCGGATTCTGCAACTTTTGATCGGTCAAAGGAACAACGAACATATATTCCAAATCACGATAAGTCAACAATTAATAACACTATCTTGATGACATTTGTAGTCCAGGTTACTATTAATAAAAGCACGGCGGGGATTGCATACATCGAGATCAGACCATTGGTTCGGATTCGAGAAGTTCTGAGCGAACTTAGACCAAAGGAGCATAATTCCGCAACTAATGAAGATAGAACCTCCAAATTAAGAAAACTAGTTTAAGCTAAGAGAAGATGTACAAAGAACCGTTTTTATACCCTACACCTATCGAATAGGAAAAGTGTTATATTAACTTTGGTATGGTGTTTGTAACCACCTAAAGGAAGCGAGCTAGATATGGAAATGTATATATATTTGTGATCAGCGTGACCTCCTCAGTCGATATAGCTATGTCCGTCCGTCCGTAGGCACGATAACTCAAAAAATAATAGAGCTATATTGATGAAATTTTAACTGTAAGTTACTAGGACTGAAAGTACGGCGGGGATTGCATATGGGCGAAATCGGCCCATGGGTTCGGATTCTGGACCTTTTAATCGGTCCAAGGGCTAACGAATATATATAAAAAATTACGATAACTCAACGACTAATGACGCGTTCTTCATCAAATTTGTGCTGTTGGTTACTAGTAAAGAAGCTACGGCGGGGATTGCGTACGGTCTAGATTAGACCACGGGTTCGGAACGTAAAACTTTTTGAACGAATTTAGGCCAAAAGAGCATAATTCCGAAACCAATGAAGATAGAACCTCCAAATTTAGTAATAGGGTCCCTCGTTCTATTTCCTTAGTGTCCTTGAAATTAGAGACCAATTGAAATTGTGGATCGGGAACCAGCCACACAGTTCCAAATACCTTAAAGCATATTTTCGAAATTAATAAAGAGAGTAACTTGTAACAAATGTAGAAGCTTCTAATTTGGCACATTAGTGTTCTGTACTATTTTCAGCGCGCCCTCTTATTTTAGATCAATTTCTAAATAGATAAGCTAGTAAGAATTAATAATATTTTTGAATAGGTAAAGTAATTAGAAAATGTTGTTAGTATTATAAAGTTAATTTGGTTAGCTATGTCTTACGATCAAACTAATAACTTAAAAAGTGTAATTGTTTTTTAGAAATACATTTATTGCATATTGTGCGCTTATAAGTTTTTCTAATAGGTACATAAACTAACAATTTGCAATAATTGCCATACAGGGAATACCTGTAAACACAACTTAAGTATCGGACACAGTTTCGTAATTATAAATTACCTGAATTATATATGGTTTTTCGAAGTTATTCTCATTTATAATTTATAAAACATAATATACAATATGTTTTATAGTAAAAGTCTTTTCAAAGGTTCCAAAATCCGAAACCACGGTCCGATTTCGCCGATATGTAGTCTCCGCCATACTTTTTAATGCTAGTTAACCCTTGTACACAGTTGGAACGCATTATATTAATTTTAAGTTACTATTTTCATTAATTTCGATGATAAGCTTTTAAACCTTGGGAAGTTTAAGAGAGGTACCTGAACCACCACTTTAATTGTTCATATATTTGGGGAACACGTTGGAAATAGTAAAGAACACCCTTGCGTCAAATTTTAAGCTTGTAGATTTTTTTCGAGTTACTATCTTTATTATTTTCGAAAATATGCTCTAAGGTTTTCGGAACTGTGTGGATGCTCCCTTTCCCACTACTCCAATTGGTTCCCAATTTCGAGGAAACTAAGGAAGATACACCCTGGTTCCAAATTTGGAGGTTCTATTTCCTTGTTTTCGGAATTATGCTCGTTTGACCTAAATTCGATGAAAAAGTTCTAGGATCCGAACCCATGGTCCGATCTCGGCAGTACGTAGGTGGTTCTTTTAGGTGGTTACAAACAATACATACAAAAGTTTATATACCCTTTTCCTATTTCATAGGTGTAGAGAATAAAATATAAAACCAAAAAAAAAAATGTTCCTATTGTTAGTATTAAAATGTATTGCGTCTCTTCTAATGCAATATTTATACAATATGTACAGTTTTCTCATAATCATAATGTCGTCTTGCAATGTTTTTGTATAAGTCGTTACTGTAGTTATCTTTTGGTCTAGATTAAATACCACATAAGCGAATTGGTCTAGACTAAATACCACATAAAATTAAAACATTTTTTGTTTTGTTATTTTACGTGGATTGGTACGAATCTTCGAAAGATACAAACTGCCCCGCAGTGGAAGTGTATGCCGGATATTTACCGACTTAACAACACCATTCCCTTATGAAAACTAGTCGAACTGACTAACTATGAAGTTTTTGCTATATTTGGTTTGAGTGTAGGTTATGTGTACTTTCCCTTAGGAAATCTGTACTTTATAATATATTACCTAAACGTCTTTTTTTTTAAGCCTTCCTGTAATAATCTGATTATTTATTAACTGAGCAGCTTCAATATTTATATGCCCTTCTAGAAGAGATTTATGCTTGGGGCATATCTACTTACTTTATCTATAACTTTGGAAATTGGTAAATCTCTATGAATGCTACTATTACGTGCATACCAGGGAGCACTAAATATGTTACGTAGGGCTTTATTCTGAAAGGTTTGTATTTTTTTCATACGCGTTTGCTTGGCACAACCCCAAAGATAAATGCCATATAACCATATATGTTTAATTACTTGGTTGTAAATTAACACTTTATTATATATTGTTATACTTACGCCCTAGGAGGCAGTAATTTTTTAACATTTTCATTTTACCTTTGCTTGACATCCAGTGCCATTCATAGGTATTTTACTGAATTTTCGATTGATACAAATACACCATTTAAATTTTTTTTAGGTAGGTTTCTTATACCTCTGCTACTTTTCAAGCGGTTGGAACACACTTCAGTTTTACTGCTGCATTCATGATTTTTCTTAAAAACTTTAGAGCTTTTTGTGGAAGCTCTTTTATAATCTGAGCTGTAATAAGATCAAAACCTGGGGCTTTTCTTAACTTTAAAGTTTTTATTTCTTCACTAATTTCTTCTTGTGTAAATGGATTAATATTGTTCTCTTCTATTGTATCATCCTCTACTAAACAAATACCTGAATTTATATCATTTAGTTTGAATATGTTCTCTAAATGACCTGCAAAGAATTCGGCTTTATCTTTATTTTCCTTTCCCCAAGTGCCGTCAGGTTTCTCAAAAAAATAATAATTATTTGGTGAGCATTTTTTTTTTTTAAATTGTACAAGTTTTCATATATTATTTAAAGTAAATACATATTACCTAAAAAAGAAAAATAGAAATATCAATAATTTTTTTTTGTAACTGTACGTCAATTGTGCTGTGGAGATTATTTACTCAGCATTGTAAGAATTGCTCTCACAAAAATTATTAATTTAACTTTAAATATAAAAAAAAATGAGTAAAACAAAACATGGCAAGCATTAGTGCATGTAAAAAGTGCAACAAAAGTTTGTAAAATGCAACATCTATTACATGTAATGGTTTTTTGCAGTGGAATATTTCATACAACAATAATTTGCAGTGGAGTAAATGAATATGATAGAATAGCAGAATACCTTAAAAACAACAAAAATAGTAATATAATGTTTATTTGTTCGGAATGTAAAGTCAAATTAGAGCTGATCAAGATAGGTTTTGATGATATTCACAGTTAATTTGGAAATATGGATAAGATTAATAAAAAACTAGAAGAAATGAAAAATCTTTAGATGAAATTATCAATAAATTGAAAATTATTGTTCAAGATAATATTGTAACCAATATAGAAAAATTATCATTACAAAATACGTCAAATAAGAAGATAATTGCGAAAAATGAAAATAACACGCATGCAGAAATGATTAAACAACACCCTTTAGTAGTTATAAAACTTAGATAATCACAATCTAGTGTTTTAACCAAAGTAAAAAATACAGCAGTAAAAAATAATATTTGTCCGGAAAACTTGGCGATAAACAAAGTGGCTGTGCAAACTGGTGGAACAGAATACTAACGAATACTAAAGGTAAAGATACTAACTCGGTTGGAAAAATAAAGAATAATGTAGAGAAGAAGCTAGGAGATGAATACAAAGCTTTTATACCAAAAGAAGTTAAACCCAAAATAATAATAAATGGAATATCTGAAAACTATGAAAAGGAAGCTATTATAAAACAAGTAAAGAAACAGTCAGTCGATGCAACCGACTTAGAAATAGACTTAGAAATACCCTACACCTATTTGGTTAAAATGTAATGAGATATCTATAAGTCATTTTAAAACCATAAAAGCTATTATTAGTTTGATCGTAAGACATAGCTAACCAAATTAACCTTATAATACTAAAACCATTTTCGAAATACTTTATCTATTCAAAAATATTACAAATTCTTACTAACTTATCTATTTAAAAAAATTAATGAACATAAAACTTGAAATAAATGAAAATAAATTTATTTCAATTCAATTACAAGAGTGAAAAAATTTGAATTATTAAATTTTGCGATATAAAGCTAATCAAAGCATAATATATTTAATAATTCAAATTTTTAAAATTGCAATTATTTTAAACTAGCTAATACCAGGTGCGCGTTGCTGCGCCTCTCAATGGAGTTTAATTTTAAGTTGATGTTACTGCAAAAGGTTAACATAAAAATTACATATGGTGTAAATGTTAATTCCAAAATGTATTAAAGCAATTCTTTATACCCGTATGACGATATAGTCAAAGGGTATAATAAATTTGCCATTACATTTGTGACGCAGAGAAGGAAAGGGGGTAGATATAGACTCAAGGGTATGGATCGGATCAGAATCGAAAAATAAATTGATTTAGCTATGTATGTTCGTCCGTCCGTCCGTCCGTCCGTCCGTCTGTCCGTCCGCACGATAACTCAAAAACTAAAGGAGCTAGGATCTTGAAATTTTTGCAAATTCGTTTTTTTGTAATAGCCGTCATCGCTATTTAAATCCAGCCATTTTGGTCCATGGGTTCGGATAGCTGCCATACAACTTCTTTTTTTAAATGAGTATTTTTCTGTACCTATTACAGCTGCGTGTCTGAAATTTTGCCAAAAGTAGTTTAGTTTTATGACCAAAGTTTTTGCAAAATTTAGTTGGTCTACTGCAGAGGGTTCGTGTAGCTGCATTACAACTTATTATTTTATATGAGCATTACTCTATACCTATTGAAGCTGGGTGTCTGAAATTTTGTCAAAAATAGTTTATTGTAATGGCCAAAGTTTCTGCAAAATTAGGTTGGTCTACTGCAGAGGGCTTGAGTAGCTGCCATACAACTCCTTCTTTTATATGCGCATTATACTACACCTAATGAAGCTGGGTGTCTGAAATTTTCCTAAAAATATTTTAGTGTAATGGCCAAAATTACTGCAAAATTTGGTTGGTCTACTGCTGAGGGTTCGAGTAGCTGCCATACAACTCCTTCTTTTATATGAGCATTACACTACACTTAATAAAGCTGTACGTTTGAAATTTTGCGAAAAGTAATTAACCAGATGATATAATGTATATGTTACGGTCATACGGGTATCCCAGAGTTGACACAGTCTACTCTACTACACTCTTCCTCGTTTTAAATGATTTTGCTTGGATTATTTTATTAAATTTTTAAAGTTCCTGTAATTCAAAGAAGTTCTAACTACTTCCCAAAATTGGATCTAATTTACTTCCAAATTTTTTTTTGACCAATCGTAGGACCGACATGTGTTACCAAACACCAAGTCTGCTAACAAACTCAACTCAATCTTCAAGGTGCTTCGCGAATACAAAATTTGGAGTAATTCTGTGAAACCGTTTCGAATTTAAAGTAAAGTAACGAAAAAATCTAAAAAATGACGCTGTGTCGCAATTGGTTAACGGAACTCAACAAAAAATGTTTTGAGACTCTCTCTTTGGCCAAAGCAGTTTTGCGCAAAATTGGACAATATTTGCTTTCAACATTTTTTTAACAAATTCCAAAATTGTTATTAATGTCAACTCAATTCTCAAGGAGCGTCACGTATACAAAATTCGAAGTCAATCGGTCAAACCATTTTCATTTTAGGACGAAAAAATTTAAATACTTGCACCACAGCCCCAACTTGGCAGTCCGTTAGGAAAAAATTTTAGCCAACGATTTATCACTTTTTTACTAGTAACATGCAGCACAAATTTGATGAAAAGAGCGTCATTAGTTCTTGAGTTATCGTGAATTTTATATATGTTCATTAGCCCTTGGACCGATTTAAAGTTCCAGAATCCGAACCCATTGGCCGATTTCACCCATGTGCAATCCTCGCCATACTTCCAGTCCAAGTAACCCACAGCTAAAATTTCATCAAGATAGCTCCATTATTTTTTGGGTTATCGTGCCTACGGACGGACGGACGGACATGGCTATATCGGCTCAGGAGGTCACGCCGATCAGCTCGATTCCTTTAGGCGGTTACAAACACCATACCAAAGTTAAGATACCCCTTTACCCTTTACCTATAGGTGTAGGGTATAAAAATGAAAAATGCAGAATATTTGGATTAAAGAAGAAGAATTAAAGTGTATTAGAATATATGAAACAAAAAAAAATAATTAATAAATTTAATGCAATAATAGAAATGTGTGTAGTAGATTATAATAAAACACTAAAGAATGGAAAAATTATAATTGGATGGGGTGGGTGTATGTAGAGTTTTTGAAAACCTTATTATAATGAGATGCTACAAATGTTTGGGATATGGGCATAAGAAAGATAAGTGACTTCAAGAGAATAATACATGTTTAAAATGTGGCGTTGAGCATCTTGGAAAAGAATGAACAGAAGAAGAAGAAAGATGTGTAAATTGCGTAAGAGAAAATGAAAAATATAAACTTGGTCTAGATGAAAAACATAGTTGTAGTGATAGAAATTTGAAGTTTACTGAAGAAAAATTGAAATTAATAAAAAAAGAAGTTTTTTATAAACTTTTTTATAAATTATAGAAGAGAGAACAATTTTAGTGGAGTATACTTAAATATAAGGGTTAACAACTAATTACATTGAATTCGAAATCTTATATATTTGAATAAATTTAGTTTTGCAGGTCTAAGCGAAGCACATATTACAATTGATATTGAACAATCTGAAATAATACTTGGTGGATATGAGGTTTATAGATGTGATTCCTATTCTAAGCATACAGGTGGCGCTTTAATTTATATAAAAAAAAAGAATTAAAAAGTAAAATAATATGCAGTTTATACTGTGAAAATGTATGGATATTATGTATAAATGTTTGTTTTAATGAAGAAAATTGAATAATAGCATGTATATATAGAAGTAGGCAATGTACAGTGAGCAGGTTTTTGGAAATTATTGGTAAATGGTGTGATATAGACTCAGGACGCCACGCTGATCACAAATATATATACTTTTCCATATCTAGCTCGCTTCCTTTAGGTGATTACAAACATCATACCAAAGTTAATATACCCCTTGTTACCTATTCTATAGATGTAGGGTATAAAAAGAAGAAAATATGATGAAAATGTATTTAAGAACGCGGAAGGAAATCCGAAGAATACTTGGAATTATATAAAATACATAATTATCTTGATGAAATTTTAACTGTAGGTTACTAGGAATGAAAGTACGGCGGGGATTGCAAATGGGCGAAATGGGTCAATGGGTTCGGATTCTGGACCTTTTAATCGGTCTAAGGGCTAACGAACATATATGAAAAATCACGATAACTCAACAACTAATGACGCTGTCTTCATAAAATTTGTGATGTACGGTACTGGTAATGAAACTATGTATTGTATACGGGGTAATGTACAATGGGTTCGGAACTTAGAACTTTTTGATCGAATTTACGCCAAACGAGTATAATTCCGAAACCAATGAAGATAGAACCTGCAAATTTGGTATCAGGGTGTCTCTTTCTTTTTCCTTTGTGTCCTTGAAATTTGGGACCAGTTGAGGTAGTGGGTCGGGAACCAGCCACACATTTCCGAAGACCTTAAAGCATATCTCTAAAATTAATAAAGATAGCAGCTTGAAAAAAGGTAAAAGCTTCAAATTTGGCACAAGGGTGTTCTCTACTATCTCTTGTGTGTGTCCCCAATTTTGGATCAATCGGAGTGGTGGTTCAGTACTCCTCTTAGACCTCCCAAAGTTTAAAAACTTATAATCGAAATTACTAAAAATAGTTACTTAAAATTAAGATAGAACGTTGCAATTGGGTACAAGGGTTAACAAGTATTTAAAGTACAGCGCAGACTGCATTTGGGCGAAATCGTACCATGGTTTCGGGTTCTGGAACCTTTGAGAAGTTCAAGGGCTAACGAACATATATATTAAGAACACCATAACTCAAAAAAGAATGCCGTTATTTTGATGAAATTTAAGCTCTAGGTTACTAGTAATGATAGTACCATGGAAATAGGTTCTGGTAGAGTTCGGACAATGAGTTCGGATTCTAGAAGCTTTTGATCGATTTGAGGCCAAACGAGTATAATTTCGAAGGCAAAGAATATATTTCCTTTTTCCTATGTGTCCACGAAATTTAGACTTAATTGTAGTGGTGGTTCAGGTGCCTCCTAAGACATCCCAAAATTAAAAAGCTTATCTTCTAAATTCATTAAGATATAAACTTTAAATTTGATACACGAGGGTTCTTTCCTATTTCGGTTTTTATTTAACACTTTTATATTTTTAAAAGGCAAAAAATTTTACCATAAATCATATTATATGTAATATTTTAAAAATTGAAAACAAAATATTTTTTTAATAAACGATTAAATTCCTTTTTTTTTATTTTTATTTTATTACACATTTTATTAAATTATTACCATAGGTGATATATCGCTCATTTGTTTTAACAGTGACATATCGCAATATTTGCAGTTTTGTATAAATCGAGTTTGAAAGTTTTACAATATTTTATTTTTTGTTCTGTTATGAACTTGAGAACTATACTATCATTAAAGGAATATTATATGTTCAAAATATTAAAATATTTAACTAGTTCCTATTACTAACAAAGATTTTCCACAGCTCCTCCCCTAAACCTCATTTTGACTTATGACACTGTTACTGCAAAATTTTGAATTGAGTTAAGTTCTATGTAAGAATATGACGTTGCTGTAGTATAACAAAGTGTTATGTCATCAAATTATTTTGTGTTATGTCAGTTTATTTGCAAATATTCTGTTTTAATAAATAAACAAGTGATGAAAAACACCAAGGGATTTTAAAAAAGCACATTTTCAAAATAATATAGTGTTTCATAGTGCGTATTTTATCGGAATATAATGTTGAAGCTTCAGTGTTAACGTTTAATTTACGAAATATATACGTTGGTGACTAAGTTACTACTTACTTATAGAAACAGTAAATTTTTTAATTTTTAAGTCCTAATAGCCCCTCTTTGAGGAAGGTTGCCCTATTTCTCAAAAATCTAATCCTCACTACTCCCCTTCCCCCAACTTTTTTTTGGTTCAAGGAATTAAATTATGAATTCTACCAAAATTTGTAATTTTACTTAGAATTTTACTATTTCAAACTGGAGACACTTTCTTCAATTTAAAGAACCGCTTTTAAATTTAAGAAAATCTTTTAACATATGTTAAAGTATAATGTTGAACCTTAAAATTTTTATATTAACAAAAACAAATTTGAACAGGAATACAAGTTACAGGTGTTTAAAAATAGCAAAATTTCAATTTTCGAGCCCTTATAGCTGCTAAACAGGGAACGTGACAAAAAAATTTTGTTAACCAACTCCTACTAATTTCTAAGGATCTAACTACTCCCAAAGTTTCAAGACCTTGGCTTGGCCCGTTTAGAAGATATGTGTAACCAAAAATTAGCAAAAATTGAGTTTTGCATAGTAGTAAATTTTAGTCCCGTAAAACCCTAAACCCTAAAAATTTGTCTTTTAAAAATTTATAAAGTTTATAAAACCAGCTATCTTTTTCCGTTTTCATATTGAAAGTTCACTTAACAGAACTCTTGTTATAACAGTTTGAATATACGGCTTTTCCCAAATTTGGGGGGCTGCAGCTACGTAACGGGTGGGGCTACAGAAAAAAATTGTTCTACGAAATTTTTTTTTTGTAATACCTACTCTTGGTTAAAATTTCTTTTTTCTATTTCAAACGATGTAAAAGTTTTTGTAAACATAT
This sequence comes from Dolichopus griseipennis, assembly GCA_963082915.1. Lineage (NCBI taxonomy): Eukaryota > Metazoa > Arthropoda > Insecta > Diptera > Dolichopodidae > Dolichopus > Dolichopus griseipennis. Next base: position 124,568,790 of record OY720441.1, on the reverse strand, counting down.
GGACAGACGGACAGCCATAAAGACGGACAGACGGACAGACAGACAGACGAACAGACGGACAGACAGACGTGTTTAAACATTACAAAATTTCAATTTTCGAGTCCTTATAGCTGCTAAACAGGGGACGTGATAAAAAAATGTTGTTAACCGACTCCTACTAATTTCTGAAGTTCTAAATTTTCCCAAAATTGCAAGACCCCAGCTGGAACCGTTTAGAAGATATGTGGGGCAAAAATTTTGCAAAAATTGAGTTTAGCATAATGGTAAATTTTGGTACCGTATGGCAACTCTGTACATTTTAGTGATGTACTTTTAAATTTAGACTTAATTGTAGTGGTGGTTCAGGTGCCTCCTAAGACATCCCAAAATTAAAAAGCTTATCTTCTAAATTCATTAAGATATAAACTTTAAATTTGATACACGAGGGTTCTTTCCTATTTCGGTTTTTATTTAACACTTTTATATTTTTAAAAGGCAAAAAATTTTACCATAAATCATATTATATGTAATATTTTAAAAATTGAAAACAAAATATTTTTTTAATAAACGATTAAATTCCTTTTTTTTTATTTTTATTTTATTACACATTTTATTAAATTATTACCATAAGTGATATATCGCTCATTTGTTTTAACAGTGACATATCGCAATATTTGCAGTTTTGTATAAATCGAGTTTGAAAGTTTTACAATATTTTATTTTTTGTTCTGTTATGAACTTGAGAACTATACTATCATTAAAGGAATATTATATGTTCAAAATATTAAAATATTTAACTAGTTCCTATTACTAACAAAGATTTTCCACAGCTCCTCCCCTAAACCTCATTTTGACTTATGACACTGTTACTGCAAAATTTTGAATTGAGTTAAGTTCTATGTAAGAATATGACGTTGCTGTAGTATAACAAAGTGTTATGTCATCAAATTATTTTGTGTTATGTCAGTTTATTTGCAAATATTCTGTTTTAATAAATAAACAAGTGATGAAAAACACCAAGGGATTTTAAAAAAGCACATTTTCAAAATAATATAGTGTTTCATAGTGCGTATTTTATCGGAATATAATGTTGAAGCTTCAATGTTAACGTTTAATTTACGAAATATATACGTTGGTGACTAAGTTACTACTTACTTATAGAAACAGTAAATTTTTTAATTTTTAAGTCCTAATAGCCCCTCTTTGAGGAAGGTTGCCCTATTTCTCAAAAATCTAATCCTCACTACTCCCCTTCCCCCAACTTTTTTTTGGTTCAAGGAATTAAATTATGAATTCTACCAAAATTTGTAATTTTACTTAGAATTTTACTATTTCAAACTGGAGACACTTTCTTCAATTTAAAGAACCGCTTTTAAATTTAAGAAAATCTTTTAACATATGTTAAAGTATAATGTTGAACCTTAAAATTTTTATATTAACAAAAACAAATTTGAACAGGAATACAAGTTACAGGTGTTTAAAAATAGCAAAATTTCAATTTTCGAGCCCTTATAGCTGCTAAACAGGGAACGTGACAAAAAAATTTTGTTAACCAACTCCTACTAATTTCTAAGGATCTAACTACTCCCAAAGTTTCAAGACCTTGGCTTGGCCCGTTTAGAAGATATGTGTAACCAAAAATTTAGCAAAAATTGAGTTTTGCATAGTAGTAAATTTTAGTCCCGTAAAACCCTAAACCCTAAAAATTTGTCTTTTAAAAATTTATAAAGTTTATAAAACCAGCTATCTTTTTCCGTTTTCATATTGAAAGTTCACTTAACAGAACTCTTGTTATAACAGTTTGAATATACGGCTTTTCCCAAATTTGGGGGGCTGCAGCTACGTAACGGGTGGGGCTACAGAAAAAAATTGTTCTACGAAATTTTTTTTTTGTAATACCTACTCTTGGTTAAAATTTCTTTTTTCTATTTCAAACGATGTAAAAGTTTTTGTAAACATATGGACAGACAGACGGACGGACGGACGTACAGAGTGAAACTATATAGGCACATTTTTACAAAATTTTTTGAAAATGAAAATCTTTTTTATTCAAGTGTATAAAGTGTAAAATAAATATTAGTTTGACAAATATTATTACTCAAATGCGAGTTTAATCTTCTTTTATTATTTAATTTAATAATACACGTACTAGTATTTGAAAAATTTCCCATGTTTGTTTTTCTTGTTTTATATCACGTCAATTCAATCCACATTTAAATCAAAATAAATAACAAAATTTTATGTCATCAAATTTTTTCCAATTTTTTCCTTCTTTTTATACCCTACACCTATAGAATAGGTAAAGGGGTATATTAACTTTGGTATGGTGTTTGTAACCACCTAAAGGAAGCGAGCTAGATATGGAAAAGTATATATATTTGTGAACAGCGTGCTTTCCTAAGTTGATATAGCCATGTCCGTCCGTCCGTCCGTCCGTAGACACGATAACTCAAAAAATAATGGAGCTATATTGATGAAATTTTAACTGTAGGTTACTAGGACCGAAAGTACGGCGGGGAATGGAAATGGGCTAAATCGGCCCATGGGTTCGGATTCTGGACTTTTTAAACGGTCTAAGGGATAACGAACATATATAAAAACTACCGCCGTAGTTTCATTACCAATAACCTACAGCACAAATTTCATAAAGATAGCCTCATTAGTTGTTGAGTTATCGTGATTTTTAATATATGTTCGTTATCCCTGACACCGACTAAAAGGTCCAGAATCCGAACCCATGGGCTGATTTTGCCCTTATACAGCCCGCGCTTTACTTATAGTACTAGTTAACCCTTGTACACAATTTGAACGGTCTATCTTAATTTTAAGTAACTATTTTTAGTAATTTCGATTATAAGCTTTTAAAACTTGGGAGGTCTGAGAGGGGTACTGAACCACCTCTCCAATTGTTCCCAAATTAAGGGAACCCGCAAGAGATAGTAAAGAACACCCTTGTGGCAAATTGGAAGCTTCTACATTTTTTCAAGTTGTTATCTTTATTAATTTTAAAGATATGCTTTAAGGTCTTCGGAAATGTGGGGCTGGTACCCGACCCAGTACTCCAATGGGACCCAAATTCCCAAGACACTTAGGAAATAGGAAAGGACACCCTGATACCAAATTTGGAGGTTCTATCTTCATTGGTTTCGGAATTATGCTCGTTTGGCCTAAATTCGATCAAAAAGTTCTAGGTTCCGAACCCATGGTCCAATCCCGACCTTACGCAATCCCCGAAGTAGTTTCATTACTAGTAACCTACAGCACAAATTTGTAAACTAGTAACCTACAGCACAAATTTGTAACCAGTATTAATTATACTTTTAACGAGTACGGTCGTGTTTTTAATTAACGGTGAAAAATAATTTCAATAAAAAAATAAAACAAACAAAATTATTTAATGTCAATGCTCTTAACAGTTGTTCCTACAATTAATAGGTATGGCTGATTGCAATAAATGTCGGACGAAAATACGAGGCGAAACGGGTATTAGATGCGTCGGAGTGTGTGGAAAAATATTTCATTGCGCTGTAAAGTGCTCGGGTCTTGAACAGTCGGCAAGTAACTTGCTGAGTTCAAATTTGAACATTAAATTTATTTGTGAAGATTGTATTCAATACATTGATAATGTTGATTCGATATTGGAAAATATTGGTCTTGAGGTTGCAAAAAATACCGATTATTTTGGGCAATATAAATTAGAATTTGAGAGTGCACTAAAAAAAAATCAATTGGAAACAATGCAGCTATTGAAAGCTATTGAAGACAGGTATACTGAACGGTTAGAAAATATAAAAAGTGTTCAACAAAAAGAATTGGAAAAAGTTTTTAAACTGAGTGAATTATTTAAAACAGACAATGAAAACCTGTGTACAAAAATGAATGACACTTTATTATTATTTCAAACGGAAAGTGAAAAACTGAATGTAACCTTAAATAACCAAACAGAAAAGCTGACTGATACAATTCTAAATTCAGTAAAAAAAAATGATGAAGTGTGCAATAATTTCAAAAATATTGTAAGTAAAAATAATGGAAATATAGGTCAATCGGTGTTATATGCTGATATTTTAAAAACAAAAAATGATAGTGTAAATGCATTTCCAGCAATGAAAAAAAATTTACCCTTGTTAATAAAACCAAAAAATAAGCAAAAAACTGATAAAACAAAAAAAGACTTTAATACGAATGTAGATCCAAAAAACTTAAAAATTAAAAACTTTGAATCTAGGAATAATGGAATTATTGTAATTGAAACGGACACAAAAGAAAATCGCGACATAATTAAGAGTGAACTTGAAAATAAAATGAAAGAAAACTATGATATAAAAATCCCGGTTGAAATTAAAACTAAATTTGAAATAGTGCATATGAATAATAAATTTACTGGTGATGAATTAATAGAAAAGATTAAGAAACAAAATAGTTTTTTGGAAATGAGTGAATTAAAGGTATTAAAATTAAGTACAGTAAAAAAATATAACAAAGAAATGCAAAACGTGATTATTGAAGTGGATAAGGAATCTTTTCCTAAAATCTTAGCTGCTGAAAAACTCTGTATAGGTTGGGAAAGATGCAAAGTCTTTGATGCTATTAATTTATTGCGATGCTACAAATGTAAAGGTTTCAATCACAAATCGGCTGATTGTAAAAATCAAGAAACGTGTCTCAAATGTCATAAGAATCACAAAACTAGTGATTGTGATCAGCAGGAGGAAATTATGGAATGCATAAATTGTAAAAAAAATAATGAAAAGTTCCAGCTGGGTCTTAATGTAAAGCATAAAACATTTAGCAAATTGTGCCCAGTGTTTCTAAAAAAATTGAGTGAAAGAAAACAAAAAATTGGCTACTAGCAATTACAGATATCGGAAGGTATTGAAAAAATATCGAATGATTGTAAGGAGATTGTTGCAGAAAGCATGTGTAATAGTTTAGAAAAAGCAAATAAAATTGATATGGATACTACTGAAAATAAAATTAATAATAATAATTGTAATAACAATAATAATAATAATATTACTTCTAATGACAATAATAATAATAATAATAAGGTAAATGATAATATTAATAAGATAAATAATAATAATAATGAAAGTAATAATAATAATGATAGTGATACTAATAAATTAAATCTAAAAGATGTAAAGGAACATAACACTGATCCCAAAAATGACAAAATTAACCAATATTCAAAGGAAGGTCAAAATAAGAAACATAGAATTAATGAAAAAAATAATCTATTTTTGAAAATTATGTCTTTTAGTAAAAATAAAAGTAGTAAAACTACTAAGCCTAATAATAATGATATTAAAAATGAAAAAACAAGCACAAATAGTATAAAGGGTTCAAATACGGTAATTACGGAAGAAATCAAAAAATTAAAGAAGGATTCTCCTAGTAACAATTATTCAAACTGGGTTAGAGCTGAAACCATTGAACCGCTTATTAAGGCTAAACCTGTTAAAATAAGTGATGAAACGATAACTAATTCACAAGATAAGCAGGCAAGTTTTATAGAACCTTTCGTTCCTCCAATTGTAAAATTAACAAATAAATCTGTTGAGACTGGTGAAAATGTATATGCTATATCCAGACTAAGAGATCACAGAATTTACAACAATGTGAGAATGTATTTGTCATACTTCCATAATCAAAATTATATTTGTTATGAAGGTATTACTCAGACTAGTTTGAAAGTACTAATCCATCAAGAAGGCTTACCGAATAACTATAATGAACTTAGCAAATTGTACTTTACTTATCATGAAATTACAGGAGTATCTAAAAAGGAAGTACTTCATGATTTAGCTTATTTTAGGAGGCATATCGATAATAAACACAGAGAACAGCTGCAAAAATTTAGAGAAAATTGGCAAAATTATATGATTAGTATTCCAACTCCATGATGCATAACAAACTTCATAAACTAAACATAGTTCATTTTAATGCAAGAAGTTTAAGAAAAAATATGCTCGAAATTGAATTATTTGTAAAAAATAGGAAATGTATTGATGTCATTATGATTGGTGAAACTTGGTTATACTCGGAGGAGGAAAAGTTTTTTAATATTCCAGGATACTCAGCTTATTTTAATTCCAATAATTTATCTAGAGGAGGTGGTACGGCGATTTATGTCAAACAGAATTTGGAACACACAGTCGTGGAAGTGTTTGAGCAATTCAATACCATCATTATTTCACTAAGCGACACTACTCCAGATTTAAAAGTTGGTGTATGTTATAAAAGACCAAGTGATAATAATAATGAATTTATAGCACACTTAAACTTAATCTTTGATAGATATAAAAACATTATTATAATGGGTGACTGCAATATTGATTTATTAGTTGATGCAGAGCTCACTAGATCCTATAAATCAATGTTAGAATCTAATGGAATTAGTATTAAGAATAAATTAAGTAAGCAATATGCTACTCGAATAACTGAAAATTCTTCTACGATCATTGATCACATTCTTTCAGATCTCGAAAAATATGAATTTGATTTCAAGTTGCATGATATTGTAAATTTAGATCATAAAGCCGTATTTGTCAAAATAAATAAAATTGTAAAAAAAATGGAACCTATTTTCAAAAAGGAAATTGATACCACAAATTATAAAATTTTTAAAGATAATGTTAGAAATCTACTTGTGACAAATAATAGTGATTGTGTCGATGATCTCATTGATATATTACAAAGAGCTAAGGTAAACTCTACAATAAAAAAGCAAATGAGAGTCAGAAAGGATAACTTATGGATGACAAATGATTTGTTAAGCATAATAAAAAAGAGGAATAGACTGTTTAAAAAGTTAAAAAAAAATCCCCATAACCTTGAAATACTAGCAAGATTTAAAAGTGCTAAAAATAAGGTAACTTATGAAATAACAAGAACAAAACAGAATTATTTCAATAATAAAATACAATTGGCTGGCTCTGACCAAAGAAAAATCTGGAAAGTACTTAACAATTGTATCTTAAAAAAGTCAAATGATTGTAACAAAGTAATAAAAGAAATAAATATTAGTGGAATTAGAATATGTGATAGTTTTGAAATTGCAAACTGCTTCAATACTCACTTCAGTGAAATTGGAAACAAATTAGCAGACAAAATTATTGATTCTGAAAATTATACAATAAAAAACATTTTGAACGGTCAAACAATTTTTCTACAACCAACGGATGAAAAAGAAATATATAAAATCATTATGCAGTTAAAAAATAGTACACCAGGAGCTGATAATATAACAGCCGCAGATCTAAAGCATGTTGTAACATTAATAGCGCCTAAAATTGTTTGTTTGATAAATAAATGCCTATCTACTGGTATGTATCCTGAGTGTTTAAAATCAACTATTGTTATACCTATACTTAAATCAGGGTCACCACTGGATGTGTCGAATTATAGACCAATTACTCTTACAAGCTGGGTAGGAAAAGTGTTTGAAAAAATTATAAATGTCAGAATTCAAGATTTCATTCAAGAGGTCGTGGGCTTTGATAGGAATCAATTTGGTTTTCAAAAACGAATTGGAACAGACTCTGCAGTTTTCGAATCTACTAACTCAATTATAAACAAATTGGATGAAGGAAATTATGTATGCTCTGTATTTGTTGATTTAAAGAAGGCCTTTGATACGGTGAATCATAGTATCTTACTTGATAGATTGTATGAAATTGGAATACGGGGAGCAGCTCAGGATCTACTTAACTCATACCATAAAAATAGAAAAACTATTACGAAAATTAATGGAGTACTGAGTAATCAGATTACAATAAATATTGGTGTTCCTTAAGGGTCAGTGTTAGGTCCTACATTATATCTGCTCTATATTCATAATATCCAGTATGCGAATTTACTAGCTGAATATAAGATCTTCGCCGATGATACTTTACTTATTTACAGTGCCAAAAATTGTGATGAATTAGAAAGAGTAATAAATGCAGATTTGTGGAGATACAATAATTGGCTTAAAGGTAATAAATTAACTATAAATGCTGAAAAAACAAAATATATAGTATATAAAATCAGAAATAAAGTTGATATAAATCCAAAACTGCTAGTAAATAAGATTGAAATTGAAAGAGTTACTTATTATAAATACCTAGGTGTTGTAAATGATGAGAAGTTGAAATGGGAAGATCATATTATTAAACTAGAAAAAAAAATTGTGCCTTTGTTGGGTGCTATCAAAAGAAGTGGAATTATACTGAATAGGCAATCTGCTAACAGTCTATATCATTCTCATATTATTTCACACATTAGATATAACATATGTAATTGGTCTAGCTGTTCCACTTGGCTGAAAGATAAAATTGGAATCATAATAAACAAGGCGATAAAATGTTTGCATAAATTTAATTGGCTTACCCCAACAGATGTAATTTTTAAGCGTACGGGTTACCTGAAGTTATCTCAAATCATTGTTTTGGAAAAAGCTAAACTAATTTTCAAACTGGAAAAAGGAATTTATAAAAAAGCAATTCAAATTACTAAAAGAAGTTGTGTCCACAATTATAATACCCGGAAGTTAAACAACCTAAACCATACCAAATCAAGAACTGAGTTATCACGCAACAGCTGCCTTTCGTCAGCTATAAGGATTTATAACAATCTACCATTGGATTTAAAGGAGTGTTCAAATTTAGATCTCTTTGTAAAAAAACTAAAGTATTTATTGAGAAACAATCCCTCACAAGTGGACAGAATAACGCAGGAGTGAATTACACATAACATAATTTTTATTATGTTATGTTATAGAATAATTGTATATATTTATTAATATACATATATATATGTATCCTTTAGATTGTAAGTAACTTTTACTTGTTTTATTAAATATGGAATTTTCTGTTATGTTTTATACCAAAACTTTATGTTTTGTTTATATCACAGTTAATAAATAAAAAAAGAAAATGTCGTAGTAAGATATAAGAAAATCCAAAAAAAAATAATTAAAGAATTGTATTGAAAAAAAATAAAATAAAGTAAAAAATAAAAAAAAAAAAAAAAAAAAAAAAAACTAATAATGAGAGTACCATGGTAATTTGTTCTGGTCGAGTTCGGACAATAAGTTCGGATACTAGAATTTTTTGATCGATCTGAGGCCAAACGAGTATAATTTCGGTGGCTTCCGCTGTATAATAAATACCTGAGTTCGATGCACCATTAGAATAGAAGCCACACAAAATATATTTTTTTTAACGTAATTCGGTACCTATATTAAAAAAAATTCCTAAACCATTTTTAATTTGTTGAAAAAATGTTGAATGTTTTTACCAGCTATAATAGGTACAGTGTAATGCTCATATAAAAAAATAAGTTGTATGACAGCTACCCGAACCCATTGCCCAAAATGGATGGATTTAAATAGCGATGACGGCTATCGCAAAAAACAAATTTGCGAAAATTTCAAGATCCTAGCTTCTTTAGTTTTTGAGTTATCGGACGAACGGACGGACAGACATACATAGCTATATCGATTTTTTTCCGATTCTGATCCGATCCATACACTTGAGTCTATATTTACCACCCTACTTCTCTGCGTCACAAACGTAATGGCAAATTAGTATACCCTGTGACCTACAGTCATACTGGTTTAAAAATTGTATAATAATAGGTGATATGGTGACGTGACTTAAGGCCATTTGATTTAAAGCCACTATGGCTTTATGTCTCACTTTAATGAGATATAAAGCCATAACCTCGATTTTTTCGCATATGGCTTTATGTCTTTCCTAAATGAGGCATAAAACCATATGGTCTTATGTCTAATTTATTGAAATATAAAATTTATTTGCATAATAATACAAAATTTATTCAAAAACTTTAAAAAAAAATTTACAAAATTAATAAATTTTCAACAATAGATATATATGTATTTATATATTATTTTTTAAACTAAATATATATTATTTTTTTAAATATTTATTTTTGTTGAATCCTCAACAATTTGTCTACAAATTGGACACAGAACAGGCACTTTTTGTTTTTCATAGTTTTCTTTTATTTTTGTGAAACAGTCAGAGCATAAATTATAATGCTTACATGGCAATAATAATACTGTTCCCTCATGCTGACAACATATTTCACACAACATCATATTATTTGTATTTCTAATTGGTGCAGAATCTTCAGAATTACCAGAATTATCGTTATTAAGTTCAATTTCTGAGTTGTCATTGTCTCAAATTTGTTCATTTAATATAATATTATTATCGTAGCATGTAAATTGGTTTAAGGCGTCATTTATTGTAATAGTGCCATTATTTAAATTATTTAAAACATTTTCAATATAAATATCGCGATTTTTCTTTTTTTTCCTTTCAAGCTCATATAAACATACATGACCATCTATTGATTTTTTCATTTCAGATGTTTTTACATCTTGTTCTAATATTACATTTAAAAAATTTAAAAAATTTCCATTTTTCGACAATTTTACTGATAGTTGACTATGAAATCCTTCAACAGATCTGGTAGTTCTTCTTTTTAACTTTTACACTGATAATGCATCTGCACCTAACTATAAACATTTTTAAATGTATTAATAAACCTATACATACAACTTCTAATATATGTGTGTACCTGTGAAATCCAATGACGTTCAAAGTATGAAATAAATGGTTGGAAAAAACCTTCAAAATCATTATCAAGAGCAAATCTAGAACTCAGTGGAGTTCTTTTCAAAGTTTCATAACCTACTATTAGATCCTATGGTTGAAAAAGTGGCAAAATAAGAAACTTTTGAAAATGTTTTCTAGGTCGTGGGTTAGTATTCAAATATCTCTGAAAGTTTGGTATTTTATAAGCATTACGGCGTAATGCTTGGGTATAATGAAACCAACACGGCAATAAAACAGCTTTTGGATAAACATTTTTAATACTATTTCTTAACGCTTTTTCAAAATCTATTTGTACTGATGTCGGTTTCATATCAAATAAATTTATTTTAATAAACTGAAATGCATCAGTATATGCTTTTTAATTTTTTGATGACATCAAAATGTATATAAAAGGAAATGTCAAAAAAAAATTTGAAATTATTTAAAATTAAAATATTTATAAAATATCAAATATATGTACATATTTACATATAAATAAAATATATTTTCTAAAATAAATTTTAAATTATAAAATTAAAATATTTTAAATATACTTTGAAACCCATTATGCGAATTGTGAACAATTAAACGAAGAGAAGAGCGGCGCACGCTTACGTCGTCGTCGCACGGGAGTCGAGAGGTGGCGCCCGCGTACGTCGTCTTCTTAAAGAAACATTTTCACAATTTATTTTAATTTCGTTTATAAGTCGTAATTTTTCTATTAATTTTTCTTGTGTTTCATGAATATGAAAAAAAATGTTTTTCTACATAAATTAACATGGTTGAAATCTACAGCAACGTTCACTTGACATTTTTTCTGATAACAAACATAATATTTCGTAAAAGTTTTTTTATATTTAAATTTGTAAATTTGCTTTTCACTAATTATATGCAAAAGTTTACTATTTTTTCTGAAACCCGATATTAAAACATATTCAAATAAATCGTCACGCATTTTAATTATTTAATTTTAATAATATTAAAGTTAACTTTCTTTGCTTTTACACTGACACACTAATTATTACTATAATTTTTGAATTAATATAAAATAACAATTAACTGTATATTAATTAATCAAATAATAAAAGAAGAAGCAAACATCATCCCATAAACAGGAAGTTCCAAAAAAAAAAAAAAATAAATTATTAAAATTAACTCTATTATTACCACACCATTACTATTACCCCAAGGATTGGCGACCTTTTAGTTACCGAAGGGACAAAGTAATAAAAATAAGATACATTTCCATATGTATTTTAAAAGGAAAAAGCGAATTATATAACTTAAAATAGGCAAATCAGAGAATACAACTAACAAGGTAACAAATAAAACTTGTTTCAATGGATAACAACTATCTACTTAAAATTCAAAAGTGACTCAAAGTTATAGAATGGTACCAATAGAGTTAAATAATTTTTTAAAGTAATTTTTTTTTTTTTAAATTGTTGAATTGCTATTTTATTATTAAAATTAATGAAGAAAACAAAACTAAAATTAAATAGCATTATATGGCTCATTTGAGTGAGACTTAACGCCATTATAGCATTAAGTCGAATGGCCTTAAGTCACGTCACCAGGTGATATAAATATTGATATTTTTGATTCATCTAAATAAATAGATGATTATATAATATTCTATATGTCTTTTAGAGGTTTTCATTCTTTAATTAATGAACCTACACGTGTTACCTCTTCTAGTTCGACATGTATTGATCATGATTTTATTAGAAACCATATTAATTTAAGCGATTGTGTTATTTCATCTATTTTCGATGCTTCTGTTAACCTTATTTCCAATCGAAAAACGGTAAAAGAGAGCTGCTTTTATAAACTTTACAAAAATATGTCGCTAAAATGTATAGGGTTACCATACGGTATTAAAATTTACCATTATCCAAAATTTTTGGTCACACATATCTCCTAAACGGTTCAAGCTAGAGTCTTAAAGAATTTCGGGAGCAGTTAGATCCTGTGAAATAAGTAGGAACCGGTTAACAAAATTTTTTTGTCGCGCCCCCTTAGGAGCTGTAAGGGCTCAAAAATTGAAATTTTTCTGTTTTTAAACACCTGTAACTTGAATACCTGTTCAAATTTTTTTTTAAAAATATACAAAATTTAAAGTTTCAATATTATATTTCAAAAAATGTTAAAGGTTTTCTTTAACTAAAGAGGGGCTCTTTAAACTGAAGAAATTGTCCCTTACTTTTAACCATTTTTGCTTAGATAGTAGAATTCTAACTAAAATTCCAAATTTTTGGGGAATTGACAATTTAATTCCTAGAACCTAATAAAAAAATTGAGGGGTTTAATGAAGTTAGATCCTTGAGAAATTTGGCAACCTTCCTTATTGAAAGGCTATTAGAACTTTAAAATTAAAAATTTATTGTTAGCAGTATATTTTATAAGTAAGCAGTAACTTAGTCACCAGTGTATATATTTCCAAAATTATACTCAGTATGCAATACAATATAAATATTTGAAAATGTGCTTTTTTAAAAACGATTGGTTTTTTTCATCACTTGTTTATTTATAATTTTTTAATTTGCTTCAAAACTTTAAAAAATAGTTTAATTCTTATTACGAAAAATTTTTTTGGTTTATTCTATTTTCTATTTTTCCTTTTTTATACCCTACACCTATAGAATAGGTAAAAGGGTATATTAACTTTGGTATGGTGTTTGTAACCACCTAAAGGAAGCGAGCTAGATATGGAAAAGTATATATATTTGTGATCAGCGTGACCTCCTGAGTCAATATAGCCATGTCCGTCCGTCCGTCCGTAGGCACGATAACTTAAAAAATAATGGAGCTATCTTGATGAAATTTTAACTGTAGATTACTAGGACTGAAAGTACGGCGGGGATTGCATATGGGCGAAATCGGCCTATTGGTTCGGATTCTGGACCTTTTAATCGATCGAAGGGCTAACGATCATATATAAAAAATCACAATAACTCAACAACTAATGACGCTATCTTCATCAAATTTGTGCTGTAGGTTACTAGTAATGAAACAACTTCGGGGATTGCGTAAGTTCGGGATTGGACCATTGGGTTCGGAACCTACAACTTTTTGATCGAATTTAGGCCAAACGAGCATAATTCCGAAACCAAAGAAGATAGAACCTCCAAATTTTGTATCAGGGTGTCCCTTCCTATTTCCTTAACGTCTTTGAAATTTGGGCCCCATTGGAGTAGTGGGTCGGGGACCAGCCAAACATTTCCGAAGACCTTAAAGCATATCTTTAAAATTAATAAAGATAACAACTTAAAAAAATGTAGAAGCTTCAAATTCAGGCATAAGGGTGTTCTTTACTATCCCTTGCGTGTCTCTCTAATTGGGGATCAATTGAAGTGGTGGTTCAGTATCCCTCTTAGACCCTCTTAAGTTTTAAAAGCTTATAATCGAAATTATTAAAAATAGTAACTTAAAATTAAAATAGAACGTTCCATTTGTTAGCAAAAGTTAACTAGTGCTTAAAGTTAAGCGTGGACTGCATAAGGGCGAAATCAGCCCAAGGGTTCGGATTCTGAACCTTTTAATCGGTTTCAGGGCTAACGAACATATATAAATAATCACGATAACTCAACAACTAATGACGCTATCTTCATGAAATTTGTGCTGTAGGTTATTGGTAATGAAACTACGAAGGCGATTGCGTACGGTGAGGATTAGACAATGGGTTCGGAACTTAGAACTTTTTGATCGAATTTAGGCCAAACTAGCATAATTCCAAAACCAATGAAGATAGAACCTCCAAATTTGGTTTCAGGGTGTCGCTTTCGATTTCCTTAGTATCCTTGAAATTTGAGCCCAATTGGAGTAGTGGGTGTGGACCAGCCACTCAGTTCCAAGGACCTTAAAGCATATTTTCGAATTTAACAAAGATAGTAACTTGAAACAAATGTTGAAGCTTCAAATTTGGCACATGGGTGTTCTTTACTATTTCCTGCGTTTCTCTCTAATTTTGTACCGTTCTTAGACCCCCCAATGTGTAAAAGTTTATCATCGAAAGTAATAAAACAAGTAAAGCAACAGTCAGTCGGTGCAACCGACTTAGAAATACCCTACACCTATTTGGTTCAAATTTAAGGACATATCCATAAGTCATTTTAACACCATAAAAGCTGTTATTAATTTGATCGTAAGACATAGCTAACCAAATTAACTTTATAATACTAAAAACATTTTGTAATTACACTATCTATTAAAAAATACTACAAATTCTTACTAATTTATCTATTTAAAAATATTAAAAAACAAACAAACTTGAAATAAATGAAAATATATTTATTCCAATTCAATTACAAAATGAAAAAATTCTAATAATTAAATTTTGTGATAAAAAGATAATCAAAGCATAATATATTTAATAATCCAAATTTTTAAAAATTGCAATTATTTTAAATGGTTAGTTTATATACCTAATAGAAAAGCTTATAAACGCAAAATATGCAATAAATGTATTTCTAAAATACAATTACAAATTTAGACCTTTTCATATAATTCATTTAAATATAAAAATACATTTTACATAAATGCAGCAAGTACTTTTTAACATAGCTGAACCACTACAATTAAGTCTAGATTTCGGAGACACATAGGACATAGGCAATATATTCTTTAGCTTCGAAATAACACTCGACCACAACCAATTCCCATGGTACTTTCATTACTAGTAACCTAGTGTTAAATTTCATCAAAATACCGGCATTATTTTTTGAGTTATGGTGTTTTTAAGATATATGTTTGTTAGTCCTTGAACTTTTCAAGGGTTCCAGAACACGAAATTATGGTACGATTTCGCCCATATACACAATTGGAACGTTCTATCTTAATTTTAAGATACTAGTTTTATTAATTTCGATGATAAGTTTTTACACATTGGGGGGTCTAAGAGAGGTTCTGAACCACCACTCCAATTGATCCCAAATTAGGGGGGCACGCAAGAAATAGTAAAGAACACCCTGGGCCAAATTTGAAGCTTTTACATTTGTTTCAAGTTACTATCTTTATTAATTTCGAAAATATGCTTTAAGGTCGTAAGAACTGAGTGGCTGGTCCCCGACCCACTACTCCAATGGGGCCCAAATTTCAAAGACACTCACGAAATAGGAAGGGACACCCTGATACCAAATTTGGAGGTTCTATCTTCATTGGTTTCGGAATTATGCTCCTTTGGCCTAAATTCGATCAAAAAGTTCTAAGATCCGAACCCATTGTCCAATCCGCACCGTACGTAATCACCGCCATAGTTTCATTACCAATAACCTACAGCACAAATTTATGAAGATAGCCTCATTAGTTGTTGAGTTATCGTGATTTTTTATATATGTTCGTTAGCGCTGACATCGATTAAAAGGTCCGGAATTCGAACCGCTGGGCTGATTTCGCCCTTATATAGTCCGCGCTGTACTTATAGTACTAGTTAACCCTTGTACACAATATGAATGGTCTATCCTAATTTTAAGTAATTATTTTTAATAATTTCGATTATCAGCCTTTAAAACTTGGGTGGTCTGAGAGGGGTACAGAACCACCACTCCAATTGATCTCGAATTAGGGGAACACACAAAAGATAGTAAAGAACACCCTTGTGGCAAATTGGAAGCTTCTACATTTTTTCAAGTTGTTATCTTTATTAATTTTAAAGATATGCTTTAAGGTCTTCGGAAATGTGTGGCTGGTTCCCGACCCGCTACTCCAATGGGACCCAAATTCACAAGATACTTAGGAAATAGGAAGGGACACCCTGATACTAAATTTGGAGGTTCTATCTTCATTGGTTTCGGAATTATGCTCGTTTGGCCAAAATTCGATCAAAAAGTTCTAGGTTCCGAACCCATGGTCCAATCCCGACCTTACGCAATTCCCGAAGTAGTTTCATTACTAGTAACCTACAGCACAAATTTGATGAAGATAACGTCATTAGTTGTTGAGTTATCGTGATTTTTTATATATGTTCGTTAGCCCTGAAACCGATAAAAAGGTCCAGATTCCGAACCCATGGGCCGATTTCGCCCATATGCAATCCCCGCAGTACTTTCAGTCCTAGTAACCTACAGTTAAAAGTTCATCAAGAAAGCTCCATTATTTTTTGAGTTATCGTGCCTACGGACGGACGGACATGGCTATATCGACTCAGGCGGTCACGCTGATCACAAATATATATACTTTTCCATATCTAGCTCGCTTCCGTTAGGTGGTTACAAACACCATACCAAAGTTAATATACCCCTTTACTTATTCTATAGGTGTAGGGTATAACTAGTAACTTAAAATTAAGATAAAACGTTCCAATTGTGTACAAGGGTTGACTAGGATTGGAAGTATGACGGGGACTGCACATGGGCGAAATCGTACCATAATTTCGGGTTCTGGAACCCTTGAAAAGTTCAAGGGCTAACAAACATATATCTTAAAAACACCATAACTAAAAAAATAATGCCCCTATTTTGATGAAATTTAAATTCTAGGTTACTAGTAATGAAAGTAAAATTGGAATTGGTTCTGGTCGAGTTTGATCAATGAGTTCGGATTCTAGAAGCTTTTGATCGATTAGAGGCCGAACGAGTATAATTTCGAAGCCAAAGAATATATTTTCTATTTCCTATGTGTTCCTGAAATGTAGACTTAATTGTAGTGGTCATAGCTTTGAAGAATTCAAAGGTACTTGCTGCATTTATGTAAAATTTATTTTTATATTTAAATGAATTATATGAAAAGGTGTAAATTTGTAATTGTATTTTAGAAATACATTTATTGCATATTTTGCGTATAAGCTTTTCTATTAGGTATATTAACTAGACATTTAAAATAATTGCAATTTTGAAAAATTTGGATTATTAAATATATTATGCTTTGATTAGCTTTTTATCACAAAATTTAATAACTAGAAATTTTTCACTTTGTAATTGAATTGGAATAAATATATTTTCATTTATAACTAGTTTTTTTGTGTTTTAATATTTTTAAATAAATAAATTAGTAATAATTTGTAATATTTTTTAAGAGATAGTGTAATTAGAAAATGTTTTTAGTATTATAAAGTTAATTTGGTTAGCTATGTCAAAGATAATGAATACAAATAGATGTGCGCAGTCCATATAAAACAAAAACCTTAAAATTCAAGCTCTTTAAAATAAAAAAAAAGAATTAAAAAAAAAGCTTAAAGCTTTACACTCTCTTCATTATTAAATTAGAGAACGAAAAAAAAAACAAAAACAAAATAAAAGCTTTGTTGACTTTATTTTTTTAATAAAAAATTTGAAATATCTGAAGCCATCGAATAAAAATATTTTGAAGCCATCGAATGAGTATATGATCTTTTAAATTCAGAAAAAAGAAATATAATAAAGAAAAAAATTAAATTTCTTGTAAATGTAAAATTTCTTGCATATGAATAAAATAATACATATAGAGAAAGACGTGTAGACACATTAAAGAAAAAATAATGTAAATGTGTTTCAGTAAAACTAAAATACTTAAAGAAGTGCTTTAGAATTTGATTTAGGTACATATTATATACAGTTCTTCCTTTAGTATTTCAGTTTTACTGGTTTTTATGTTTATTGTTATTTAGGTTTTCTGATAACAAGTGTTTTAAATTTTTCGTGGGAAAATTTCTTATGTCGAATAACGTGATCTGTATAATAACGAATAATATTATACAGATAATATATTTATTAATAATTAATTAATAATTATATTACATTCCAACTTTTAATAAATACTATATCTTTATTAAAAAACAGAATTCCCTAATAATATCTACTAATACTATTTCCTAATAGTTTTCTAATAATACTATCTGCTAATAAGTACTATTTTATAATCTGGTTTTACTAAGTTTCTTATACTTTTTTCTAATACTAAGTAATATAATATTTTAAAATTTAACATATTATTATTATTTAGTATAAGTGGTATAAGAAAAATAATTTAGTACATTAAAATTTAAAGTTAAAATAAAGTTTCAAGTAATACAAAGTACTAGTGTTACAAGTTAGAAGGTGTTTACTATCTTCAAATAATATACATATAAGTGTTTCCTAATAGATTATTTATTAAATCAAGATGCCGTTGATTAGAAATTGTTGCATACGAAGTTGCAAAAATACTTCTCCAAAAGAAAATTTAAAATATTTTAAGTTTCCACCAAAGAATACTGCAAAATATGAAAAGTGGGCTAGTGCTTGTTGGCAATCATTTGACTACATAAAAAATTTAAAAAGTCCTTATATTTGCAGCTGCCATTTTGAGGAATCTCATATTGGCCTGAGGAAATTATATTCGGAGGCTTGTCTTTCACTTTTTTTGTCAGAAGAAACCTCATTAAAAGAAATAAATACTGTTCCAAATAATTTAAATATTGATGATGATATTATTATGGAAAATTTAGATGAAATGAATTGGGAAACGAACTCAATTCAATATAATGTACCTTCTTGTAAGCATTGTCATAAAAAAGAAAGAAATTTAGCGTATTATAGAATATTAATAGGCAAATTGAAAAACGAAAATCAAATTTTAAAAAATGAAAATAAACAAGTAAAGAAAAAGTCAGTCGGTGCAACCGACTTAGAAATACCCTACACCTATTTGGTTCAAATTTAAGGACATATCCATAAGTCATTTTAACACCATAAAAGCTGTTATTAATTTGATTGTAAGACATAGCTAACCAAATTAGCTTTATAATACTAAAAACATTTTCTAATTACACTATCTATTAAAAAATATTACAAATTCTTACTAATTTATCTATTTAAAAATATTAAAAAACAAACAAACTTGATATATGAAAATATATTTATTCCAATTCAATTACAAAATGAAAAAATTCTAATTATTAAATTTTGTGATAAGAAGATAATCAAAGCATAATATATTTAATAATCCAAATTTTTCAAAATTGCAATTATTTTAAATGGTTAGTTTATATACCTAATAGAAAAGCTTATAAACGCAAAATATGCAATAAATGTATTTCTAAAATACAATTACAAATTTAGACCTTTTCATATAATTCATTTAAATATTCAAATAAATTTTACATAAATGCAGCAAGTACTTTTGAACATAGCTGAACCACTACAATTAAGTCTAGATTTCGGAGACACATAGGACATAGGAACTATATTTTTTGGCTTTGAAATTAAACTCGACCAGGACCAATTCCCATGGTACTTTCATTACTAGTAACCTAGAGTTTAAATTTCATCAAAATAGCGGCATTATTTTTTGAGTTATGGTCTTTTTAAGATAAATGTTTTTTAGTCCTTGAACTTGTCAAGGGTTCCAGAACCCGAAACCATGGTACGATTTCGCCCATATGCAGTCCCGTCATACTTTCAATACTAGTTAACCCTTATATACAATTGGAACGTTCTATCTTAATTTTAAGTTACTAGTTTTATTAATTTCGATGATAAGCTTTTACACATTTGGGGGGTCTAAGAGAGGTCCTCAACCACCAGTCCAAATGATCCCAAACTAGGGGGCACGGAAGAAAAAGTAAAGAACACCCTGGGCCAAATTTGAAGCTTCTACATTTGTTTCAAGTTACTTTTTTTTATTAATTTCGAAAATATGTTTAAGGTCCTCGGAACTGAGTTGCTGGTCCCCGACCCACTAGTCCAATGGGGCCCAAATTTCAAAGACACTTACGCAATAGGAAGGGACACCCTGATACCAAATTTGGAGGTTATATCTTCATTGGTTTCGGAATTACGCTAGTTTGGCCTAAATTCGATCAAAAAGTTCTCAGTTCCGAACCCATTGTCCAATCCTCACCGTACGTAATCACCGCCGTAGTTTCATTACCAATAACCTACAGCACAAATTTCATGAAGATAGCCTCATTAGTTGTTGAGTTATCATGATTTTTTATATATGTTCGTTATCCCTGACACCGACTAAAAGGTCCAGAATCCGAACCCACGGGCTGATTTTGCCCTTATACAGCCCGCGCCTTACTTATAGTACTAGTCAACCCTTGTACACAATTTGAACGGTCTATCTTAATTTTAAGTAACAATTTTTAGTAATTTCGATTATAAGCTTTTAAAACTTGGGAGGTCTGAGAGGGGTACTGAACCACCTCTCCAATTGATCCCAAATTAAGGGAACACGCAAGAGATAGTAAAGAACACCCTTGTGGCAAATTGGAAGCTTCTACATTTTTTCAAGTTGTTATCTTTATTAATTTTAAAGATATGCTTTAAGGTCTTCGGAAATGTGTGGCTGGTTCCCGACCCAGTACTCCAATGGGACCCAAATTCCCAAGAAACTTAGGAAATAGGAAGGGACACCATGGTACCAAATTTGGAGGTTCTATCTTCATTGGTTTCGGAATTATGCTCGTTTGGCCTAAATTCGATCAAAAAGTTCTAGGTTCCGAACCCATGGTCCAATCCCGACCTTACGCAATCCCCGAAGTAGTTTCATTACTAGTAACCTACAGCACAAATTTGATGAAGATAGCGTCATTAGTTGTTGAGTTATCGTGATTTTTTATATATGTTCGTTAGCCCTTCGATCGATTAAAAGGTCCAGAATACGAACCCATGGCCCGATTTCGCCCATATGCAATCCCCGCCGTACTTTCAGTCCTAGTAATCTACAGTTAAAATTTCATCAAGATAACTCCATTATTTTTTGAGTTATCGTGCCTACGGGCGGACGGACGGACGGACAGACGGACGGACGGACATGGCTATATCGACTTAGGCGGTCACGCTGATCACAAATATATATACTTTTCCATATCTAGCTCGCTTCCTTTAGGTGGTTACAAACACCATACCAAAGTTAATATACCCCTTTACCTATTCTAGGTGTAGGGTATAAAAATTAAAAGACAAAAACAAAATTTTAAATAAACGAAAAGCAGTTAAGATTAATGAAAATTTAACTAACCGAGAAATATTTTGTCGTATGCAAAATAAGAATGATATATATTATTATTCAAAGCAGGAAAAACAATTATCTCAACTAATATTTTTTAAATCAACAGCCGTTTATACCTTTTTACGGGAAAAACTTGAATTTCGTTTACCTTCCGTTCGCTGTATCTATAATAATTTGCCAATAAAAAGCTTAACTTCTTCAATATTACCAAATGAATTATTTGTAAAAATTAAAGGATATTTTTCTAAGCTTCCTAATCAGTCTAGAGAAGTTACATTAATCTTTTATAAATAATATCTTTTTCCGTATACAACATAAGAAGATAACATTTTAAATATTAGAATTATTTGATAACATTTTAAATATTAAAATTTTTCAAAACCGTATAAGTTATTAAATTAAGTGTAATAACAAAAATAAAGCTGAGAAAAATATTTTATGTATTTTTGTGTAAGTACCTATATAATTTAAAAACGTTAAGAATATAAACATTTATCTTTACCGTTTCTATAATTTTTTAATTCAACAAAATATTTTTTGTTTCAGATTTTCTTTTTCACATTTCCACATTTTCCTTTCTAAAATTACAAAAACAGCACACAATCATTCATAAAAAACCTTTTTGTGAAGTAAAAATAAAATCTATTAAACTTCATTCAACAATAATATTTAATAGCATTTATACATATCGCATTCATATACATGCTTACAAAAAAAAGTATAAATTAAAAATTCTTTCTCAAATTATCTTCTTTAAATCTTTATACTATAGTTAATCGACAGTGACGTGAATTATTTATATTTTTAACTCTTTTAAAAGCTTTTTATACCCTACACCAATAGAATAGCTAAAAGGATATATTAACTTTGGTATGGTGTTTGTAACCACCTAAAGGAAGCGAGCTAGATATGGAAAAGTATATATATTTGTGATCAGCGTGACCTCCTGAGTCGATATAGCCATGCCCGTCCGTCCATCCGTAGGCACGATAACTCAAAAAAGAATGGAGCTATCTTGATGAAATTTTAACTGGAGGTTACTAGGACTGAAAGTACGGCGGGTTCCGATATTCGTTCGGATTCTGGACCTTTTAATCGATCGAAGGGCTAACGATCATATGTAAATAATCACGAAAACTCAACAACTAATGACGCTATCTTCATTAAATTTGTGCTGTAGGTTATTGGTAATGAAACTACGGCGGCGATTGCGTACGGTGAGGATTGGACAATGGGTTCGGAACTAAGAACTTTTTGATCGAATTTAGGCCAAACTAGCATAATTCCGAAACCAATGAAGATAGAACCTCCAAATTTGGTTTCAGGGTGTCGCTTTCGATTTCCTTAGTGTCCTTGAAATTTGAGCCCAATTGGAGTAGTGGGTGTGGACCAGTCACTCAGTTCCAAGGACCTTAAAGCATATTTTCGAATTTAATAAAGATAGTAACTTGAAACAAATGTAGAAGCTTCAAATTTGGCACATGGGTGTTCTTTACTATTTCTTGCGTGTTCCTCTAATTTTGTACCTTTCTTAGACCCCCCAATGTGTAAAAGTATATCATCGAAATTAATAAAACTTGTAACTTAAAATTAAGATAGAACGATCCAATTGTGTACAAGCGTTGACTAGTATTGGAAGTATGACGGAGACTGCACATGGGCGAAATCGTACCATAATTTCGGGTTCTGGAACCCTTGAAAAGTTCAAGGGCTAACAAACATATATCTTAAAAACACCATAACTCAAAAAATAATGCCGCTATTTTGATGAAATTTAAATTCTAGGTTACTAGTAATGAAAGTACCATAGGAATTGGTTCTGGTCGAGTTTGATCAATGAGTTCGGATTCTAGAAGCTTTTGATCGATTTGAGGCCGAACGAGTATAATTTCGAAGCCAAAGAATATATTTCCTATTTCCTATGTGTCCCCGGAATTTAGACTTAATTGTAGTGGTCATAGCTTTGAAGAATTCAAATGTACTTACTGCATTTATGTAAAATTTATTTTTATATTTAAATGAATTATATGAAAAGGTGTAAATTTGTAATTGTATTTTAGAAATACATTTATTGCATATTTTGCGTATAAGCTTTTCTATTAGGTATATTAACTAGCCATTTAAAATAATTGCAATTTTGAAAAATTTGGATTATTAAATATATTATGCTTTGATTAGCTTTTTATCACAAAATTTAATAACTAGAAATTTTTCATTTTGTAATTGAATTGGAATAAATATATTTTCATTTATAACTAGTTTTTTTGTTTTTTAATATTTTTAAATAAATAAATTAATAAGAATTTGTAATATTTTTTAAGAGATAGTGTAATTAGAGATAGTGTATTATTATAAAGTTTATTTGGTTAGCTATGTCAAAGATAATGAATACAACTAGATGTGCACAGTCCATATAAAACAAAAACCTTAAAATTCAAGCTCTTTAAAATAAAAAAAAAGAAATAAAAAAAAAACTTAAAGCTTTACACTCTCTTCATTATTAAATTAGAGAACGAAAAAAAAAACAAAAACAAAATAAAAGCTTTGTTGACTTTATTTTTTTAATAAAAAATTTGAAATATCTGAAGCCATCGAATAAAAATATTTTGAAGCCATCGAATGAGTATATGATCTTTTAAATTCAGAAAAAAGAAATATAATAAAGAAAAAAATTAAATTTCTTGTAAATGTAAAATTTCTTGCATATGAATAAAATAATACATATAGAGAAAGACGTGTAGACACATTAAAGAAAAAATAATGTAAATGTGTTTCAGTAAAACTGAAATACTTAAAGAAGTGCATTAGAATTTGATTTAGGTACATATTATATACAGTTCTTCTTTTAGTATTCCAGTTTTACTGGTTTTTATCTTTATTGTTATTTAGGTTTTCTGATAACAAGTGTTTTCAATTTTACGTGGGAAAATTTCTTATGTCGAATAACGTGATCTGTATAATAACGAATAATATTATACAGATAATATATTTATTAATAATTAATTAATAATTATATTACATTCCAACTTTTAATAAATACTATATCTTTATTAAAAAAAAGTGTTCCCTAATAATATCTACTAATACTATTTCCTAATAGTTTTCTAATAATACTATCTGCTAATAAGTACTATTTTATAATCTGGTTTTACTAAGTTTCTTATACTTTTTTCTAATACTAAGTAATATAATATTTTAAAATTTAAAATATTATTATTATTTAGTATAAGTGGTATAAGAAAAATAATTTAGTACATTAAAATTTAAAGTTAAAATAAAGTTTCAAGTAATACAAAGTACTAGTGCTACAAGTTAGAAGGTGTTTACTATCTTCAAATAATATACAGGTAAGTGTTTCCCAATAGATTATTTATTAAATCAAGATGCCGTTGATTAGAAATTGTTGCATATGAAGTTGCAAAAATACTTCTCGAAAAGAAAATTTAAAATTTTTTAAGTTTCCACCAAAGAATACTGCAAAATATGAAAAGTGGGCTAGTGCTTGTTGGCAATCATTTGACTACATAAAAAATTTAAAAAGTCCTTATATTTGCAGCTGCCATTTTGAGGAATCTCATATTGGCCTGAGGAAATTATATTCGGAGGCTTGTCCTTCACTTTTTTTGTCAGAAGAAACCTCATTAGAAGAAATAAATACTGTTCCAAATAATTTAATTATTGATGATGATATTATTATGAAAAATTTAGATGAAATGAATTGGGAACCGAACTCAATTCAATATAATGTACCTTCTTGTAAGCATTGTCATAAAAAAGAAAGAAATTTAGCGTATTATAGAATATTAACAGGCACATTGAAAAACGAAAATCAAATTTTAAAAAATGAAAATAAAAAATTAAAAGGCAAAAACAAAATTTTAAATAAACGAAAAGCAGTTAAGATTAATGAAAATTTAACTAACCGAGAAATATTTTGTCGTATGCAAAATAAGAATGATATATATTATTATTCAAAGGAGGAAAAACAATTATCTCACCTAATATTTTTTAAATCAACAGCCGTTTATACCTTTTTACGGGAAAAACTTGAATTTCGTTTACCTTCCGTTCGCTGTATCTATAATAATTTGCCAATAAAAAGCTTAACTTCTTCAATATTACCAAATGAATTATTTGTAAAAATTAAAGGATATTTTTCTAAGCTTCCTAATCAGTCTAGAGAAGTTACATTAATCTTTTATAAATAATATCTTTTTCCGTATACAACATAAGAAGATAACATTTTAAATATTAGAATTATTTGATAACATTTTAAATATTAAAATTTTTCAAAACCGTATAAGTTATTAAATTAAGTGTAATAACAAAAATAAAGCTGAGAAAAATATTTTATATATTTTTGTGTAAGTACCTATATAATTTAAAAACGTTAAGAATATAAACATTTATCTTTACCGTTTCTATAATTTTTTAATTCAACAAAATATTTTTTGTTTCAGATTTTCTTTTTCACATTTCCACATTTTCCTTTATAAAATTACAAAAACAGCACGCAATCATTCATAAAAAACCTTTTTGTGAAGTAAAAATAAAATCTATTAAACTTCATTCAACAATAATATTTAATAGCATTTATACATATCGCATTCATATACATGCTTACAAAAAAAAGTACAAATTAAAAATTCTTTCTCAAATTATCTTCTTTAAATCTTTATACTATAGTTAATCGACAGTGACGTGAATTATTTATATTTTTAACTCTTTTAAAAGCTTTTTATACCCTACACCAATAGAATAGCTAAAAGGATATATTAACTTTGGTATGGTGTTTGTAACCACCTAAAGGAAGCGAGCTAGATATGGAAAAGTATATATATTTGTGATCAGCGTGACCTCCTGAGTCGATATATCCATGCCCGTCCGTCCGTCCGTAGGCACGATAACTCAAAAAAGAATGGAGCTATCTTGATGAAATTTTAACTGGAGGTTACTAGGACTGAAAGTACGGCGGGTTCCGATATTGGTTCGGATTCTGGACCTTTTAATCGATCGAAGGGCTAACGATCATATGTAAATAATCACGAAAACTCAACAACTAATGACGCTATCTTCATTAAATTTGTGCTGTAGGTTATTGGTAATGAAACTACGGCGGCGATTGCGTACGGTGAGGATTGGACAATGGGTTCGGAACTTAGAACTTTTTGATCGAATTTAGGCCAAACTAGCATAATTCCGAAACCAATGAAGATAGAACCTCCAAATTTGGTTTCAGGGTGTCGCTTTCGATTTCCTTAGTGTCCTTGAAATTTGAGCCCAATTGGAGTAGTGGGTGTGGACCAGTCACTCAGTTCCAAGGACCTTAAAGCATATTTTCGAATTTAATAAAGATAGTAACTTGAAACAAATGTAGAAGCTTCAAATTTGGCACATGGGTGTTCTTTACTATTTCCTGCGTGTTCCTCTAATTTTGTACCTTTCTTAGACCCCCCAATGTGTAAAAGTTTATCATCGAAATTAATAAAACTTGTAACTTAAAATTAAGATAGAACGATCCAATTGTGTACAAGCGTTGACTAGTATTGGAAGTATGACGGAGACTGCACATGGGCGAAATCGTACCATAATTTCGGGATCTGGAACCCTTGAAAAGTTCAAGGGCTAACAAACATATATCTTAAAAACACCATAACTCAAAAAATAATGCCGCTATTTTGATGAAATTTAAATTCTAGGTTACTAGTAATGAAAGTTCCATTGGAATTGGTTCTGGTCGAGTTTGATCAATGAGTTCGGATTCTAGAAGCTTTTGATCGATTTGAGGCCAAACGAGTATAATTTCGAAGCCAAAGAATATATTTCCTATTTCCTATGTGTCCCCGGAATTTAGACTTAATTGTAGTGGTCATAGCTTTGAAGAATTCAAATGTACTTACTGCATTTATGTAAAATTTATTTTTATATTTAAATGAATTATATGAAAAGGTGTAAATTTGTAATTGTATTTTAGAAATACATTTATTGCATATTTTGCGTATAAGCTTTTCTATTAGGTATATTAACTAGCCATTTAAAATAATTGCAATTTTGAAAAATTTGGATTATTAAATATATTATGCTTTGATTAGCTTTTTATCACAAAATTTAATAACTAGAAATTTTTCATTTTGTAATTGAATTGGAATAAATATATTTTCATTTTTAACTAGTTTTTTTGTTTTTTAATATTTTTAAATAAATAAATTAGTAAGAATTTGTAATATTTTTTAAGAGATAGTGTAATTAGAAAATGTTTCTAGTATTATAAAGTTAATTTGGTTAGCTATGTCAAACATAATGAATACAACTAGATGTGCACAGTCCATATAAAACAAAAACCTTAAAATTCAAGCTCTTTAAAATAAAAAATAAGAAATAAAAAAAAAACTTATAGCTTTACACTCTCTTCATTATTAAATTAGAGAACGAAAAAAAAAACAAAAACAAAATAAAAGCTTTGTTGACTTTATTTTTTTAATAAAAAATTTGAAATATCTGAAGCCATCGAATAAAAATATTTTGAAGCCATCGAATGAGTATATGATCTTTTAAATTCAGAAAAAAGAAATATAATAAAGAAAAAAATTAAATTTCTTGTAAATGTAAAATTTCTTGCATATGAATAAAATAATACATATAGAGAAAGACGTGTAGACACATTAAAGAAAAAATAATGTAAATGTGTTTCAGTAAAACTGAAATACTTAAAGAAGTGCATTAGAATTTGATTTAGGTACATATTATATACAGTTCTTCTTTTAGTATTCCAGTTTTACTGGTTTTTATCTTTATTGTTATTTAGGTTTTCTGATAACAAGTGTTTTCAATTTTACGTGGGAAAATTTCTTATGTCGAATAACGTGATCTGTATAATAACGAATAATATTATACAGATAATATATTTATTAATAATTAATTAATAATTATATTACATTCCAACTTTTAATAAATACTATATCTTTATTAAAAAAAAGTATTCCCTAATAATATCTACTAATACTATTTCCTAATAGTTTTCTAATAATACTATCTGCTAATAAGTACTATTTTATAATTTGGTTTTACTAAGTTTCTTATACTTTTTTCTAATACTAAGTAATATAATATTTTAAAATTTAAAATATTATTATTATTTAGTATAAGTGGTATAAGAAAAATAATTTAGTACATTAAAATTTAAAGTTACAATAAAGTTTCAAGTAATACAAAGTACTAGTGCTACAAGTTAGAAGGTGTTTACTATCTTCAAATAATATACAGGTAAGTGTTTCCTAATATATTATTTATTAAATCAAGATGCCGTTGATTAGAAATTGTTGCATATGAAGTTGCAAAAATACTTCTCGAAAAGAAAATTTAAAATTTTTTAAGTTTCCACCAAAGAATACTGCAAAATATGAAAAGTGGGCTAGTGCTTGTTGGCAATCATTTGACTACATAAAAAATTTAAAAAGTCCTTATATTTGCAGCTGCCATTTTGAGGAATCTCATATTGGCCTGAGGAAATTATATTCGGAGGCTTGTCCTTCACTTTTTTTGTCAGAAGAAACCTCATTAGAAGAAATAAATACTGTTCCAAATAATTTAATTATTGATGATGATATTATTATGAAAAATTTAGATGAAATGAATTGGGAAACGAACTCAATTCAATATAATGTACCTTCTTGTAAGCATTGTCATAAAAAAGAAAGAAATTTAGCGTATTATAGAATATTAACAGGCACATTGAAAAACGAAAATCAAATTTTAAAAAATGAAAATAAAAAATTAAAAGGCAAAAACAAAATTTTAAATAAACGAAAAGCAGTTAAGATTAATGAAAATTTAACTAACCGAGAAATATTTTGTCGTATGCAAAATAAGAATGATATATATTATTATTCAAAGGAGGAAAAACAATTATCTCACCTAATATTTTTTAAATCAACAGCCGTTTATACCTTTTTACGGGAAAAACTTGAATTTCGTTTACCTTCCGTTCGCTGTATCTATAATAATTTGCCAATAAAAAGCTTAACTTCTTCAATATTACCAAATGAATTATTTGTAAAAATTATTTGAATTATTTGAAAAGTTCAAGGGCTAACAAACATATATCTTAAAAACACCATAACTCAAAAAATAATGCCGCTATTTTGATGAAATTTAAATTCTAGGTTACTAGTAATGAAAGTACCATTGGAATTGGTTCTGGTCGAGTTTGATCAATGAGTTCGGATTCTAGAAGCTTTTGATCGATTTGAGACCGAACGAGTATAATTTCGAAGCCAAAGAATATATTTCCTATTTCCTATGTGTCCCCGGAATTTAGACTTAATTGTAGTGGTCATAGCTTTGAAGAATTCAAATGTACTTACTGCATTTATGTAAAATTTATTTTTATATTTAAATGAATTATATGAAAAGGTGTAAATTTGTAATTGTATTTTAGAAATACATTTATTGCATATTTTGCGTATAAGCTTTTCTATTAGGTATATTAACTAGCCATTTAAAATAATTGCAATTTTGAAAAATTTGGATTATTAAATATATTATGCTTTGATTAGCTTTTTATCACAAAATTTAATAACTAGAAATTTTTCATTTTGTAATTGAATTGGAATAAATATATTTTCATTTATAACTAGTTTTTTTGTTTTTTAATATTTTTAAATAAATAAATTAGTAAGAATTTGTAATATTTATTTATTTATTTTTATTATTTATTATTTATTTATTTAAAAAATGTTTGTGACATTTTATATTTCTTAAGAAATAGTGCTTAATGCCATGAATGTACTTAATTCTATATAATTCAATATTAATATTAAGTGGGGTGTTAAAATTTAAAATAATTCAAAAGAATTAAAAAAAGAAAAAAAAAATATATATATATATTATTGAAAAAACAAAATAAATGAAGTAATTTAATACAAGAAAAAATTTTCTGCTTATTAAAAAAGAAGTTATATAAAGAACAAAGTATATATATAAAAACAAAATCCAAAATTATTAAAATGATTTTAATCCAAAATTATATTAAAAAACGACCAAACTACAAAATTCAAAATGCAATACTTATTTAAGTTATATAAAAGGTATAATATATAAGGTATATAAAACAAAACAAAAATGAAAAAATAAGGAAAATTCTAATTCATAAAAACATAAAAATTTATATAGTGCATCTAATACTTAATGTGTGATAATCATTGTTAATAGCTGTTATTTAGTAATCAAATCATTATATTAAACAAATCCTCAATCTCACTGACATCTTTATCTAGAAGCCATTGACCAAGTTTTTTGCTAAACAGATTAAAAATTCTTAGTTTTCTGATATACAATGGCAACCTGTTGAATAGACGGAAAGCAACAACGCTGTAAAAGTTACGGAAAGCAGTGGTTCGAAAACTTGGAACAGACACAAAATACATGTTATTTGTACGCAATCCATAGATAACAGAAAATCTATTATTCAGATAACCCGATCTAATATAGAAAGTTTTCAATACTTTGTAGCAATACAGGTGGCGTATAGTCATTATTTTAGCTTCTTTAAATAGTGGAGACGTATGATATAGTCGAGGTTTTTTAAATATTCGTCTTATTACTTGTTTTTGTAAAACAAGCAGTGGTTGAATTTTATTCCATTGAGTTCCACCCCAGCAAGTAATTCCATATTGAAGCTTGGATTGAAAAATACCATAATAAAAAATTTTCATTACTTTCGAAGAACAGACATTTTGTAAATAATAAAAACTGCGTAGACTAGAACGAAAATAACGTCTTAAGGCTTCTGTCTGTACGGACCAATTCATTTTATTATCAATGATAAAACCTAAATATTTGAAATGCTCTACTATTTCAATGTTGAAACAATTATTACTACAAGATAATGAATTATTAAACAGACAACTTTCGGTACAAGTACAATACGTTTGTTTTAGTTTAAATTTGTTACACTCTGGTGCATGATACTTAAATAGCACTTCATAATTTTTTTGACAAGACAGGTTGAAAAACATAATTTTGGTTTTGTTACTTATTAATAATTTATGACGTGAGAACCAATTACGCAATAAGTTCAAGTCATAGTTAATATCACAATTTAAGTTAAGAAGATCATTTGCTTCATACACACATCCTAAATCATCTGCAAAAGCAGTAAGATTGCCTTTAAATTCTAGCTTAAGTAACGAGTTAATATAAATCAAAAATAATAAAGGTCCTAATACAGAACCTTGGGGTACTCCTTGTCTAATATATTTAGCGTTAGACAGTTTTTCCCCAATTTTAACTTTTATACATCTTGACTCTAAGTAACTCGTAAACCATTCTAGCATAAAACCCCTAAATCCAATATTTTCAATTTTACGAAGCAAAATCTTATGGTTAACCATATCGAATGCTTTCGTAATATCAACAAATAACCCTGCAGTATATTTCCTCTTATCCAAGTTGGCATAAATTTCTGAGCACAGTTTCAATAAAGCGTCTTCGGTAGACAGATTGTTCCTAAATCCAAATTGGGCAGAACTGAAAAAATTTGCATTATTTAAAAAGCTTAATATTTTATTTTTCATAATTTTTTCAAAAATCTTTGCTACCGAAGGAAGTAGTGAAATTGGCCTATAGTTGTTCATGTCTTTGCAATTCCCTTTTTTAAAAAGTGGGATAACGACAGCGCTTTTTAGTGAGTGAGGAAAAGTACCAGAATGAACACTCATGTTAAAAATGTATGCAAGAATGTCACAAATCATAAATTTAACTTTTTTTAAAAGAATATTCGAAAGACCATCATTACCACACGAATGCGAATTCTTTAGTGAATTAATCGCCTTAACTACGTCTAAAGAAGATATTGGTTCAAAACCATAGCTATTTCTAAGGTTAATTTCTTCCTGAAGACTTAAGCTATTTTCACAAGAGCACGAGTGTATTTGTGGAAACAAATTATCAGTCAGATTAGCAAAATAATCACTAAAAAGATTAGCTATTTCAAGGTCATCATAAATTTCAATATTATCTTTTTGCAATATAATAGATTCCCTGGTATTATTGTTTTTGTTAAGTACATTATTAATCACGCGCCACTCTCCCTTTAAATTGCCAGCCTGTCTTATAAATAACATTTTTATAAAAATTGTCTTTTTGTTCCTTAACTTCTTTTTTAACCTCTTTGCAAATTTTTTTATAGCGGATTTTAAGACTGTGGTATATAGGAAGATTTAAACATTTTTTCCCTAATTTATTTTTAAGGTTTATTTTATTTACTAAATAATTATTGATCCATGGTTTTAGTCTTCTGTATTTTTTAGATATATTAATAGGAAAACTGCATTTAGAAATATGTAATTTAAAAAGTTTTATAAAACTGTCATAGGCTCTATTTGTATCATTCTCAGTAATAACTTCTCCCCAAAATTCATACTTTAAACACGTATTTAATTTCACATAGTCAATTTTTGTACACTTTTTAGTATCCATAAAATTATTTTTTTTATTTACAAAAAAATCTTTAATAGTTAAACCTATCATACAGTGATCAGAAACATTTAAATCCATAATAATTTTCTCACATCTTTCTAACGAGTATTCCGAAAATCGAACATATATATGGTCTATGCATTTTCCTGAAGCTAACCTAGTTGGTTCATTTATAATAGACGCTAAACCGTGTAATGCTAATAAATTTAAAAGATTAGAAACATCATCATTTTCTATTAAAAGATCTAAATTGAAATCACCTAAAATTAAAAGATTTTTTGCTCTTTCGTTTTCTAACAATTCACAAAATTCATTAAAGAATAAACTAAAGTTATGCATATGAAATCTATACACACAAACACGTAAAATCAACATTGTTAATATTAAAATTAATTTTCATAATGTCCGCACTAGTAAGATTATAACTTGAAGCTAGACTATTAAAAGTATTTCTAACAAAACAACCTACGCCACCTGCAGCATAACCTTCATTAGTACAAGCATTAAAAACATACCCTGGAATTTCATATTCAGTAATTTCATCATTGTATATCCATATTTCCGAAACAAAAATTAAATCTGGAACTGTTACAAGTGCTTCAAGATTAGATAACAGTAAGTCGAAGTTTTGTCTCAAGCTCCTCATATTTTGGTGCACTAAAATAAATTTATTTGAACAATTAAAATTATAACTATCAACATTATTAATGGTAGGTAAGGTAAGTTCATTGTTTATAAGATCATCCGTATCTAAATTAATAATTTCACTTAATGACCGAATTTTTAGTTATAAGTAATTATATTTTAACTAAATCTTCGAATGATCTGATAACAATTGTCTTACCCCCCTCCATTTTTTTTAAATAAATATTGCAATTTTTAAACCATAGAAATTCATATTTTTTTTCCTTTTTTAATTTTTTAGTAGACAAATATAAAGCTCTATTATAATTAGTGAAAGCTTCATTAATATAAATCCTTTTTTTATTGTTGTCATCTTTGCTTACAGTGTCGCTCAGAACATTATTATTTAATTTTTCTATACAGCTGAATTTTTTCTTTAAAATCATCTCCTTGGTTGCAGTAGATTTGAAATTAATGCATAGAAACTCAGTTTGTTTCTCTTTATTTCTTTTTGATGTTTTTTTTATATAGCAATTTTTAATTTCGTCATCACTAACATTTATGTCCATACATTTTTTTAGAGATAGTGTAATTAGAAAATGTTTCTAGTATTATAAAGTTTATTTGGTTAGCTATGTCAAAGATAATGAATACAACTAGATGTGCACAGTCCATATAAAACAAAAACCTTAAAATTCAAGCTCTTTAAAATAAAAAAAAAGAAATAAAAAAAAAACTTATAGCTTTACACTCTCTTCATTATTAAATTAGAGAACGAAAAAAAAAACAAAAACAAAATAAAAGCTTTGTTGACTTTATTTTTTTAATAAAAAATTTGAAATATCTGAAGCCATCGAATAAAAATATTTTGAAGCCATCGAATGAGTATATGATCTTTTAAATTCAGAAAAAAGAAATATAATAAAGAAAAAAATTAAATTTCTTGTAAATGTAAAATTTCTTGCATATGAATAAAATAATACATATAGAGAAAGACGTGTAGACACATTAAAGAAAAAATAATGTAAATGTGTTTCAGTAAAACTGAAATACTTAAAGAAGTGCATTAGAATTTGATTTAGGTACATATTATATACAGTTCTTCTTTTAGTATTCCAGTTTTACTGGTTTTTATCTTTATTGTTATTTAGGTTTTCTGATAACAAGTGTTTTCAATTTTACGTGGGAAAATTTCTTATGTCGAATAACGTGATCTGTATAATAACGAATAATATTATACAGATAATATATTTATTAATAATTAATTAATAATTATATTACATTCCAACTTTTAATAAATACTATATCTTTATTAAAAAAAAGTATTCCCTAATAATATCTACTAATACTATTTCCTAATAGTTTTCTAATAATACTATCTGCTAATAAGTACTATTTTATAATTTGGTTTTACTAAGTTTCTTATACTTTTTTCTAATACTAAGTAATATAATATTTTAAAATTTAAAATATTATTATTATTTAGTATAAGTGGTATAAGAAAAAGAATTTAGTACATTAAAATTTAAAGTTACAATAAAGTTTCAAGTAATACAAAGTACTAGTGCTACAAGTTAGAAGGTGTTTACTATCTTCAAATAATATACAGGTAAGTGTTTCCTAATATATTATTTATTAAATCAAGATGCCGTTGATTAGAAATTGTTGCATATGAAGTTGCAAAAATACTTCTCGAAAAGAAAATTTAAAATTTTTTAAGTTTCCACCAAAGAATACTGCAAAATATGAAAAGTGGGCTAGTGCTTGTTGGCAATCATTTGACTACATAAAAAATTTAAAAAGTCCTTATATTTGCAGCTGCCATTTCGAGGAATCTCATATTGGCCTGAGGAAATTATATTCGGAGGCTTGTCCTTCACTTTTTTTGTCAGAAGAAACCTCATTAGAAGAAATAAATACTGTTCCAAATAATTTAATTATTGATGATGATATTATTATGAAAAATTTAGATGAAATGAATTGGGAAACGAACTCAATTCAATATAATGTACCTTCTTGTAAGCATTGTCATAAAAAAGAAAGAAATTTAGCGTATTATAGAATATTAACAGGCACATTGAAAAACGAAAATCAAATTTTAAAAAATGAAAATAAAAAATTAAAAGGCAAAAACAAAATTTTAAATAAACGAAAAGCAGTTAAGATTAATGAAAATTTAACTAACCGAGAAATATTTTGTCGTATGCAAAATAAGAATGATATATATTATTATTCAAAGGAGGAAAAACAATTATCTCACCTAATATTTTTTAAATCAACAGCCGTTTATACCTTTTTACGGGAAAAACTTGAATTTCGTTTACCTTCCGTTCGCTGTATCTATAATAATTTGCCAATAAAAAGCTTAACTTCTTCAATATTACCAAATGAATTATTTGTAAAAATTAAAGGATATTTTTCTAAGCTTCCTAATCAGTCTAGAGAAGTTACATTAATCTTTTATAAATAATATCTTTTTCCGTATACAACATAAGAAGATAACATTTTAAATATTAGAATTATTTGATAACATTTTAAATATTAAAATTTTTCAAAACCGTATAAATTATTAAATTATGTGTAATAACAAAAATAAAGCTGAGAAAAATATTTTATATATTTTTATGTATGTGCCTATATAATTTAAAAACGTTAAAAATATAAACATTTATCTTTACCGTTTCTATAATTTTTTAATTCAACAAAATATTTTTTGTTTCAGATTTTCTTTTTCACATTTCCACATTTTCCTTTCTAAAATTACAAAAACAGCACACAATCATTCATAAAAAACCTTTTTGTAAAGTAAAAAAAAAAATCTATTGAACTTCATTCAACAATAATATTTAATAGCATTTATACATATCGCATTCATATACATGCTTACAAAAAAAAGTACAAATAAAAAATTGTTTCTCAAATTATCTTCTTTAAATCTTTATACTATAGTTAATCGACAGTCACGTGACTTATTTATATTTTTAACTCTCTTAAAAGCTTTTTTAATTTTTAACGTGTATGAATGTATGATGATATTAGACCCATATTAGGGTTTTATTTTTTAAAAAATTTTTTATATGAGAGTGCACATTTAGTTGTATTCACTATCTTTGGCTATGTCTTACGATCAAATTAGTAACAGCTTTTATGGTGTTAAAATGACTTATGGATATGTCCTTAAATTTGAACCAAATAGGTGTAGGGTATTTCAAAGTCGGTTGCACCGACTGACTTTTTCTTTACTTGTTTTATTTTTTGTTTTACTTTATATTTGTAAAATTCCATAACACAATGTATCTATGGAAATTTTCCTTAACTCTGTTATCAAGCAAATATATTATATACCCCAACGACAACAAATTTTGAATTAAATTTTATTTTTAAACTAGTATATTGATGAAAAATTTTTTTCAATCATTCGGCTCATGCTAGAAACTTTGTAGCATCAGAATGAATCTTTCCTATTTCTATTTTACTCAATCTATTATTTTTTCTTTAATCATGTCTTATTATATCTTAATTTTTAGTATAAGTTATTACTTTATAAACCTAATTTAAGAACTTTTATTTATCACTTCATTTATCTAAAAAAAAAAATAAACAATTATTTACATATATAAATATTTTACACTTATTAACACATATTAGTCATGGCTTTTCACTGAATAATTTTACTTATAAATATTGCTTTTTATTATATAAATTAATTTATTATCTGAATCACTTCACTTATATAAAAAAAAATTTATTAATATTAAATAAGCACCATAATATTATACTTTTATCAATATTATATTATAACTAGTATCGACCAGTGCTCGAAATTCGAGCTATTTTTGCTTATAAATTAACTTATAAAATTCGTTTTGTGTAAATTATATTAGACTATACATAATAAAAATTATGCCGACAGTGTTGTCAACAATTCTTGCGCTTGAAATATGCTTAAAAAAAATTTATAATTTTTCTTAATTATTAAAACGTTGTTTAGTTCTTGAGTTTTATTTCTATAGCTTAAGCCGCTTTAAAGAGAGGATAAATTGGTACAGTTAAATTAAATTAGAATTCTAAATACACATAAATATTATTCTAATAAATACATATTTCTAAACATATACATATATTTATTGAAGTCAAGAACCCAAAATTCGAGTTAATGCTGTCCTTCATATAGCAAACTGTACTTTTTTCTAAACATTTTAATACATTTTAATATTTAAATACTATTAAATATAATTAATTTCTCAAATGACAGGTAGTTTTAAAATGTCAAATATATATATATATGACAATTAATCTGACAATTATGTACTCCTGAAACAAAAATTAGCGTTCCATTTACAAACTACGCCTATCTAATCTTCATGTACACTTTTTGATATATAAAATTCGTTCGTTTTGTCAAAGTAAAACTAATAGTTTTTTTTATTATAAAAAA
This sequence comes from Dolichopus griseipennis, assembly GCA_963082915.1. Lineage (NCBI taxonomy): Eukaryota > Metazoa > Arthropoda > Insecta > Diptera > Dolichopodidae > Dolichopus > Dolichopus griseipennis. The sequence goes on along the minus strand of OY720441.1, from coordinate 124,530,753 downwards.
ACATTATTCGATGTTGAAAATTTGAAATAAACTTTTCAATTATTAGAATGAAATCAAAACATACGACGTACAATTTTTATACGGCAGTACTTCAATACGTCTGTCTACATATCCATTATGAGTAAATCGATACGCGAGTTATGTATGAACTTCCTAATATAACGTTAACTGAGTCAACTTCAAGTTCTACACCTGAAGTTGTTATAGAAGCTAAAACAATAGCAACAAAAACGAGGAAGATTATAGTTGCCCTTGTCAACTTTTAGATACCCGTGCATACCCACTATGGTGTATAAAATAAACCGTAATTTACTTCCCTTATACATTTAACTCATTGCCCCATAATTTTGACGTAAAAAAAAAAAAAAAAAATTAACAAAAAAAAAAAAAAAATCACAAAACAAAAAACAAATTTTCATCATTGTCCCATAACTTTAGCTTAAAAAAAAAAACAAAAATTAACAAAAAAAAAAAAAAAATCACAAAAAAAAAAAAAAATCACAAAAAAAAAAAAAAGTTTTCATTCATTGTCCCATAACTTAAACTTAAAAAAAAAAAAAAAAAAATAAAAAAAAAAAAAAACAAAAAAGAAAAAAAAAACAAAAAAAAAAAATTGGCCCACCCTAAAAGTCCGATGGTCCGAGTGATGTCCAACTTTGCCAAGTAACTTGCCCTATTAATTTACCTGCCCAATTTTAATTTTAACCTTGTAGCTTTATTAGATTCACAGTTATTGAATCGAAAACTTTGTATGGCAGCCCCCCGAAAATGGGGCCCTAACATTTTGAAACTTCATATAAGTGCTCGATTCATTATATAACTAACCGTGTGTAATTTGCAGCCTCGTAGTATAATTAGTTTTGAAGAAATTCATATTGGTGCAAAGAAGTTGTATGGCAGCCCCCCATAAATGGGGCCCTAACATTTTGAAACTTCATATAAGTGCTCGATTCATTATATAACTAACCGTGTGTAATTTTCATCCGCGTAGTATAATTAGTTTTGAAGAAATTCATATTGGTGCAAGGAAGTTGTATGGCAGCCCCCCGAAAATGGGGCCCTAACATTTTGAAACTTCATATAAGTGCCGGAGTCAATATAAAACTAACCGTGTGTAATTTTCATCCCCGTAGTATAAATAGTTTTGAAGAAATTCATATTGGTGCAAAAAAGTTGTATGGCAGCTCCCCGAAGCCTTGGTCCGATTTTAACCAAAAACAATAGGGAACCTAGAAATTGTCTAAAAATGACTTTGTGTGAATTTCAAGACTCTAGCCCTTTTAGTTTTTGAGTTATCGTGCTGACACACGGACGGACGGACGGACGGACGGACGGACGGACAGACACACATAGCTAGATCGACTAATTTTTCGATTCTGAGCCGATACGTACCCTTGACACTATATCTAGCTCGTCTAGATCGATGCGTTACAAACGGAGGAGCAAATCTAATATACCCGATGTTCATATATATATGCACGGGTATAAAAAGTATATTTTGATTTTCATTTTTATTTTTTCTTATTTCAAAATTTAACTTAAAATTAAAAATTTACATTCATATATAAAAATCCGTAAATATATGTAAAAATGCTGAATTTGCATTATTTTTGTTTTTTTAAATGTTTAAATGTTGTTTTTTAAATGACAAAAACCTTGAACTCTTCAAGTTCAATGTTGTTTAAATGAATAATTTTATATTAGAAACTTAATTAATAAGAAATGCTTAGTCTTAGTTTTTTTAAGTTTAGTTTAAGTAATTACAAAAAACCGTAATATAAAATTAAGTTTTAGTTGGTTATAACTGTTCAAACGTAATATAATTAAAACTAATTAATATATAAAATTTTTTTGTTTTATTTTTATAATTAAATATAATAAAACCTTTTTTTATAAAAAATATATTTGGCGCAGTCGGTAGGATCTCTATCAAAAGAAAAGAGATCTAGTGAAACGAATTTAATTAGCATTATTTAAAATAATATTACAAAAACATTTTTTTAAAGTGGGCAACAAAGTAAGCCAAAGCAAAATTTAGTGGTTTATGTAGAAACGAACACAATAAAAAAAAAAAAAAAAAACAAAAAAAAAAATATAATATAATATATAAATAAATAAATCAAAATTGATCGTCAAATAAACAGAAGCAATTTATTTGATCAATACCGTAATATTATGGCAAATGAACAAAATGACAATCGTCTTGAACAGTGCTTAGTAGCTCTAACTCAGCTATTAGTGCAAAACAACCAACCACAAAATTGGAGATCACAAATTGAAAAGGAAATTCAATTTATTCCAGCTTTTAATGGTGAGCCAGGTACTTTACCATCTTTCATCGATTCAGTGACCAGAGTATTAGCTGATCATATGGCGGAAGCTAACCAGGTTTTCAACATTATTTACAACATCAAAATTCAGGGAAGTGCAAAAAATTTACTTAATGTCAGCCCTCCAGCAAATTGGGATGATTGCAAAATAAAATTAAAACAACATTATAGAGCATCAAAAGACCAAATGGCAATCACAAGAGAAATTGGAGCACTAAAAGTAAGTAGCATTAAAGATTTAGATAATAAGTTAAGATTAGTGATAGAAGATATAACAGAATATGCGGCTTTTGTTGAAGATAGCCAAACAATAATTGATATATTTAGTGGAATGTTAGTTCAGAAAATTAAAGAACTTTCTTCAGGATCGTTAGCTTATGCAATAATATCGAAAAATAATTTGACTGAAATTAGAAATACAGTAAGGAGTTTTATAGGTTTAGACGAGGGTAATCTTAATTTATCTCACAAAAATTTTAATAAAAATAGTGATAGTAAAAATTTTTTTAGGAATGATAATAAAAATAATTACAATTATAATAATAAAAAAAATTTTTTTAGTAATAAAAATTATGAAAGTAGAAATATGTTTAACAACAACAGTGTTAATAACAATTCAAATTCGAATTTTAAAAATAATAATAATAATTTCCAATTTCGAGCAAACGATAATTTTTATCAAAATAGAAATAGGGCTTCTCAGTTTAACCGAAATTATAATAGATACAATGACAGACAAGAAAGTAGACAGACCAGACCAATGGAAGTTGATCCAAGTAGACAAACTCGATCAATGGATGTTGATAATTTAAGTAAAAAAAATGAAACTAATACAATTGAAGAAACTTTTTTTATAAATTAGCCTCGGACCCAAATAAAATTTTTACAATTTTAACAATTCAAGAAAAAAAATATTCAGCCTTGTTAGATACAGGCTCAACAATAAGCATTTTAAATGAAAATAAAGTTTGTAGTTCTAAGTTTACTGTAATAAATTCAACTTCAATATCTATCAATACAATTAAAGGAGAGGTAAGCAAACCTAATAGAACAGTTGCTACCTTATCTCCAGCAGAATTTAAATATCCTGAAAATGCAAGAATGAAATGGATTGCAATGAAATTAAACAAGCCATATGACTTATTATTAGGTATGGATTGGATAAAAAAAAATGTGAAAGATATCAACGTAGAAAATCAACAAATTAATATGACCAATGGAGTGAGTCTTCCATTCTTAACTAAAAATATTCAAGAAGAAGTTAATGTATTAGAAGTAAGTGAAGTTCAAACTCTACAATTGGATCATTTAAATGAAAAAGAAAAACATATAATTGAAAAATTAGTTTCAAAATTCAATAAGCTATTATATAAAGAAGGTGATATTTTGACCAGTACAAATACAGTGGTACATGAAATTAAAACAACAACAAGCGAACAAATTAATTCAAAACTTTATCGATATCCACCTAAACATGAAACTGAAGTGAGACGTCAAATGGAAGAAATGGAAAAACAGGGCATAATTAGAAAAAGTAAAAGTCGATATAGTTCTCCGATTATAGTAGTACCCAAAAGAAAAGATAATTCTGGAGTAAAAAAATTTAGAATAGTTGTGGATTATAGAAGATTAAATCAGGTCACAATCGACGATAAATACCCTTTACCTAATATTGATAGCATTCTGGACAAATTGGGAAAAGCCCAATATTTCAGCACGTTAGATTTAGCCAAAGGTTACCATCAGATATTAGTAGCTGAAAAAGATATTGAAAAAACTGCTTTTGTTACTCCAGCAGGTCTATATGAATATGTACGTATGCCATTTGGATTGAAGAACGCACCGGCAACGTTTCAAAGATTGATGAACGAAATTCTTCGAGAATATATCAATCAAATTTGCGTCGTATATCTTGATGATATATTAATTTTTTCGACAACATTAGAAGAACACGAAAATTCATTAACAAAAATATTTAAAAGATTACAGGAACACAATTTGAAAATTCAAGTAGATAAATGTAGTTTTCTTAAAAGAAATACAGAATTTCTAGGACATATTTTGACAAAGGATGGGATAAAACCTAACCCTGAAAAAATAAAAAATATTCAAGAGTTACAAATTCCAAAAACTGAAAAACAATTAAAAGGTTTCTTAGGAGCAACTGGATTTTATAGAAAATTCATCAAAGATTATTCTAAGGTTGCATATCCTATGATTAAATATTTAAAAAAAGATAACAAAATTAATATAAATGACCCACAGTATATAGCAGCATTTGAAAACTTAAAGAGCTTGATAACTTCACATCCAATTTTAAAATTTCCAGAATACGATAAACCGTTTGTTGTAACTACAGATGCAAGTGATCATGCTATAGGTGCAGTGTTGTCTCAACAAGGTCATCCAATTTGTTATGTTTCGAGAACGCTAAACAACCATGAAAAAAATTATTGTACTACAGATAAAGAGTTTTTGGCAATTATGTATGCAGTAAATTATTTCAGACCTTATCTATATGGTAATAAGTTTAAAATCATAACAAATAAATTAAATATTTAAACAACAAATACAAAGGAAAGGAATTTTCACAAAGACACCAAATATGGTTGCTAAAACTTCAAGAATATAATTATGAGATTGAATATTTGCAGGGTAAAGAAAATAAGGTAGCTGATTATTTAAGCAGATTAGAAAATACAAAGAAAATTAATGAAGAAAATGATATAGCATCCAATTTAGAATTATCTAATGATACAGTACATTCTGCAGATGAAAATCAATTAGATTACATAGGAATACAAGAGGATATAGTAAACAAATATAAAACACAAATCATACTCACTTACAGTCCTGAAGAGAATATAACACTTCACAATAGAAGAATTATTGAAATAAATCCGTTAGAAAATGAAAATTTAATTAAAGACATTTTAAAACGTTATATCAAGAAAGGATATACGAGCATTTATTCGGAAGTATCTGATACTGACTATCATAAAATACAACTAATTTTAATATCGATGTTTTCATTTGATTCAAAAATAAAATTTATACGAAGTACAAAAAGAGCTAAAGAAATAAAAACTGAAGAAGAATTACATAAACAACTATCTCTTTACCACACTAAAGAGTCTATGCATAGTGGAATAAATGAATGTTACCTCAATTTAAAAGACAAAATTTATTTTCCGAAGTTAAAAGATCATATTCATTTAATTATCAATAATTGTGAAAAATGTCAACAAATTAAGTATGATCGAAAACCATTAAAACCTAAATTTGCATTTACAGAAACACCTAAAGGAAAAAACGAAATTATACATTTGGACATATTTCATTTTAAAAAACAATCGTTTGTTACAGTAATTGATAAATTAACAAAATTTGCCTCAGCATATGGTATAACAGATCGCAATTGGAGAGCAAAGAAAACAATTATAATGGAACATTTTGCAAAATTTGGAAAACCAAAAAAAATTATTATGGACAATGAATTTAGAGCTGAACAACTAATTGAGTATTTAAATAGTGAAAATGTTGAAATTCATCTAACAAAAGCAAATAATCACACTGGAAATGCTGATATAGAGAGACTACACTCAACCCTCTTAGAAAAAATAACAGGAATTGAGGATAGGGAACTTTCAGTTGAGATGAAGATTCAGATGGCTATAGGAAACTATAACGATCGCTATCATTCAACAATAAAATACACACCTAGAGAAGCTAAAGAAAATGTAGATGTTAGTAAATTGCAAATAAATATAGATAAAATGAAAACTAAAACTATAAATAAAAGAAACTTTAATAGAGAACACTATATAGAAAATAGATCAGTAGGAGCTATTAGAAATTATAAGAGACTTAGACATAAGGACGAACCATATTACAAACATAAACCTTTATTAAATGTACATTATTCAAATATTAAAAGACCTTTAAAACTTTTAGGTTTTCAACATAATAATATTGCTGTTAATAATCTTACCAACACAAATGACTGTAGGACTTCTTCAAGTCAATCCAATTCACGAAGAAGCCGGTTATATTCAAATAAAACTTCAACAGGTAGAAATAGTAAATAAAACTAGTACAATTTTACATATTATAAATCCAAGAGAAATAGATAATATGCTTACACAAATAGAAAAAACTATACAAGAACAAGAAATGCATAACAAAAATTTATTAAAAGCGGAAATTAAAATAATTAGAGCAAAAATCAGATCTATAATGCCAACTAAAACTAGAAAAAGGAGAGGTCTAATTAATTTCATAGGCAGTGCTGAAAAATGGTTATTCGGCACAATGGACGAAGAAGATCGAAAAGAAATATTAGAGCATTTAAAAACTATTGAAGAAAACGATCACAACGCTATTACTACACTAAATCAACAAATTTTAATAAATTCACATTTTAACGAAACTATAAACATTCTTAAACAGACAAGACAATAGAACAAGACAGAAGTCTTTAATGAAATAAAAGAAAACAATAAACAAATTATAGGATATTCATTATACTTAGATCAAATAATAAAATTAAGATTTTTAGAAAATAAGATAAATCAAATTCAAGACAATATTGCATCAGCTAAATATAATTTAATACATCCTAGCATATTAACTGCAGAGGAAATAGAATTATATCAAATTGATTTTTATAAATTAAAATTAAGTAAAATAGGAATTATGAATTATAAAGATGAATTATTAGTAACTGCAATTAAAATTCCACTAAATTATATTCAAACTGATTTAAAACTTATTACTCCTTTGCCTAATAAAGAATATATAGAAATTGACGAAAACAATGAATATATTGTAGAAATTGAAAATAAAATTTTAACTTATCAAGATGATGTTATGTTAAAAGATTTAAAATCTAGTAAAAACTGTATTTTGAATAATAAATGTAAATTTAGATATAATAACAAAACTAAAATTGAAATATTAGATGACGAAACTTTATTAATTAAAAATGCTAGAAAAACCGTATTAATACAAAATTGTGACGATAGAAATTTAACACTGAACAAAAACTATTTTATTAATTTTTATAATTGTGAAATTAAAATAGAGAATGAAATATTTTATAACCAAAAGCAAATTATTCAAGATAAATATTTTTACCCTAGTAATAATTTTAATTATACCTATGTAAAACCAATTAATTTTGACGATATTGTTTTAAAAAACTTTGAAAATATTAAAGAAATTAGCGAATTAAAATATCATAAAGCCGTTTCATATGGGATAAATATTTCTATTATTGTAGTATTAGTAATAAGTATTACTTTTATAATATTATATTTAAAAAACAAAGGAACCAAAATAAAAATTGTAAATAAAGAAATTCCGGAGAATTTCAACTCTAACGGAGGAGGAGTTATGTATGAACTTCCTAATATAACGTTAACTGAGTCAACTTCAAGTTCTACACCTGAAGTTGTTATAGAAGCTAAAACAATAGCAACAAAAAAAAGTATATTTTGATTTTCATTTTTATTTTTTCTTATTTCAAAATTTAACTTAAAATTAAAAATTTACATTCATATATAAAAATCCGTAAATATATGTAAAAATGCTGAATTTGCATTATTTTTGTTTTTTTTGTTTTTTAAATGACAAAAACCTTGAACTCTTCAAGTTCAATGTTGTTTAAATGAATAATTTTATATTAGAAACTTAATTAATAAGAAATGCTTAGTCTTAGTTTTTTAAGTTTAGTTTAAGTAATTACAAAAAACCGTAATATAAAATTAAGTTTTAGTTGGTTATAACTGTTCAAACGTAATATAATTAAAACTAATTAATATATAAAATTTTTTTGTTTTATTTTTATAATTAAATATAATAAAACCTTTTTTTATAAAAAATATATTTCGCGCGTACAGTGTTTAATTTATCAAAAAATATTTATTTGAATGTTTTAATTTAGTACCCACAAAAAATATTTTTAATTTCATAATATAGGTATTTTGAATATAAAATATTTTTTAATAAAAATTATTTTAAAAAAATATTATTTTTTAAAACATAATATTAGAAATATAAGAAAAACTAATAATAATATTTTTATACATTTTGTCAATATTTGTAAATTTTACAAATCCGAGTTACAGTACATCGCGTTACGTGTATTTTAGCTGCTCTCGCGTAAATTTAATTACCTACTCATTTCTAAATTTTTTGACAGCAATTATATGCCGAACGCTTTTATTTAGGTTGGGACGTAAGTAACAAATAATTTTTTTTTAAGAAAGATAATTTTTTTAGTTTTGCAAACATATTGTTGGTATTTTCAATTATTTTGAATATGTTTTAAAAAAATTATTTTAAAAAAATATTATTTTAAAATATTTTATTTTTAAAATTTAATCGTAGCAACATAAGAAAAAACAATTAAAATATTTTTATACGCTTTGTCAATTTTTAAATTCTAAAACTCTGAGGTACAGTACTTCGCGTATGCTTTCATGTAAATTTGTTTACATAACTACTTATTTCAAAATTTTTTGACAGAAACTGAATGCCGTACATGCTGAATTCGGTTGATCCATAAGGAACAAATCATTTTTCTCAAGAAATATTATTTCTTTTTTATGTTTCTGCAAACATATTATAGGTATTTTTTAATAAACAAAATTTTTACAAAAATATTATTTTAAATTTTCTATTTTTATTTTTCGCTTTGTCAATTTCTAAATCTGAGGTACCAGTACGTCGCGTATTTCGGTTGCTCACATGTAAATTCATGTACCTACCTATGTATTTCAAAATTTTTTGCAAATTTCCAGAAATTATGCACCGTATGCGTTGATTTTGGTTAAGTCCTAAGTATCAAATCATTTAAATTACAAATAATTTTTTTAAGAAAGATTATTTGTTATTTTTTTTTCAATTTTTTTGCAAATACATATATTTTTTAAATATCATTACCCTCAAACGTAATGGCAACTTCAGAAGTCGGTTTTTTATTTTACAAAAAACACCAAAAAGCAACAACAATTTACGATTTACAAAAATTTTTTTTTTTATAACTGTATTATAATAAATTGCAAACAAAAACTAAATACAGTACTTTTCGGTTATAACGACCATGATGGGACGGAAAATATTCGTCGTAATAAACGAATGTCATTTTAAAAGAATGCTGTGAATTTTGAAAAATTAGTATAACACTTGAACATTGTAGAATGTGCTGATTCTAAAATGGACACTTCGAACTCGTTTGCTAGAATTATATTTGATGTTTCAGCCTCAAGATTATGTATAGTGCTTTTTTTTCTATTGAAATTTTTTTTTGTATTTTTGATGCGTTATTGTGATTTTTATACCCTGCACCTATAGAATAGGTAAAGGGGTATATTAACTTTGGTATGGTGTTTGTAACCACCTAAAGGAAGCGAGCTAGATATGGAAAAGTATATATATATTGTGATCAGCGGGACCGCCTTAGTCGATATAGCCATGTCCGTCCGTCCGTAGGCACGATAACTCAAAAAATAATGGAGATATCTTGATGAAATTTTAACTGTAGGTTACTAGGACTCAAAGTACGGCGGGGATTGCATATGGGCGAAATCGGCCCATGGGTTCGGATTTTGGACCTTTTAATCGATCGAAGGGCTAACGAACATATATAAAAAATCACGATAACTCAACAACTAATGACGCTATCTTCATCAAATTTGTGCTGTAGGTTACTAGTAATGAATCTACTTCGGGGATTGCGTAAGGTCGGGACCATGGGTTCGGAACCTAGAACTTTTTGATCGAATTTAGGCCAAACGAGCATAATTCCGAAACCAATGAAGATAGAACCTCCAAATTTGGTATCAGGGTGTCCCTTCCTATTATCAAAGTGTCTTGGGAATTTGGGCCCCATTGGAGTAGTGGGTCGGGGACCAGCCACACATATCCGAAGACTTTAAAGCATATCTTTAAAATTAATAAAGATAACAACTTGAAAAAATGTAGAAGCTTCCAATTTGCCACAACACAAGGGTGTTCTTTACTATCTCTTGCGTGTTCCCTTAATTTGGGATCAATTGGAGAGGTGGTTCAGTACCCCTCTCAGACCTCCCAAGTTTTAAAAGCTTATAATCGAAATTACTAAAAATAGTTACTTAAAATTAAGATAGACCGTTCAAATTGTGTACAAGGGTTAACTAGTACTATAAGTAAAGCGCGGGCTGTATAAGGGCGAAATCAGCCCATGGGTTCGGATTCTGGACCTTTTAGTCGGTGTCAGGGATAACGAACATATATTAAAAATCACGATAACTCAACAACTAATGAGGCTATCTTCATGAAATTTGTGCTGTAGGTTATTGGTAATGAAACTACGGCAGTGATTACGTACGGTGAGAATTGGGCAATGGGTTCGGAACTGAGAACTTTTTGATCGAATTTAGGCCAAACTAGCGTAATTCCGAAACCAATGAAGATATAACCTCCAACTTTGGTATCAGGATGTCCCTTCCTATTGCGTAAGTGTCTTTGAAATTCGGGCCATATTGGACTAGTGGGTCGGGGACCAGCCACTCAGTTCCGAGGACCTTAAAGCATATTTTCGAAATTAATAAAAATAGTAACTTGAAACAAATGTAGAAGCTTCAAATTTGGCCCAGGGTGTTCTTTACTATTTCTTCCGTGCCCCCCTAATTTGGGATCATTTAGAGTGGTGGTTCAGGACCTCTCTTAGACCCCCAAATGTGTAAAAGCTTATCATCGAAATTAATAAAACTAGTAACTTAAAATTAAGATAGAACGTTCCAATTGTATACAAGGGTTAACTCGTATTGAAAGTATGACGGGACTGCATATGGGCGAAATCGTACCATGGTTTCGGGTTCTGGAATCCTTGACAAGTTCAAGGGCTAACAAACATATATCTTAAAAACACCATAACTCAAAAAATAATGCCGCTATTTTGATGAAATTTAAACTCTAGGTTACTAGTAATGAAAGTACCATGCGAATTGGTTCTGGTCGAGTTTAATTTCAAAGCCAAAGAATATATTTCCTATGTCCTATGTGTCTCCGAAATCTAGACTAAATTGTAGTGGTTCAGCTATGTTCAAAGGTACTTGCTGCATTTATGTAAAATTTATTTGAATATTTAAATGAATTATATTAAAAAGTCTAAATTTGTAATTGTATTTTAGAAATACATTTATTGCATATTTTGCGTTTATAAGCTTTTCTTTTAGGTATATAAACTAACCATTTAAAATAATTGCAATTTTGAAAAATTTGGATTATTAAATATATTATGCTTTGATTATCTTTTTATCACAAAATTTAATAATTAGAATTTTTTCATTTTGTAATTGAGTTGGAATAAATATATTTTCATTTATTTCAAGTTTGTTTGTTTTTTAATATTTTTAAATAGATAAATTAGTAAGAATTTGAAATATTTTTTAATAGATAGTGTAATTAGAAAATGTTTTTAGTATTATAAAGTTAATTTGGTTAGCTATGTCTTACGATCAAATTAATAACAGCTTTTATGGTGTTAAAATGACTTATGGATATGTCCTTAAATTTGAACCAAATAGGTGTAGGGTATTTCTAAGTCGGTTGCACCGACTGACTGTTTCTTTACTTGTTTTTAGATTCAAAAGTAAATAAAAAACACTTAATTAATCGCCAAGCAACATAATTAGATATAATAATTTTAAATAAAAGAAATATCAATGTAATAAAAAACTTCCATTCTTAGGTAAAATGTAATTCTGTAACAAAAAGTGTAAAGTTTATTATAATTAAAGTTGAACCGAGTTCGTTATAAATGAAAACTACTGTATAAACCAAATGTATTGCATTCATTTCGAACAGAACTCATTTTTTTTTCACTTTTTAAGATAAAGAAAAAACAAAAACATAAAAAAAAAAAATTTTTTAAAATATTAAATCTCCTTGTTCATTGAACATTTGAACTAAACAAAAAAAAAGAAAGACATAAGTCGCCGCCTATAATAAATAGTTTGATTGAGCTGCGAGTTACAACCGAAAATGAATTAAATTTACACAGAAAGTCAACTCATAATATTAGAATCATAAGCCTCAACTTTTAACCGCGTGACCGTTAAATTCAAAATTATGTTAAATTAAAGACAGGTTTTCACCTGAAAAAACGCAATATTCTTAAAAAAAAAAATCATTGTCCTATGAAAACAAAAAAAACCTTTCTTTTGGTTGTTTTTTCATTAAATTTGGTCAAATAGTTTATCCAGAAAAAGGATGTTTATATTTGTATGGGAAAAAATAAGCCGATTAAATATTATGATATGAACAAACATTAGTACATAATTTTACGGTCTGTACATGTATATATGTATGTATAAACATGCTGGAACATATAAAACATTATTTTTATACCCTCCACCTATATAATAGGTAACCACCTAAAGGAAGCGAGCTACATATGAAAAAGTATATATATTTGTGATCAGCGTGACCTCCTGAGTCGATATAGCCATGTCCGTCCGTCCGTCCGTCCGTCCGTAGGCACGATAACTCAAAATTTAATAGAGCTATCTTGATGAAATTTTAACTGGAGGTTACTAGGACTGAAAGTACGGCGGGGATTGCATATGGGCGAAATCGGCCCATTGGTTCGGATTCTGGACCTTTTAATCGATCGAAGGGCTAACGAACATATATAAAAAATTACGATAACTCAACAACTAATGACGCTTTCTTCATCAAATTTGTGCTGTAGGTTACTAGTAATGAAACTACGGCGGTGATTGCGTACGGTGGGTAATGTACAACGGGTTCGGAACCTAGAACTTTTTGATCGAATTTAGGCCAAACTAGCATAATTTCGAAACCAATGAAGGTAGAACCTTCAAATTTTGTATCAGGGTATCCCTTCCTATTTCCTTAATGTCTTTAAAATTTGGGCCCCATTGGAGTAGTGGGTCGGGGACCAGCCATACATTTCCGAAGACCTTAAAGCATATCTTTAAAATTAATAAAGATAACACCTTAAAAAAATGTAGAAGCTTCAAATTTGGCACAAGGGTGTTCTTTACTATCCCTTGCGTGTCCCCCTAATTTGGGATCAATTGGAGTGGTGGTTCAGTATCCCTCTTAGACCTCTTAAGTTTTAAAAGCTTATAATCGAAAGTATTAAAACTAGTAACTTAAAATTAAGATAGAACGTTCCAATTGTGTACAAGGGTTAACTAGTATTGAAAGTATGACGGGGACTGCATATGGGCGAAATCGTACCATAATTTCGGGTTCTGGAACCCTTGAAAGTTCAAGGGCTAACAAACATATGTCTTAAAAACACCTTAACTCAAAAAATAATGCCTCTATTTTGATGAAATTTAAACTCTAGGTTACTAGTAATGAAAGTACCATTGGAATTGGTTCTGGTCGAGTTTGGTCAATGAGTTCGGATTCTAGAAGCTTTGATCGATTTGAGGCCGAACAAGTATAATTTCGAAGCCCAAGAATATATTTCCTATTTCCTATGTAGTGGTTCAGCTATGTTTAAAGGTACTTGCTGCATTTATGTAAAATTTATTATACCCTACACCTATAGAATAGGTAAAAGGGTATATTAACTTTGGTATGGTGTTTGTAACCACCTAAAGGAAGCGAGCTAGATATGGAAAAGTATATATATTTGTGATCAGCGTGACCTCCTGAGTCGATATAGCCATGTCCGTCCGTCCGTCCGTCCGTCCGTAGGCACGATAACTCAAAAACTAATAGAGCTATCTTGATGAAATTTTAACTGGAGGTTACTAGGACTGAAAGTACGGCGGGGATTGCATATGGGCGAAATCGGCCCATTGGTTCGGATTCTGGACCTTTTAATCGATCGAAGGGCTAACGAACATATATAAAAAAATTACGATAACTCAATAATTAATGACGCTATCTTCATAAAATTTGTGATGTAGGGTACTCGTAATGAAACAACGGCGGTGATTGCGTACGGTGGGTAATGTACAACGGGTTCGGAACTTAGAACATTTTGATCGAATTTAGGCCAAACGAGCATAATTCCGAAACCAATGAAGATAGAACCTCCAAATTTGGTATCAGGGTGTTTCTTTCTATTTCCTTAGTGTCCTTGAAATTTGGGACCAATTGGAGTAGTAGACCACCCACATTTCTAGTTATATTTTCGAAGTTCTAAAGCATATTTTCGAAATTAATAAAGATAGTAACTTCAAACAAATTTAGAAGTTTCAAATTTGGTACATGGATGCTCTTTACTATTTCCTGCGCGTTCCCCTAATTTTGGATCAATCAGAGCGGTGGTTCAGAACCCCTCTTAGGCCTACCAAGGTTTAAAAAACTTATCATCGAAATTAATCAAAATAGCAACTTAAAATTAAGATATAATGTTCCATTTGTGTAGAAGAGTTAATTAGTATTGAAAGTATGACGGGGACTGCATATAGGCGAAAACAGACCATGGTTTTGGGTTCTGGAACCTTTGAAAGTTCAAAAGCTAACGAACATATATCTTAAAAGTAGTATAACTTAAAAACTAATGCCGCTATTTTGATAAAATTTAAACACTAGGTTACTAATAATGAAAGTACCATGGGAATTGGTTCTGGTCGAGTTCGGACAATGAGTTCCGATTCTAGAAGCTTTTGATCGATCCGAGGTCAAACGAGTATAATTTCGAAGGCAAAGAATATATTTCCTATGTGTCCCCGAAATTTATACTTAATTGTAGCGGTGGTTCAGGCTGCTCCTAAGATATCCCAAAATTAAAAAGCTTATTTTCGAGATTCATGAAGATAGAAACTTTAAATTTGATACACGAGGGTTCTTTCCTATTTCCGTTTTTATTTAAAACTTTTATATTTTTAAAAGGCTAAGAATTTTACCATAAAACATATTTTGTATAATATTATATAAATTAAAAACAAAATATTTTTTTAATAAACGATTAAATTCCTTTTTTTTTACTTTTTATTATATCATATATTTTATTGAATTATTACCATAGGTGATATATAATTAAAACATTGTGTACAATACTTAAGCTATATTCATAAGTAACTTGCTGCATTTATGTAAAATTTATTTTTATATTTAAATCAATTATATTGAAAGTTCTAAATTTGTAATTATATTTTAGAAATACATTTATTGCATATTTTGCGTTTATAAGCTTTTCGATAGGTATAGAAACTACTAATTTAAAATAATTGCAATTTTTAAAAATTTGAATTATTAAATATATTAAATTTTTATCCAAAAAAGTGATAAAAGTTTTCAAGTTTTTTACGTTTTCAAGTTTTTTTGTTTTTTAATATTTTTAAATCGATAAATTAGTAAGAATTTGTAATATTTTTTTATAGATAGTCTAATTGGAAAATGTTTTTAGTATTATAAAGTTAATTCGGTTAGCTATGTTTTACGACCAAACTAATAACAACTTTTATTGTTTTAAAATGACTTATGGACTTCCCATTAAATTTGAACCAAATAGGTGTAGGGTATTTCTAAGTCGGTTGCACCGACTGACTGTTTCTTTACTTGTTTTACTTGTTTTAAACTAAGTTAGGTCTCTGAGTAATTTCAAATACCACCTAAATAAAAATTAATTGTAAAACTACCAGTATATTATAAAAATGGCAGAGTTCATATCAATAATATTGAAATTTGTCCAAAAATATTAGTTTCAGAAGGAATTTATTTAGCAAAAGATTGGTATAGTTTGATAGAAGTTACCAACATTTCAAATATAGAAGGAATTCTTTATGTTGACCAACCTATTAAAGTTCACCCATTTTTAAATGAAGAATTTTCTAAAATAAATAATATCAAAATTAATTACAATTGTAATTCAAATATTTCTCGTCAAGATATACTAGATTTAATAAGAACCTCCCATTTAAATATCGAGGAAAAACGAAACTTATTAGCAGTTTGTAAAGAATATGAAGATATTATCTTTAAAGAAGCCCAATCTCTCACTTTTACTAATCAAATTAAACATAATATTAAACTAACAAATGATTCGCCTATTTATGCCAAATCTTACCGTTACTTATACATTCATAAGAATGAAATCCAAACCCAAAAAAAGGATATGTTAAATCAAGGTATAATTCGAAACAGTTGCTTCCCTTGGAGTTCACCTGTTTGGATTGTTCCGAAAAAGCGCGATGCAAGCGGTAAACAAAAATAGCGATTAGTAATTGACTATCACAAATTGAATGAAAAGACCGTAAGCGATAAATACCCCTTCCCTAACATAAATGAAATACAATTTTGCCATTAGTGCCATCCTTTCACAAGGAACTATAGGACAAGATAAACCAATCTCCTATGCAAGTAGAACGTTAACAAGCTCTGAAATTAACTGTTCAACCACAGAAAAGGAACTGTTGGCCATAGTTTGGGCAACGAAATACTTTCGGCCCTACATCTTTGGAAACAAATTCAAGATAGTAACCGACCACAAACCTTTAGTTTGGTTGATGAATCTTAAAGAACCCAACTCAAGACTTGTTCGATGGCGACTAAAACTCGAGGAGTTTGATTACGAAATTGTGTATAAAAAAGGCGTAATAAATTCAAATATCGATGCTTTAAGTCACATTAAAATCGATGAAATGCATGCCCACGATCTAGATGCAAGTTCTACTGTACAGGGAACATTTGGATCAACTGTTCATTCAGCTTCAGAAGATATGAATGACGGAATTCCCATTGCAATACGACCGGTAAATGAATTTAACCATCAACTAATTTTGTTAATCTCGGACAGAAAACCTCCAATTCAACTTGAAGTACCTTTTCGAAATAAACAAAAACTAACTATAAGATTACCTAACCTTACAGAAGAAACCATAATCGACATTCGCCACTTTAAAGAAATTTGTACCACATAACAAACTTACCGCTATATAAACAGATGATTCTACCTTTAAACTCATTCAAAGTTCTTTTCAAAACATTTCGCTGAATGTGGATCCTTAAAACTAATTCGTTGGACTTAAACACTAGAAGACATAATCTACGAAAACGAACAGGATAAAACAATTAGGGCCTATCATTTAAAAAATAATGATAGAGGTATCACTGAAACAATACTTCATCTCAAAAGAGAATATTATTTTCCATTAATGAAAGAAAAATTATTAAAATAATTGTGATACTCGCAATATACTAAAATATGACCATCACCCACCTAAACCAAAGTACGAAATACCTGTAATAGCTAAGAAGCCTATGCAAATTTTGCACATAGACATATATTAATCTATATATATAAAAGAGAAAGTTTGTTTATTTGTTTGTTTGTTTGTTTGTTTGTTTGTTTGTTTGTTTGTATGTTTGTTTGTTTGTAGCGAATAGACTCCTAAACTGCCCAGCCGATTTTCATGAAAATTTGTATATAGGGGTTTTTGGGTACGGAAAGAAATCGTGGCCCAAAAATTTTGCTCTAACGGACCGCCAAGTTGGGGCTGTGGTGCAAGTATTTAAACTTCTTTGTTCTAAAATGAAAACGGTTTGACCGATTGACTTCAAATTTTGTATACGTGTTGCTCTTTGAGAATTGAGTAGACACTATTAACAGTTTTGGAATTTGTTAACCCATGTCGGGCCGACGGGTGGTCAAAAAAAATTTTGGGTCCAAATTTTGTCCGATTTTACGAAATTCTGCTTTGGCTTAAAAGAAAGCCCCAAAAAAATTTTTGTTGAGTTCCATTAACCCATTGCGGCCCAACAGCTTTTTATAGGTTTTTTCAATACTTTTCTCTAAATTCGAAACGGTTTGACCGATTGACTTCAAATTTTGTATACGTGATGCTCTTTGAGACTGGAGTAGACACTATTAACAGTTTTGGAATTTGTTAACCCATGTCGGGCCGACGGGTGGTCAAAAAAAATTTTGGGTCCAAATTTTGTCCGATTTTACGAAATTCTGCTTTGGGTTAAAAGAAAGCCCCAAAAAATTTTTTGTTGAGTTCCATTAACCCATTGCGGCCCAACAGCTTTTTATAGGTTTTTTCAATACTTTTCTCTAAATTCGAAACGGTTTGACCGATTGACTTCAAATTTTGTATACGTGATGCTCTTGAGAATTGAGTAGACACTATTAATTGTTTTGGAATTTGTTAACCAATGGCGGGCCGACGGATGGTTAAAAAAAATTTTGGGCCCAAATTTTGTCGGATTTTACGAAATTCTGCTTTGGGTTAAAAGAAAGCCCCAAAAAAAATTTTGTTGAGTTCCATTAACCCATTGCGGCCCAACAGCTTTTTATAGGTTTTTTCAATACTTTACTCTAAATTCGAAACGGTTTAACCAATTGACTTCAAATTTTGTATACGTGATGCTCCTTGAGAATTGAGTTGACAATATAAACAGTTTTGGAATTTGTTAACCCATGTTGAGCCGACGGGTGGTAAAAAAAAATTTTGGGTCCAAATTTTGTCCGATTTCACGAAATTCTGCTTTGGCTTTAAAGAAAGCCCAAAAAAAAATTCTATTGTATTGCATTAACCCATTGGGGCCCAACAGTTTTTTATAGGTTTTTTCAATACTCTAAATTAAAAACGGTTTGACCGATTTTCTTCAAATTTTGTATACGTGCTCCCCTATGAGAATTGAGTTGACACTATTAACAGATTTGGAATTTGTTAACCCATGTCGGCCCGACGGTTGGTCAAAATAATTTTGGAAGCTAATATTGTCAAAATTTGCGAAGTACTGCTTTGGCTAAAAAGAAAGCCTCAAAAAAATGTTGTTGAGTGATTTGGAAGCAAATTACGTCCAATTTTGCGCAATACTGCTTTGCCCAAAGAGAAAGTGTAGTTCCTTTAACCCAGTGGGGCACAGTGGCTTTTAATAGATTTTTGCGTTACTTAACTCTAAATTATAAAGGATTTGACCGGTTGACCTCAAATTTTATATGTGTGAAGCAACTTGAAAATGGAGTTGAGACTGTTAACAGTCGGTCCTACGATTGGTCAAAAAAATTTTTTTGGAAGTAGATTACGTCAAATTTTTGGAAAGTAGTTTGTACTGCTTTGAATTACAGAAAGTTTCAAAAAATCCTAGGATAATCCTAGAAAAATCGTTTTAGAAAGATTGCTTTCATACATTTTAAAATTTACATGTGTAAGCCGTGTGTAATTTTTGTGTTAACTTTTTGCAGTAACATCAACTTCAATTAAACCTCCATTGAGAGGCGCAGCAACGCGCACCGGGTACTAGCTAGTTATATAATAATCAAATCTTAACAATAGTTGACAAATTTTGTCGATTTGCGGCAGTCTACACGTTAACTAACAGAAATAATTTAAATATGATCAAATCTCTAAGAAATTTCTTTAGCCTTCACGACATTCGAGAAACAATTGTGTCGGACCAAGCACTAAATTCACATCAACCATATTTCAAGATTTGGACAATATAATATCAATCACCACATTACATCATTTCAACAAACTAGTAGTAATGGCATTGTAAAAAGAATGTACTCTACTTTAACTGAATTATATAGAAGAGTACATGAAAAATCAAGAGACAAAGATCATGACGATATCTTGTATGAATGTTTAATAACTTATAACAATGCAGTACATTCCACAACAAAATTGGCACCGTACGAATTATTTTACGGAAGACCATACACCTTTTAAAAACAAATTTCACCGAATAACGAAAATTACTACCTTTGACAAAAAAGATTTGACAATATTACCAAACATATAAATGACCAACAAGAAACCATTTCACTGTATTTAAGAAATTATCAAGATGAACTTAGAAATAGTATATTAAAATCAGGCTACAATGTAAAATTAGTAATTCAATCTCAATACATTCATCAAATGAACTACAATATAGATATTTTAAATAATCACTTAACAAGCTTAGCGAAAGCAATCGTACTAGCTCGGTTAAACATTTTATCAAAACAAATTTTTAGTATGAAATAAGGGATATTCGAGAAATATTTAATAATAATTCAATTCAGATGAGAATATCTACCAATTACTAGGTTTACAAGCCTATTATAATAATACTAATATTATTTTTAACATTAAATTTTCGATTTTATCCCCTGAGTCATCCTCAATTATTCATGTAATCCCACTTCCTATTAATAATATAAAACCCATTCATACAAAACCTTTTTTAACATATAACCTTAATAACATTCAATATTTTGACGAAGCATGTCCAAGAGTAGAAAATATATTTTATTGTACTGAATCTACGAATCAAGAAATAACAGAAAATCCAGCTGTATTGGCAAAATAATTCAAAATCTTCCGGGCAATTGCACATTCAGAGAGCAACTGTTTGTATAAAATATCATCCAACCAGAACCAAATTACATTCTTATCATGAACAGTTTAGAAATAACATTAAAATCATCCTGTGAACCTCACCAAATCAAAGTTAAAGGAACTAAGTTAATACA
The DNA here is from genome assembly GCA_963082915.1 of Dolichopus griseipennis. Classification (NCBI taxonomy): domain Eukaryota; kingdom Metazoa; phylum Arthropoda; class Insecta; order Diptera; family Dolichopodidae; genus Dolichopus; species Dolichopus griseipennis. Next base: position 124,509,978 of record OY720441.1, on the reverse strand, counting down.
TTATAATAATTGCTCTATTGATATAAACAATTTTAACTATCAAAGCTTCAATACAAAACATTGGTATAAAATTCGTTAGATCTTTAGAAATAGAAATAAAGGAAGTTAGATCTTTAGAAATAAGTAAGAGTCAGTTAACAAAATTTTTTTGTCACTCCCCCTCTTTAGGAGCTGCAAGGGGTCGAAAATAGAAATTTGCCTAAAAATTTTGCTTTTAAACACCTATAACTTGAATACCTGTCAAAATTTTTTTTTATTTGTATACAAAATTGAAAGCTCCAAAACGAAAGTTTCAATAAGTGTCAAAGGTTTTTCTTAATTTTGACTTTGTCCGTCGGTCCGTCCGTCAGTCCGTCCGTATGTTTACAAAAACTTTTACACCGTTTGAAATAGAGTAAAGAAATTTTAACCACGGGTAGATATTACAAAAAAATTAATTTCGTAGAAGAATTTTTTTCTGTAGCCCCACCCGTTACGGAGCTACAGTCCCCCAAAGTTGGAAAAAGCCCTATTTTTAAATTATTATAACAAGAGTTTTGTAAAGTCTATTTTCAATCTGAAAACGGCAGAAGATAGCTGGTTTTACAAGCTTCACAAAAAAGTAAGGCTAAAATGTATAGGTTTACTATGCGGTAGTAAAATTTCCCATTAAGCTAAACTCAACTTTTGCAAAATTTTTGACCCCCTATATCTTCTAAACGGTTTAACCTAGGCTCTTGATATTTTGGGAGAAGTTGGGTCCTCCAAAATTAATAGCAGTCGGTTAACAAAATTTTTTTGTCACGCCCCCTGTTTAGGAGCTATAAGGGCTCGAAAACTGAAATTTTGCTATTTTCAACCACCTGTAACTTTAACACCTGTTCACATTTTTTTTTACAAATATGCAAAATTTACAGCTGCAGCATTATTTTTCAACATACGTTAAAGGTTTTTCTTAAATTTGAAAGGGTCTCTTTAAATTGAAGAAATTGTTTCTTAGTCTTAACCATTTTTGGTTAGATAATAATATTCTAGGTAAAATTCCAAATTTTGTTGGAGTTCAAAATTGATTTCCTAGAACCGGAAAAAAATGGAAGGGTGAACACGGGAGGGGGATGAGCAGATCCATCATTAGTTTGCTAAGCAAAAATTTGGGAATCTTCCCCATTAAAGGGCTACTAGATCTTCAAAATTAAAACTTTTATGTTCTTATAAAACAGTAACTTATTCACCAGTGTAAGTTTTTCCAAAATTAAACGTTAACATTGAAGCTCCAACATTATATTTTGCACTTATTTACAGGTTTTCTTGAATGGATTGGGGTTGTATTCTAAGTATTTCACTATTAGTTATTATTCATTAATAATTAGTTATTAATGAAATAACAAAATTTTAATATTATCATAATATATATTTTTATAAAAATAAATGATAAAATACTCAGTAAGAAACCGAATATAATTTTGAAAATGTGCTTTTTAAAAACCCTTGGTTTTTTTCCCGCACTTGTTTATAACAATGTTCATGTAAAAAATAACAACAATAGTATATATATAAATTTTAAAATGTAATAAATATAATAAGTTTGTGTAGAAATTAATATGTACATATGTATATATGTAATAATAATTGTAATCATTATTTTTTTCTAAATATATAAATTAAAAATGTGTAAACTAATATAAAAACATTAAAAAAATAATAAAACGAAGTAAAAAATATTATGTATATTTAAATAAATATTATGTATTATAGTTTTGAATTATTTTAATGTAAAGAATTACTTTAAATGAATTAATTTAAATAAGAATTTATTTTTAAAGAGTAAGCCGATAGCCTGTGTAGCTAGTGCTTAGAAACAAATTTTTTGTTAATTATAATTTTAATTGTAATTAGTAATTACGAATAAATAAATAAAAAAAAAAAAAAATAAAATATTTTAAAATAAAAAAATAAATACATATACATAGTGTATTTTATTTTTTTTTTACATGTGAAAAATTAGTTTTTTTTCAGCTTTCATTTTCCTGTAGGAGTGTAAAAGGCTTTCAATTGTGATTTTAATTTTCCAAAGCACAAACACCAATATGGTTAAAAGAACATATTCTTTTGGAATAATGAATTTGTTGATTTTGCAAAATTTTTAAACTTGTAAAATCATGTTTATCCATACTAATTATACTGCAAATTTTTAAATTTTTTTCCACAAATTTTGTTTTACTACCTTTTACATAAATTTTGTTATAATTGTTTACAAATATTTTTAAAAAATTTATGATTTTAGAAAAATTTGCTTTGCCGTCGAACCATTGAAATTCATGATGATTTTTTGTTAACCAATTATTTATTTGCTTTATTTTTGCGTTTAGGTAATGATAACTGAATGGTGGTTTAATGATAAAATGTTGAATCTCATTTTCTGCCGAAAGAACTGCTTATTCTTGAGAATTGAGTTGACAATATAAACAGTTTTGGAATTTGTTAACCCATGTTGAGCCGACGGGTGGTAAAAAAAAATTTTGGGTCCAAATTTTGTCCGATTTCACGAAATTCTGCTTTGGCTTTAAAGAAAGCCCAAAAAAAAATTCTATTGTATTGCATTAACCCATTGGGGCCCAACAGTTTTTTATAGGTTTTTTCAATACTCTAAATTAAAAACGGTTTGACCGATTTTCTTCAAATTTTGTATACGTGCTCCCCTATGAGAATTGAGTTGACACTATTAACAGATTTGGAATTTGTTAACCCATGTCGGCCCGACGGTTGGTCAAAATAATTTTGGAAGCTAATATTGTCAAAATTTGCGAAGTACTGCTTTGGCTAAAAAGAAAGCCTCAAAAAAATGTTGTTGAGTGATTTGGAAGCAAATTACGTCCAATTTTGCGCAATACTGCTTTGCCCAAAGAGAAAGTGTAGTTCCTTTAACCCAGTGGGGCACAGTGGCTTTTAATAGATTTTTGCGTTACTTAACTCTAAATTATAAAGGATTTGACCGGTTGACCTCAAATTTTATATGTGTGAAGCAACTTGAAAATGGAGTTGAGACTGTTAACAGTCGGTCCTACGATTGGTCAAAAAAATTTTTTTGGAAGTAGATTACGTCAAATTTTTGGAAAGTAGTTTGTACTGCTTTGAATTACAGAAAGTTTCAAAAAATCCTAGGATAATCCTAGAAAAATCGTTTTAGAAAGATTGCTTTCATACATTTTAAAATTTACATGTGTAAGCCGTGTGTAATTTTTGTGTTAACTTTTTGCAGTAACATCAACTTCAATTAAACCTCCATTGAGAGGCGCAGCAACGCGCACCGGGTACTAGCTAGTTATATAATAATCAAATCTTAACAATAGTTGACAAATTTTGTCGATTTGCGGCAGTCTACACGTTAACTAACAGAAATAATTTAAATATGATCAAATCTCTAAGAAATTTCTTTAGCCTTCACGACATTCGAGAAACAATTGTGTCGGACCAAGCACTAAATTCACATCAACCATATTTCAAGATTTGGACAATATAATATCAATCACCACATTACATCATTTCAACAAACTAGTAGTAATGGCATTGTAAAAAGAATGTACTCTACTTTAACTGAATTATATAGAAGAGTACATGAAAAATCAAGAGACAAAGATCATGACGATATCTTGTATGAATGTTTAATAACTTATAACAATGCAGTACATTCCACAACAAAATTGGCACCGTACGAATTATTTTACGGAAGACCATACACCTTTTAAAAACAAATTTCACCGAATAACGAAAATTACTACCTTTGACAAAAAAGATTTGACAATATTACCAAACATATAAATGACCAACAAGAAACCATTTCACTGTATTTAAGAAATTATCAAGATGAACTTAGAAATAGTATATTAAAATCAGGCTACAATGTAAAATTAGTAATTCAATCTCAATACATTCATCAAATGAACTACAATATAGATATTTTAAATAATCACTTAACAAGCTTAGCGAAAGCAATCGTACTAGCTCGGTTAAACATTTTATCAAAACAAATTTTTAGTATGAAATAAGGGATATTCGAGAAATATTTAATAATAATTCAATTCAGATGAGAATATCTACCAATTACTAGGTTTACAAGCCTATTATAATAATACTAATATTATTTTTAACATTAAATTTTCGATTTTATCCCCTGAGTCATCCTCAATTATTCATGTAATCCCACTTCCTATTAATAATATAAAACCCATTCATACAAAACCTTTTTTAACATATAACCTTAATAACATTCAATATTTTGACGAAGCATGTCCAAGAGTAGAAAATATATTTTATTGTACTGAATCTACGAATCAAGAAATAACAGAAAATCCAGCTGTATTGGCAAAATAATTCAAAATCTTCCGGGCAATTGCACATTCAGAGAGCAACTGTTTGTATAAAATATCATCCAACCAGAACCAAATTACATTCTTATCATGAACAGTTTAGAAATAACATTAAAATCATCCTGTGAACCTCACCAAATCAAAGTTAAAGGAACTAAGTTAATACATTATAATAATTGCTCTATTGATATAAACAATTTTAACTATCAAAGCTTCAATACAAAACATTGGTATAAAATTCATTTGTTACCTTCAATACCACTACGAATCAACTACTCAAACAACATCAAAGATCTAAACCTACAGAAATTAGAATCCTTTCATATAGAAAACCAAAAAACCGTAAAACTATTAGAAGTTACAACATCAGAAAAACAAATCATTAATTTTATTATAATATTAGTAACTCTATTTTTAGCACATTTTAAAAAAATTTTGTAAAAATGTGCTATATAGCTTCACTCTGTCCGTCCGTCCGTCTCTTTTTACCTACGACTGACTAAAATATATCAGAAATGGGTAGGTATTGCAATAAAAATAATTTAATGTTAAAACTTTTTTTTGTAGCCCCCCCCCCCCGTTTCGGAGCTACAGCCCACCAAGTCGAAAAAAGCCCATATTTAAACAGTTATAATTAGAGTTCTATAAGGTATATTTCCAACCTGAAAAAGGTATCAGACAGCTGTTCTTATAAGCTTTACAAATTTTAAAAAACCAATTGTATAGGGTTACCATACGGTACTAAAATTTACCGTTATTCAAAACTAAGTTTTACAAAATTTTTGGTCCCTCATAACTTCGGAACGGCTAACGGTGGAAGTTAGATCTTTAGAAATAAGTAAGAGTCAGTTAACAAAATTTTTTTGTCACTCCCCCTCTTTAGGAGCTGTAAGGGGTCGAAAATAGAAATTTGCCTAAAAATTTTGCTTTTAAACACCTATAACTTGAATACCTGTCAAAATTTTTTTTTATTTGTATACAAAATTGAAAGCTCCAAAACGAAAGTTTCAATAAGTTTCAAAGGTTTTTCTTAATTTTGACTTTGTCCGTCGGTCCGTCCGTCAGTCCGTCCGTATGTTTACAAAAACTTTTACACCGTTTGAAATAGAGTAAAGAAATTTTAACCACGGGTAGATATTACAAAAAAATTAATTTCGTAGAAGAATTTTTTTCTGTAGCCCCACCCGTTACGGAGCTACAGTCCCCCAAAGTTGGAAAAAGCCCTATTTTTAAATTATTATAACAAGAGTTTTGTAAAGTCTATTTTCAATCTGAAAACGGCAGAAGATAGCTGGTTTTACAAGCTTCACAAAAAAGTAAGGCTAAAATGTATAGGTTTACTATGCGGTAGTAAAATTTCCCATTAAGCTAAACTCAACTTTTGCAAAATTTTTGACCCCCTATATCTTCTAAACGGTTTAACCTAGGCTCTTGATATTTTGGGAGAAGTTGGGTCCTCCAAAATTAATAGCAGTCGGTTAACAAAATTTTTTTGTCACGCCCCCTGTTTAGGAGCTATAAGGGCTCGAAAACTGAAATTTTGCTATTTTCAACCACCTGTAACTTTAACACCTGTTCACATTTTTTTTTACAAATATGCAAAATTTACAGCTGCAGCATTATTTTTCAACATACGTTAAAGGTTTTTCTTAAATTTGAAAGGGTCTCTTTAAATTGAAGAAATTGTTTCTTAGTCTTAACCATTTTTGGTTAGATAATAATATTCTAGGTAAAATTCCAAATTTTGTTGGAGTTCAAAATTGATTTCCTAGAACCGGAAAAAAATGGAAGGGTGAACACGGGAGGGGGATGAGCAGATCCATCATTAGTTTGCTAAGCAAAAATTTGGGAATCTTCCCCATTAAAGGGCTACTAGATCTTCAAAATTAAAACTTTTATGTTCTTATAAAACAGTAACTTATTCACCAGTGTAAGTTTTTCCAAAATTAAACGTTAACATTGAAGCTCCAACATTATATTTTGCACTTATTTACAGGTTTTCTTGAATGGATTGGGGTTGTATTCTAAGTATTTCACTATTAGTTATTATTCATTAATAATTAGTTATTAATGAAATAACAAAATTTTAATATTATCATAATATATATTTTTATAAAAATAAATGATAAAATACTCAGTAAGAAACCGAATATAATTTTGAAAATGTGCTTTTTAAAAACCCTTGGTTTTTTTCCCGCACTTGTTTATAACAATGTTCATGTAAAAAATAACAACAATAGTATATATATAAATTTTAAAATGTAATAAATATAATAAGTTTGTGTAGAAATTAATATGTACATATGTATATATGTAATAATAATTGTAATCATTATTTTTTTCTAAATATATAAATTAAAAATGTGTAAACTAATATAAAAACATTAAAAAAATAATAAAACGAAGTAAAAAATATTATGTATTATTATTAATATATTTGTCAAAGATGAGGTGTAACAAACGCATTCAATTAAATGTGTTTTGTTGGATGTGTTCAATTATAAAAAAATAAAATATTAACGTTTTGTTGGATGTGTTTTATTTTAGAAAATAAAATATCATAAATTATCATAAGCAGGCCAAAAAATATTTTATTTATTTTTAATAAAAAAAAAAAAATTTTTTTTGAAATAAAATTTACTTATTAGTTTATGAAAAATTTCATTTCAGTTTTAAAAATCACAGAAGATTTTCTGGAAATTTTAAATATATAGTAAGACATTTTGTAAATAAAAACTAAGAAGACAATGCTTCACAGGAACATTTGTGTAGTAAGTCTTAATAATTTTCAGTAAAAATCTGAAATAAGGGCGAAAGCCCAATGTATGCTTTGATGCATTGCTTGGTTTGCTTAAGCAAATAAACCAAGAAATGTATTAAAGTAATTTCAAAGTTTCCCCTCATCTCGCTCTGAACTCTACCTCATGTATCTCTCATCCCTTCCTTCATAACTTTTTAATTATTTATCTATTTAAAAGTTAAAATGGAAAAAAATTATGTAACAACTGAAGGTTGGGAAAGTGGGTTCAGGTATACAATACCTCTGAGTTCAATGCACCACAAAAACCAGACAAAATAGATTTTAAACTTAGTTAGGGTTAGGTATATTAAAAAAATTTCAAATAAAATTTATAATTTGCATTTGATAATGCAAAACTCAATTCAAAAATCAACATTTATTTAATACAATTTCACGTACATATAAATAGATACATTATTTAGCATGTTAAATAGGTACATTATAGAACGGTCAGCCTTCAAACAAGTATTTTGATTTGAATCTAAACAAAGGAAACAATATAGAATGTATAACAACATTTTTTAAAAATGTATATATACAAAACATTAATAGTTGGAGAAATAAATCATTATTGAAACAAAATAAATCTATTTCACATCTCTTATTAACACAAATTTATCGAACTTAATTTTAAAAAGTACGTAATTAAATAAAAAAAAAATATTAATTGAAATTAAAAAAACATTTCACCAAGAAGGGATTTGAACTAACAGCCCCAAAATTTTATCAAATTCAAAACATAAAAAAGGTAGACTAAATAAATTATTCATCTTCAAATTTTTAAGATACAACAACATATAAGTTTTTGTTTTTTTTGTACATAACTATAGAATTGAAGCATAGTCTGTATTACGTAGAATGCAACGGTTACCATTTTATTTAAGAAAATGGTATTGATATATAATATATGTATATGTAATATATGTAATTAAATTAGAAATAGTTCTTAATTAGAAAAAGTTCTTCTTTCAAGTGACCTTCCGTCATTCTGTGACGGGCCAACAGCTAGTATTTAAATAAATATTATGTATTATAGTTTTGAATTATTTTAATGTAAAGAATTACTTTAAATGAATTAATTTAAATAAGAATTTATTTTTAAAGAGTAAGCCGATAGCCTGTGTAGCTAGTGCTTAGAAACAAATTTTTTGTTAATTATAATTTTAATTGTAATTAGTAATTACGAATAAATAAATAAAAAAAAAAAAAAATAAAATATTTTAAAATAAAAAAATAAATACATATACATAGTGTATTTTATTTTTTTTTTACATGTGAAAAATTATTTTTTTTTCAGCTTTCATTTTCCTGTAGGAGTGTAAAAGGCTTTCAATTGTGATTTTAATTTTCCAAAGCACAAACACCAATATGGTTAAAAGAACATATTCTTTTGGAATAATGAATTTGTTGATTTTGCAAAATTTTTAAACTTGTAAAATCATGTTTATCCATACTAATTATACTGCAAATTTTTAAATTTTTTTCCACAAATTTTGTTTTACTACCTTTTACATAAATTTTGTTATAATTGTTTACAAATATTTTTAAAAAATTTATGATTTTAGAAAAATTTGCTTTGCCGTCGAACCATTGAAATTCATGATGATTTTTTGTTAACCAATTATTTATTTGCTTTATTTTTGCGTTTAGGTAATGATAACTGAATGGTGGTTTAATGATAAAATGTTGAATCTCATTTTCTGCCGAAAGAACTGCTTATTCCTTTAAGATGAATTTATTGCCATTATCTCGAAATCCTTGAACATCAATGATAATATAATTCATTTTTAAGTTTCTTGAAGCGTAATTTGTTACATATCAGATCATTTATTTAGAAATTTAGATTGTTTTTTTAATTTCCCCTGTTAACGGTTTAAATTCAACTAAACGGTCACGCAAAATATGACAATAAGCTGAAGTATTTTCTGGAATTTTTTTTAAAGTCTTTAATTCAATCTTAACATCAACTGGACCTATTTTAAGATTATCATTTTGATAACGAGTAACAAATATGAAAATTGGTGAATTAGTTTTAAAGCGTTCCCATGAAACTAAAGGTTCTGATATTGAGTTATTATAATAAAAGCTTTTAAAATTTGAATATGCTTCATATGCTAAGGCATAACGATTTTTTGCAAAATCTAAATTCATATCTTCATATGGGTATGATTCTGAATTTAAATACAGGTACTTTTATATTTTCAATATCACAATAATCAAAAGTTGATGGCTCTTCATCCAGTTTATTTTGTTTACCAGTTTGTAGAGCAAAAATTATAAAACGAGGTTTTTCAAGTTGTGAGGCTGTTTCAACATTCCAAATATGATGTGTAGTTCCTGGGTAATGTAGGATGTTCATGTAATTCCCAATTTCTAAAAGAAATTTTCATAACTGAACCATTTTCAATTTTTTTTTTTTTTATATAAGTTTAATTTATGATTATCAGCTAAGGTAATATGTTGAACTTTCCAATATATTTTTGTAATAGTTAGTTTTGGTTTTTCACTTGCATTAGTACTGCTACATAATAATGAATTATCATTAGATCGAGAGCGAGTTAATATTAATTCATGTTTTGCATTTGGAATAATGTTTTTAAAATCTTCAGCAAGCCCTATTAATCTTTTTAGGGGAATACAAAAGTTAAAATACAAATTATTTATTTTAATTGATTCATCAGGTGACCAACTTCCATTGTATAAAGCTACACTTTGATTCCGGTTAAGTGAGATATAGTTTTTTAATGTTGCAGTTATTCCAACATTACGATTATGATTAATTTCCTTACCATTCAGTTCATAGCGAATTTCAATAAATGGAAATGGTATAGCATTATTAACTAGTTTAGTGTGAGTAACAGCTGTTCCATAATTTTTGATACATAACCTTCAATGCAAATTAGACTTGTTGAAGGTAATATATTTAAGTTCTGATTTTGTATTTGTATTCGTATAATGTCACTTAATCCAAATGAGTTTAAGAATGGAGAATGTGAATGCCATTGAGCGCTAGTTATAGTTTCATCAAAAATTGGATCATTAAAGAGCTCCATTTTAATTTAATTTACTTTTAACAGATATCCAAGAGATTTTAAATATTCTTTATTTTCAAATAATAATCGTTTTTTTATATTTTTATTTTATATTTTTTAAATGTTTAGTTCCATCTCTTTCGACTACCTTTAATGAATTAAGGTGATGTTCATCTTTCTGTGAATGTATATTGGATTTATAAATTTATTAAATACGATCATTCTGAAGCTTTAAGTGTAATCTTATTATTATTGTTTCTCCACGAAAATTAATTAAATTACCGTTCTGATAAAGGTGTTTTACAGTAACAGAACTTATCCGCTAAATAAATTACATTCTTAGGAACTTCAATTATTTTATAGCCGGGACTGACGTAAATAGAGAACTCATGTAAAGTGTGAGCCTCTTTTTCATTAATATAAGCTCCAGAAATAATATTACATTCTACTCTTATTATATTTATTTTATTAATATCAACAAAAAGATCTGAAGTATGCCATTTATTAGCTAATAATTTCTTCTTACTGAAACCTAATAATCCGCCAATTGTATCTTCTCCTTTAAAATCAATATCCTTATCAGCAAAAATTTCACACTTTAATGTATTATTATTTGCTCTTATAATTAATTTTTCCTTATCAACTTTAGTTACATTCCACGTTTTTCTAAGAAATAGTTCAATATCTCCAATTGCATATGAACCTGTTGGAATTGTAATAGGTTTATCATCAATAATAAATCGATTATTCTCTTCATCTATATTAGGTATTGAGTTATACGTTTGGAAATCAACTTATCCGCAGATGTATTCTCTACCCTTTAGATCTATAGGTGGGAAATAATTAGTTGTCAAAATGGAAGAGTTTCCGTTTAAAGTTAACGTTATTGACATGTTAATTGATATAATGAGATATTTCAGTTGTGTGTATTCTGTTTATATAGGTTTTTAAGGTTAATTCAAAATAATTATCAGTTTAATAATAATAATATATACTTGCAAAAATCTTTTGTTTTTAAATTTCTTTTGTTATAACTAAACTCTAATTATTATTCTTTATCAGTTAGTTTTTTTATTTCATTTATGTTCAAATATAGAGAAATAACCTTGAACTTGAACAAAATTATTAATGTAGGCCAGTTTAAATAAAGCTAGACTAAGAATAAAAAAATTTTTTAATTTTAAGCACATTTTCAAAAAATTTTGTAAAAATGTGCCTATATAGCTTCACTCTGTCCGTCCGTCTGTCCGTATGTTTACAAAAACTTTTACACCGTTTGAAATAGAGTAAAGAAATTTTAACCATGGGTAGTTTTTGCAAAAAAAATAATTTCGTAGAAGAATTTTTTTCTGTAGCCCCACCTGTTACGGGGCTACAGCCCCCCAAAGTTGGAAAAAGCCCTATATTTAAATTGTTATAACAAGAGTTCTGTTGGAGATATTTTCAATCTGAAAACGGCAAATGATAGCTGGTTTCATAAACTTTTTGCCAGGCAAATGTTTAGGGTTGCCATACGGTACTAAAATTTAACATTACACAAAACTCAATTTTTGCAAAATTTTTGACCACACATATCTTTTGAACGGTTCAAGCTAGGGTCTTGAAATTTTGGGAGAAGTTAGATACTCATAAATTAGTAGAAGTCGGTTAACAAAATTTTTTTGTTCAGCCCAATGCTTAGGAGCTATAAGGGCTCGAAAATTGAAATTTTGCTATTTTTAAACACCTGTGCTTTGAATACCTGTCCAAATTTTTTTTTAGTAATATACAAAATTCAAAGCTCTATAATTATATTTCAACATGTGTCAAAGGTTTTTCTTAATTTTGAAGGGTGACGAAGCTACAGCCCCAGCAAATTCCAAAAAAGCCCTATATTTAAATTGATATAACAAGAGTTCTGTTAGGTTTATTTTCAATCGAAAAACGGTAAAAGAGAGCTGCTTTTATAGGCTTTTCAAAAAAATCAATTTTTGCAAAATTTTTGGTCCCACATATCTCCTAAACGGTTTAAGATAAGGTCTTGAAATTTTGGGAGAAGTTAGATCCTCAAATATTAGTAGGAGTCGGTTAACAAAATTTTTTTGTCAAGCCCCCTGTTTAGGAGCTATAAGGGCTCGAAAATTTAAATTTTGCTATTTTTAAGCACCTGTAACTTGAATAGCTGTCAAATTTTTTTTTTATTAATATGCAAAATTTAAAGGCCCAATATTATATTTTAACATATGTTAAATGTTTTTCTTAAATTTAAAAGCGGTTCCTTAAATTGAAGAAAGTGTCTCTCAGTTTTACCCATTTTTGCTTAGATTGTATAATTCTAAGTAAAATTTCAAATTTTTGTGGAATTCACAATTTAATTCCTAGAACCTAAAAACATGGAGGGGGACGAAGGGGGGGGGGGAGTTAGATAAAGTTAGATCTTTGAGAAACTTGGCAACCTTCCCCATTGAAAGGCTATAACAACTTTAAAATAAAAATATTTACTGTTAGCACTAAATTTTATAAGTAAGCAGTAGCTATTTCCAAGTAAATATTTCCAAAGTTAAAATCAGTATGTAATACAATATAATTTTGAAAATGTGCTTTTTTAAAAACCCTTGGTTTTTTTTCATCACTTGTTTTTATTATGTTTTATTTACTGATAATTACTTTCTTAACAATATGAAATAAAAATTCTAAACATAAATGTCCACAATTGTAAGAATTAAAATTTTAATATTTATTATAATTATATGTAAGCTTATCTCTTAAATATTTTATTACTTCTAATGGTGGTCTTAAATTTCCAAAACTGTCAAAATAATGAGTTATTTCAACATTTTTATAATAAGCTACCCAATGCGTTCCATCTCCAATAGAATTATCCAAATTAATTATCACACATTCATATTTCCAAGGTCTACGTATTGGCAAATTATCTCTCATAAACTCCTCGAAAATATTTGAAGTATTTTTTACCAAAGTTTTTTAAATCAATATTTGTAAGAGCTCTACTAGGCAGCTTAGTTAATGGTTTTTTTGGATTCAAATAAAGACCTAACCCTTTTTTATAGGGTTTTAAATGCAATCCATTACCTCCTTTTAGTGCTATCGCTTCCATCATTTTATTATGACGTTGACTTTCTTTTAACTCTTTGTGGGCATTTTTAGCATTGTTAACAGCTTTAGTTATTCCTGCAGCGCCACCTGAAAAGCTCCAATAGCTGATAGACCCGCAATTATAGGGATTAAAGGTAAAACTCCTCCAATTTTTGGTACAGGAATTATTCGAGGAATCTTAATGTTTTTTTTCTGTCCTTTGGAGTAATTTCTAGCAGCATGCAAAGCAATTTTTATAATATTCTTATCCTTCGTCGGTTTTTTTATAGTTTTAACGGCTATTGTAGATTCCTTTATAACATTTTTCAAGAGCTTTTTTCTCGAAGTTTTCTTTTTTCTTAAAATTTTCTTTTTTTTTCTTTTTTAAACCCATACCCAACCTAATTTTAGCTTTCATTGAGTTAGTAACTAGATATCAATTTAACCGTTCGCCAAAACTCTTTAGCTTTAGCTCTTTGTCAAGCTTTCTTTGCTAATATTTTATCAGCTATATGACGTTGAATTTGATCAGTATTTTGAGAATATGCTATATCATGCTCTCGACAAGCCTCATCTAAACCATTAATTCCTTTATCACCTCGAGCTAATCGTTTTGTTAGTTTTGTTCCAGGACCGCAATAGTTATAGCCAGGCAAATGTACTTCGAATGGTAGTTTATTAATTAGAGAATTAACTACACATTTTCCATCAACAGTTTTTTGGTTACTGATTGAATATTTATTAGGAAGAGGCATGTTACACCTATTAGTTTAATACAATTACTGAAACATTAAGTACCTTTTAAGAAATGAAATTTATAAAAGTAGATAACGTAGTTAAAGTAAAAAATTTTGATCGAAACTCAAAAAAAAAAATAAAAAAAAAAACATGGTGAATGCTTTCCAGATAGTATGAGAGAACTAATAGTTGGACCTTCAAATTGTGGTAAAACTAATGTTATGTTGAGTATGCTTTTAGATCTCAAAGGGTTGAAGTTTAAAAATATATATATTTACTCAAAATCATTACATCAACCTAAATATGAATATTTAAAAAAATTAATAAAACCAATCAAAGGAATGGGATATAACGAATTTTCAAATAAGGTTTATGAAATTGAACCATCAGCCTCACAACCAAACTCAATATTTATTTTCGATGATGTAGCTTGTAATAAGCAAGATAATATAAGAGCCTATTTTTGTATGGGACGTCATCATGAAGTAGATAGCTTTTATTTATATCAGTCATATACAAGAATTTCAAAACAATTTGTTATGGATAATACTAACTTTTTAATTATATTTAAGCAAGATGATTTAAATTTAAAACATATATATGATGATCATGTAAATTCTGATATGACTTTAAATGAATTTAAAAAATTGAGTTCATGCTGCTGGAATGATAATTAGGGGTTTCTAACAATTGACAAAGATAGCGGTTTAAATAATGGACGTTATAGAAAAAATGTTGATGCATTTGCTAAATTTTAGTTAACTTAAGACCTATTAGCAATTCGCAGTTACTAACTGAACAGGTCCTTTAATAGATATTGGGTAGTAATTAGCAGATAATAGATAGCAGTTACCAGTCAGGAGTTAGCGATTATCAGTTAACAGTTAGCAAGGGAAACAGTTCAGTCGATAATTCACAGGTTATAATTGAACTAATCCATAAAAAATGGATGAACAACTTATGAAAGATTTAATTAAAACTCGTAAAAATTTTAAAAGGAAATTTCAATCTTTAAAAGTTCAGAAGCTATCGGAAGACCATAATCGGTAAGAACCTTTCACTTCAATTATAAAACCATTGAAAGAATTAGCAAATGTTGTCAAACAACAGCAACAACAACTTTCAAATAATGTTATCAAACCGGAAATTAAATTGTCTGCTGGTGATGATAACATCTTAAAATTAATGAGGTCATTTAAGCCGGAAGTTACAACCCCTAGCAACAAAAGCAATACTTACAGTAAATTTATAACTTCAACACCAAATACTATAAAATTTGAAACACCATCTATAACTGATAATATTATTGATGAAACATCAATTTCACAATTTCCTGTTCTAAACGAGTCACAACTTGATAAGTCATATGGACCCTATTTTGATGAGTCATTAAATGTTCGAAAACTTGGGAATGCTAATTTTGAAATAGATGAAACTACTAAAGATATTTTGATTGATAATGAATTTTTTAAAGGAACTAATGGTCTATATGAATTGATATTTAAAAAAAACCAATAAACTATACTGAAAGTGATTTAAAAACATATCATCAGATACTTAACAAAACGAATGCACCTAGAAGAAATTATGATCATTTAGAGCAAATAAAAGGAAACAAAGGCTTTAAATACAAAAATATATTAAGGAAATTATAAAAACATTATTATAACACTAGACATAAAAAAACTGGTTCAGGTTGTTCGAAAAAAAATTTTACTAATTATATTAATAAATCTTCTTTACCAGAAACACAAATCACATCATATACAAATCATCATCTCAGTATGTTTATTGGGATTATTCTAATGAATTAGTTGACAGATTAAGACTTTTAATTGCATCAGAAACAGCTGGTAACAACAATCATCATAATGAAATTGTTTCTATAATTGAAGAGTTGAAAGAAGCAAATATAATACAATAACTATTTACATTAACAATCAGTTAAAACCATAATGTCACCTGATAAATTTGGACGTAGTATAGCTTCTTCTAGAAAACTACATACTCAAGGCCCTCCAGGTATTGGTTTCAAATTGACTTCTGAAGGAAATTATGATTTAGATAACAAAATTTTATCAAATGTCCAAGAACCTATTAATGGAAGTGATGCAGCAACACAAAATTCTGTAAATAAACATGTTTTCTTTCAGAAAGAACTATTACAAAACGAAATGAGAGAAATGTCTAATCATTTAGAGACAACAGTATCTATAGAACTTAAATTAGCAGAAGAAAAATTAAAAATATTAGAAGAAAAAATGCAAGTTAGTTTTTTAAAGGAAATTCATATCAAATTCTCGGAATTGTTAATTTGAGTGACGTCATTGAATTTCAAATTAAAAAACCAATTAAATTTATTAATAAGAGATTGCAAAAAGCTGAAGACCAAGCTCGGTCAGCATTGGATTTATTTAGTAGTTTAGAACTTATAAAAACATAATTGGGGATAAGTTTTCATTTACTTTTCGAAATGGATATACATCAAATCGGATATTCTTTAAATAATTTTTTAGATAAATATGATGATATTTTATTGGAGGAACATTATGAACAATTAAAAATTCACTTCCATTTTTTAAAATTATATAAAAATTCTATCCTAATTCAAACGAAAGAGCATGGGTATCATTGGGATATATGTCCCTATACATCGGACAACATGACAACTGTTCCAGATACTTGTCCTTGTCATTCAGCAGAACATCATATGTTAAAATATTCCAAACTAATGGATTTATATAAAAGAATAAAAAATAAATAATTATAATATAATGTTATATAAATAAAGAACATAAATTTTAAATACATTTTATTGTTTTGCTTTTTATTATATATATATAACAATTTTATATAGGTGCATTTTATTTAAAAATGAGTAAAAGAGAGGTGGTTGAAGAGCTGCATAAGCCAGCACGAAGAAATTTTAAACGACGTAGAGTAATAATTAAAGGATTTGATGATCTTATGCAAGCTGATTTAGTAGAAATGGGTTCATATGCTAAAGAGAACAAAGGTTTTAAGTGTTTATTAACTGTAATTGATACCTTTTCCAAGTTTGCATGGGCAATCCCTATAAAAGCAAAAACTTTAGAGAACGTCACAAAAGCAATGCAAAATATTTTTCTAACTTCTAAAAGACATCCTCAAAATTTGCAAACTTATGATGGAAAAGAATTCTTCAATAAAATATTCAAAAATTTAAATATCAAATAAATCATTACTCAACATTTAGCATATTAAAAGCCTCTATTGTAGAAAGTTTTAATAGAACTTTAAAAGAAAAGATGTGGAAAGTATTTAGTTTTAACGGAAATTATAAATGGATTAACCTAATTCTAGAATTAACCAAACAATATAACAACACTAAACACCGAACAATTCAAAAACGACCGTCAGATGTCAATAGAGATAATGCTGAAAATTTGCTTAAAACTGTATATAATCATATAAAAATTGCTTCACCTGCAAAATATAAATATATATACAATCTCTCTTTATACCCGTGCATACATATATGAACATCGGGTATATTAAAATTACTCCTCCGTTTGTAACGCATCGAAATATAAGAGCTAGATATAGTGTCAAGGGTACGTATCGAATCAGCATCTAAAAGTGAATCGATCTAGCTATGTGTGTCCGTCCGTCAGCACGATAACTCAAAAACTATAAGAGCTAGAGTTCTGAAACTTTCACAAAGTAATTTTTAGACAATTTGTAGGTTCCCTATTGTTTTTGGTTAAAATCGGAGAAAGGCTTCGGGTAGCTGCCATACAAATATTTCGTATTTTATGAGTATTTTAAAAATTAATAACGAAATTGAAACCAAATATAAAAACAAACAAATTGTTATCTAATTATTGATCGATTCATGGTGTAGTGGTTAGGACATGTTACTTGTAACAAAAATGTCTCGGTTCGAATTCAGGCTAAGGAAAATTTTTTTTTTTTTTTAAATTAATTTTTTTTTATCTATTTTTTTTGTAATAAAATGTATGTATTTATTTTATGTTTGAAAAAATTTTATTTTATAGAAAATTTGACAGAAGACTCTCATTTATATTAAATATTATTAATTTTTTTTAATATTTCTATAAAAAAATTCAAAACTGTTATTTAAAACAAACAATTGATACCATAGTAACTACGATTATTTAAAACTGTTATTTAAAACAAACAATTGATACTATAGCAACTACAATTATTTAAAAAAAAAATTAAGATAAATAAAAACTCGTTTTGTAGACAAATTATTTATTGTTCTATGGTGTAGTTGTTAGGATATGGTACTAGTAGTAAAAACGTTTCGGTTCGATTTATGGCTGGGGCAAAATTTTTTTTTTTTTTAAATTCATCTTAAAATTCTCATTTATAAATTATTTATTTTTTTTAATACATTTTTAAAAAAATTCAAAACAGCTATTCAAAACAAACAATTGATACCATCGCAACTATAATAATTTAAAAAAAAGATTGAGACAAACATAAAGTCGATGGCTTAGTGGTTAGGGCGTCGACATTTTAATTGAAGAGTGCGGGTTCGAATCTCGTTTAGAGCATATTTTTTTTTTAAATTCATCTTTTTTTTTAATTCATTTTTTTTTTTATTAATTTTTTTTATAATTGAATATAAAAAAAACAAATATTTTGAATTTTTCTGTCAAACAGTTCAATTGCAATATAAGAATTTCTTATATATTTAATACACGCACGGGTATCTAAAAGTTGACAAGGGCAACTATAGTCTTCCTCGTTTTATATTGGTTTTATATAATTTCCATTTGATATGATGACTTTTGTTTTATTGAACGCAAATCAAGTACAGTGTAATCAGATTTATAATTTATGTCTATTACAGGAATAGTTTCCACTTCTCCAATACTTAAAATTCTTTCAGCTTGCATTTCTCGATATTCAAAACATTGTATTTTGAGAAACCTTTCTATAAAATTGCTGTCTTATTCACATCTTACGTTAATATCTTTATTATCACCATATTCCAATTGAAAATGTTTGTAAAATTTATGTTTACTATTTATAATTCCACCAATATTACGTTCTTTATTATCATTTTACTCAATTGAATCACACGCTTTTCGCGAAATTACGGTTTATATTAATTATTTAAATAAAAAGAAAACAATAGTTTTTTTTTTCTAATTAATTAACAAAAATAAAATTGTAATGTGGTGCAATTGTTTTCATATGTAATTTGATCACTCTTAATTTATTTTGCTTTTTTTAAAGAACAATTTAATAATATAATAAAAAATAATAAAAAACGAGGAAGAGTGTAGTAGAGTAGACTGTGTCAACTCTGGGATACCCGTATGACCGTAACATATACATTATATCATCCGGTTAATTACTTTTTACATACAGCTTTATTAAGTGTAGTGGAATACTCATTAAAAAAAGGAGTTGTACGGCAGCTACTCGAACCCTTTGCAGTAGACCAACCAAATTTTACTGTAACTTTGGCCATTACACTAAACTTTTTTTGGCAAAGTTTCATACACCCAGCTTCATTAGGTGTAGTGTAATGCTCATATAAAAGAAGGAGTTGTATGGCAGCTACTCGAACCCTCTACAGTAGACCATACAAATTTTGCAGAAACTTTGGCCAGTACACTAAACTATTTTTGGGAAAATTTCAGACACCCAGCTTCATTAGGTCTAGAGTAATGCTCATATAAAATAAGAAGTTGTATGGCAGCTCTTCGAACCCACTGCAGGAGACCAACCGAATTTTGCAGAAACTTTGGCCATAAAACTAAACTACTTTTGGCAAAATTTCAGACACACAGCTGTAATAGGTAGAGAGAAATACTCATATAAAAAAAGGAGTTGTATGGCAGCTACCCGAACCCATGGACCAAAATGGCTGGATTTAAATAGCGATGATGGCTATTGCAAAAAAACGAATTTGCGAAAATTTCAAGATCCTAGCTCCTTTAGTTTTTGAGTTATCGTGCGGACGGACGGACGGACAGACGGACGGACGGACGGACATACATAGCTAAATCGATTTATTTTTCGATTCTGACCCGATCCATACACTTGAGTCTATATCTACCCCCCCTCCTTCTCTGCGTCACAAACGTAATGGCAAATTTATTATACCCTTTGACTATATAGTCATACGGGTATAAAAACTTTTGTGTACTTTTATTTTTTTTTTTTTTTTGGCTTGTGCTTAATCGTAATTTAATCACTTTGATTAAGTAATTTAAATTAAAATTAAAAATAAAAAAATAAAATATAAAAAAAAAAAAAACTTAAAACTTTAAACTTTTATAAATTAAATTATTAAAGTGAATAAACTTAGTTAACCTTCGTTTTTTTTTCTTTTTTGTATAATTTTTTACACTTCATATTTAAAATGAGTTACAAATGCGATTTAGCAAATTGTTTCGATTTTGACAAGAAAAGCAAATTTGTTATTTGCAAAGCGTTTTGTAAAAGAAAGTTACATGGAGTTTGTATGGGTTTTAGCAGAGATTGGTACCATCCATCTCTTGACTCATTTTTCATTTGTGAGGATTGTCAAAACCATGAAGGTTTGTTGCGTGGTATGTTTGACAATATTTATAAAACAATATCTGATCTTGCAACTGAAAAAACATCACTATGTAATAAAACTAACAACACCATTGTGAGTAATACAAACGCTTTTCAGGACATGGCGAAGTCGTTTGATGGACTATGCAGCCGTGTCTCAGGCCAAAATAATAATGACAATGCTGTTGAAAAAATCAAAACAGAAGTTCTCGCACATCTGCCTAAACATTTTGCCAACCTAGAAAATAACATTAGAGATATCATCGGAGCCGGTTCTAGTCGCCAACATGTTGATGTATCTGCATTTAACAAACTGTTAACTTCTCAACATAATTCTCTTGTTAAAAAACTAGAACAACTACATAACTCAACAAATTTAGTTTTATTGGAGCTGCTCACAAACCTTCAAGATTCTAACTCCAAAAGGGTTGAAACTTTTAATAAAGGAGTCCAGAGTACACTTACAACATGCGAATTTGGTACTCAAAATACTCTGGAAACTTGTGATATTGGTATTCAAACGGATCCAATAATAGTACATAATTTTGGGACTATATGGACTGAAGATGAATGGGATCGTAGAGTATCGAAACTACACAATTTTAACCTCTCTTCAGCTAATATTGAGAAGTTAAAAAATTCATCTATTTGTATTAACGGAGCTCCACGTTCCTTCGATTGTATTAAAATGCTTCGATTTATTAAAGATGAGTTTCGCGTCAATTCAGTTTCCTGTCCTAATGTTACTCCAAATCGTATTAAAAGAAAAAAACATTAAATTTCGCTGTTTTAAATTAACTGGCCCATATAGTACAATGCAGTTGTTACTGGATCCCAATAATGGTTATATTTGGGACAAAATTGGAGCACATACTACCAACTGGACTTCGGATGCTGTTATTTTTACGTCAAATAGACCTGTTAAACCAGAGCAACCTGATAAACCTAAGCGACCTCTTACGCCACAGCAGCTAAGGACTAAAGGTAATCCCAAATTTTTGTTAAATCTGATAGATGCAAATTCTAATCTTTCTAAACCTAACATAGATACAATTAAACCCAACCTACATTCTACTAACGCTAATAATACTAATAATAATTTTGAAAATGCAATTAACCCACTAATAAATGATACTTCTACAGATATTAATAATTCTAATACAGTTAAAGCAAACAATGCAGGTAATGATTTAATTAATCTTTTCGATGTACCTAAAGTTCCTTCTAGTGATACTTATACACTTAACTTCACTGCTAACACAAACTCAAAAGTAAATAACATTAATAGTCTTCTTGAACTTCCAATAACAGCTTCTACTTGTTATGATAAAATTAATCGATTACACTCTAGCAATAATAATCATATACCTTTTAACAATAAAAAACAAATTAAATTTAAATCTAAATCTTCACTTTCAAATGATCCGAAATCCTCCTTAAATAAACATGTTAGTGATTCTTTTCTTAAAACTAAAATTTCTAAATTTAAAAAATCTCTTTCTTCCACTTTGACTAAGTACCACAACTTTGTTCAAGGTGAAACCTTAAATCCTCATGTAAAATCTTCACTACCAAAAAAATCTCAAGTATTGAAAGCTTCAAATTCTTCAAATGTTTCTAATTCTATACCTACACTACCACCGGTGCTAGACCCTCTTTTGCCACCTGTTGTTAAGGTCACACTTAAATCTTTAGAAGATAATAATAATAGCAGGTATGTTTTAGCCAGACTCAGGGATAGCAGAATTTTTGAAAATGTTAGACTTTATCTAGCCTATCTTCATAAAAAGTCTAATGATGTTTGTATAGGTGGAAAAACTAATACATCACTAAAAATTGCTATTCAACAAGAAGGATTGCCAACTGATGTTAATGAGTTGCGTGATATTTTTATTAGATATCATGACACATTTGGAATTTCTGCGGTAAATGCCTTGAATGATCTTAAGTCATATGCTTCTCATATTTCGTCTTACAGAATTAATTATCTTCAAAGGGTAAGGGAAAATCATGATAAGTGCTTTCGTCCGCTCTCAAGTGAGAGAAAATCTAGTTAATATTAATTTATCTCCTCTTACCTTAGTTAATCCTTGCAACACTTTACCTAAATTATCTATCTATTACCAAAATGTAAGAGGTCTACGTACCAAAACGAAAACGGTTCTCTCTAATTCTACCCTTTTAAACTTTGATATTTTTATTTTAACTGAAACTTGGCTTACTTCTTCAATTAACAATTTAGAACTTTTTTCTTCATCTTTTAATGTTTTTAGAAAGGAGAGATATGGTACTCTTGATAATACTTCGAAAGGTGGAGGAGTATTAATCGCAATAAAAAATTCATTTTGTTCCTCAGAATGGACTTGCTCTCAAACTGAATCAATTTAAAATACTGAAATTATGGCTATTAAAGTTGAACTGCTTTCCAATAATTTATTCATCATTAACTGTTATATTCCACCAGCTTCTAACTTTGAACTTTATTCTAATTATTTATCAGTAATTGAGTCATATATTAGCAAAATCAACGCAAATGGTGATATCATCCTATGTGGTGATTTTAATTTACCTAATATCAGTTGGATTGCTCATGATGAAGAACCTTACTTCGTACCAAAAGAACTGATTAGTAATATTGAGTGCTTAGTAATTGATTCTTTAAACTCCTTTAACTTTCAACAAGTATCTTCGATATTCAATTATAGAGGTAATCAATTGGATCTTATTTTCACTACGAACTGGAACGATTTGGTTATTCTTGATTGCCCAGCTAATTCAGATCACCAGCTAATTGCAAATCTGATTTTAAAGTAGTGATTGGTGCTGTTCTTGTTGTTGTTACAATTTTTGATTCAAATGTTGTTGCTGTGCTTAATTCTGATGAAATTACATGTTTCAACAGTTGAACTGATAAATTTACTTTCACTGTCTCATTATTTGGAATTAAAATATTAAAGTATGTACTACCATAAGCTGATTCATCTAATCTGATATTAGAAATTGGAGCTGAATTTGCTTGAATAATGAACAGACTAAATATAAATAACATAAATGATTTCATTGTCACAAAAATATTGATCTATCTTCGTTCAAAGTTCATTCAGTAATGCACGATTGGAAATTATAAATATATAATTTAAACTTTTTATTTTCTAGAAATTTCTTTATTATGTACAAACTTTACTTGACTTATAATATAACACACATACATAAAGAGCGGTAAAAATCTATCTCTTCCATCTGAAAAAGCTTCCATATAATCTAAATATTCATCTTTTAAACTTTCAAGTAATTTTCTAAATTTAATTAACACGTCACCAATTTTTGATTTTTTATTTTTTTCATTATATGTATTTTCTATTGAATATATAAATATAATTCCTTCATTGATTCGTTTCCTTATCATTGACTTTTTCAATTCATTCTGATTTTCTTCATATTCATTTCTTGTCAGTGGCAATAAATCAATATGTTCAGTAATTCCTTCATTCTTACCAGCTGGCAGAACATTTGAAATATTCTTTTCAATCATCTCCCAATCATCTTCTTCAGAAAATGGGCAATCAGCATGAAAATGATTAGGTGCTGGCTATTTTTATTTGTTAAACCTCTTATTTTACCAATAATAGATATGTCACCACCATATACTTCTATTTTTAGATGTTGCCAATCCAAAGGAGATAAATCGAATTGGTTAGTAAATGATTCACCATTTCTAATTTTAAATTAACAAATTTTTTCACCGCCTTCTGGAGTTATATATACCTCCAAAAAATCGTGAAATATTTTCCAAGTTATTATTTTAATTGAAGCCCATTTCCAACCACAAATACAATATTTATACCCATGTAATATATTATCAGCCCAAAACACTATGATGCTAATACTTAATAGTCTAATCAGATTATGCTATATTTTATGTTAGAATTAGTCTTTGATAGAATTTTGAGTATCAAATTATTATTAGAAAAAACACAATATATATTTTAAATTATTTATTTATTATTAACACCATTAATAATTGTTACATTTCAGACAATAATGGTTCGCATTTTTCATGTTATCAGTACAATATGGAATGCAACAACAACGCCATAATCCTATTAAAGACATTATCAGAGCTGCAATATGAGTTTTGCTAGCATTTTCATATTCAACTCTCGTTACATTTCTTTCACCACAATTGAAACATATTGCAAATTGGGGATAAGATCCAAATGATGTTTTAAATGTTTGTCGTACAAATACAGTTGAACCAATACATCCTTGGTTTGTATTGTACAACGATGATGAATCCATGAATGTCTTTGATTAACTAAATTCTTTGGAAAAAATTAAAAAAAAATTTACCTAATAGATTTTATCTGCACCCTAACATTACTACCAACAGAATATTTAGTTATCACTTGCTATTTTCATATTTTATTTCTAAATTAGCAGTTTAATTAGTATTTATCATATAATGGAGTTCGCAAGAACAATTCATATGTTTAATAAATTTTATTAAGAAAATAAAATGAAGTTTAGAAAGAAATACAAAAAGGAAATTAAGAACCATATTAAGTTTTTGAGGAATTATGCTGATTCAACATTAATTCAATTTAATTCACTCAAAGAAAATCAAGAAGATAAATGGACGGATTTGGTTACACACAATTCAACAAAATTTTTGAAAATATCTTTGTTACGATTAGCTAAAATCGTAAAACAATTTAAAGAAAATAATTATAAATATCGGAAAACGTGAAAAAATAAATAAAAAACTTTGTAATACTAATATATTTTGCTTTTTCTGTTTAATATAACAATAAGAATCCCCTGACGTCATTTTCAACATTTTATTTTTATTCTACATTTAAAAATTCCTCACACACACACAAACATTATTCAAAAATAACTGCCAATTTTTTCAAATTAACGGAATATTAAAACTAACAGATTCAAAAATAACTCCCAATTTATTCAAATTAACGGACTATTCAAACTAACCGCGATCAATGGTGACACAAACCCTATCATCTTGTCGGTTAATTCAATTCTCATCAAAGACAAAAACCACTCACTCTTTTCATTTTGAGCTTTTTCTACAAAAGCTTTGAAAACATTCAGCCATAAGAACACATAGGAGTGAAAGAGATAGCTGAGCTAAAGTTGATCCAGAACTCTCATAGCTATACTACTATTATATTTTATTGAATTATTATCATATTACCTATGATAATAATTCAATAAAATATAGATGTGATATAATAAAAAGTAAAAACAAAAAAAATTCCGTCGTTTATTAAAAAAATATTTTGTTTTTAATTTATAAAATACCAGCAGATTTAACCGGCGTTGCTCGGGAGTTTTATCGAATTCTTTTAATCGATTGCGAAACCAAAACTTTAAACAATTTTAACGAATATCTCTAATTTTTCTATACGTGGTGCTTCTTGACAATTTGGTGCTACTTGACGATTGAGTTGAGGATGCTGGGTTTCCGGCGAATAATGTTAACTCAATTAAAATTTTTTTTTTTATTATCATTTGATAATTATGAAAAAATTCAAGTGAAATTTGATATATTCGTTGAAAAATTGCTAGAATAATCCTAAAAAAGTTGTTTTAAAAAAATTGCTTTGTTAGATTTAAAAATTCTGTACATCATGTGAAATTTTTGTGTTAACTTTTTTTCAATAGCATCAACTTAAATTGAAACTCCATTGAGAGGCGGAGCAACGTGCAAGTTTATATATAAGCATTATTATTTCCGTTTGACTATAGGTTAAAAGGGTATACTAAATTAGCGATTATGTCATAATACTATGTCAATAGTAAGTTTACTTGAATTGCCAACATTTGAATAAAATATAATCCATGGTTAAAAAAGGTTTAAAAATCTCCTTTTCAACTTATATTTTGTTTTGTACTTACCTGTAAGTTCTACTACGCTCTTCCTCGTTTTTAGCACATTTTCAAAAAATTTTGTAAAAATGTGCCTTCACTCTGTCCGTCCGTCCGTATGTTTACAAAAACTTTTACACCGTTTGTACATATATATTAAAATATATATTTTAAAAACACCATAGCTCAAAATTAATTACGCTTTTTTGATGAATTTTAAATTCTAGTTTACTAGTAATGAAATTACCATGGGAATTGGTTATGGTCGCGTTCGGGCAATAAGTCCGGATTTTGAAGCTTTTGATCGAGTTGAGGCCAAGCGAGTATAATTTCGAAACCAAAGATAGAACCTTAAATTTGGGACGCAGGTGTTTCTTCTTTGGAATAGCGCTTTACGTACCACCTCAACTACTCCCAAGACATTAAAGCATATATTCGAAATTACTAAAGATAGAAACTTCAGATCTCATACACTATTTCTTATTTACGTTCTTATTTAACACTTTTATATTTTTAAAAGGCTAAGAATTTTACTATAAAACAAATACTTTCTTAATAAATCACAAAATTTTTTTTTTTTAATTTTTATTATATCATATCTATATTTTATTGAATTATTATCATAGGTAATATATAATTAGTGTCTCAGATAGTTGTAAAATTTATTTTTATATTTAAATGAATTATATGAAAAGTTCTCAATTTGTCACTTTATTTTAGAAAAACATTTATTGCATATTTTGATTGTTAAATTTTGTGATAAAAAGCTAATGAAAGCAGTAATGGTTTTAACAACATTAAAAACCATCAAATTATATAAACTTTTATATTTATACGAGTATTATTAAAAATTAATATTTCTTTCGAATAATGAACTAACTTTAATTATATAAAACATTGAAAAATAAGTAAATTAAAAGAATAAATTTAAAAATTATTTAAAATTTAAATAATTAATCAAGGGTACTAAATCATTCAACAGAAAATGCACTACAGCTAAAAATCCTTAAAAGAAGTAACTATTGCATGTGTGTAATTTTGTAATTGCATTTTACGAACCATTTAATTCAAGTTTATTTGTTGTTTAATATTTTTAAATAGATAAATTAGTAAGAGTTTTTAATATTTTTGAATTGATAACATAATTATAAAATATTTTTAATATTATAAATTTAATTTCGTTAGCTTTGTCTTACGATGAAACTAATAAAAGCTTTTATCATTTTAAAATTACTTATGGACTTCCCATTAAATTTGAACCAAACAGGTGTAGGGTATTTCTAAGTCGGTTTCACCGACTGACTGTTTCTTTACTTGCTTTTTTTATATGTTGGTTAGCCCTAAGAATGATTAAAAGGTCCAGAATCCAAAACCATGGGCCGATTTCGCCCATATGCAATCCCCGCCGTACTTTAAGTCCTAATAACATACAGTTAAAATTTCATTGAGATAGCTCCATTCGTTTTTCAGTTTTTTATCGTGCCTACGGACGGGCGGACAGACATGGCTATATTGACAACGGAGATCACACTGATCACAAATATATATACTTTTCCATACCTAGCTTGCTTCTTTTAGGTGGTTACAAACACAATACCAAAGCGAATGTACCTATTTTCTATTTCATAGGCGTAAGGTATAAAGAATAATTTCAGATTGAAATATTGTAATTAGAACTGGTTAATTCTCATCTTTTATTTTTGTGGTAAGGTATTTTGGGCACTTTTATTATAAATCAGTATTACAATTATAATTCTCCTATTATCTGTGACACTAACGTTTTCGGAAGAAATACTACTTTGTGATAATATACATAGTTTTATATAATTTGATGGTTTTTAATATAAACTAAAAACATTAATGCTTTGATAAGCTTTTTATATCCTACACCTATGAAATAGGAAAAGGGTATAATAACTATGATATGATGTTTGTAACTACCTAAAGCGAATTAGATATTGAAAAGTAAATATATTTGTGATCAGCGTGACCTTATGAGGTTATATATCCATATCATTCCGTCCGCTCGTAGGCATGAGTAGTTAACCTGGCACTCTGTCATGGGAATTCTGAGCCAGAAAGAGATAGCAATAGTTTGGCATATTGACCTACATTTTGATTAATTACCCCGGAAGTAGGTCAAGTTATGTTAAAAGTAGGTGACCTTGACGTCGATCGTGTCGATAATTAGGTCAGACAGGTTTAGAAGTAAGTTAAACAACTCTTGTTGTTTATATTGTAATAGGGAATCATGTAAAAGTAGTAAGTAAAAATATTTCAATACAATGTGCGTATGCAAATTAGCATGCAAAGAGAATATAAAGTCAAAAGAAAAGAAAAAAATTTTAAGTCACAATCACAAATAGCAAGTTCATTAAAATGTAAAACATGTTTTCTGTCCAGCATGTATATATATTATATGTATGTAATAAGTAGAAGAAAAAATTTAAAGTCACAAATAGCAAGTTCATTATAATGTAAAACATGTTTTCTGCCCAGCATGTATATATATTATATGTATGTAATAAGTAGAAGAAAAAAGTCATCGTTTTCTGTAAGCAATGAAAAAAAAAAAAAAAAAAAAAAAAATCAAAACTATGGTTAATTGCTTTTGGTACCTATTCATAATCAACATACAAATAAAAATAAAACAAAGAAGTTACTGTGTTTAAATAATTTTTATTTAACTGAAAAAGCTTTAACAATTTTACGATGATCAGATGTTAAAATTCTAGAAACAGTGATACCAACATTTTCAATGCGTCTTTGAAATCTACTTCTATCACATGCGTATTGATGCCAATGACCTTTGCGAGCAGCTCTGTAAGCATAGTCCCATACATAGATGACTTGAATTTCGATATCTGTGTTGAAGTGAACTTTTGTAGTTTTATTATTTAAATTCATATTGTATATGTATGAAGGTCTTAATTTAGAATTTTTTCTTTTAAGAGATACATATATACATTAAAGCAATTTTTAACTGCACATCTGAAATTGTGGTTTGATAAATGTATAGGACATGATGTTTTAAAGTTATCAATCTTTTCTAATGGCGGCAAAACTCTGCTTAAATCTTCTATTTTGGCACTGTCAATGTACTTTTGAAGGAAAAGTTTCTTTTGCTCTCCTTTGACATAGGTTTTTTCAGCTGGTTCTAAATAGTGTTTTAATATACATTTTACATCCAAATATTCAACTAAACCGCTACCCCATTTAAGTCCATTTATTTTATTTTCGCAATACTGATTGGTATATCTGACTTCTTGACTAAGTTCTTCTGCAGGGTATGGTGGTTTAAAGTGATACACAGTCGGAATTAAACTTCCTTTTTCAAGTATGGCTAGTTCTTTTATGAAATTTTGTTTATCATTTCCTAATAAAAATTGAAGATCGACTACTAAAATTTGTTTAACCATCTTGAATGTTATCGGTGGAATAACCTTTTTAGTGAGCAGTACGTACTTTGAGCACAAAAATATACATAAAGCTACTTGGCTAGCTCCGGGTGGAAGATATACATCCCAAATAGACCATATTCTAATTGATGGTAGGCACTTTGGTAATATGCTGGACGTCAGAACGTTTAAGGGTGCAGCATCGGACTCAGATCACTTTCTGGTAAAGGCAAAGTACAGAGCGCGTATTGCCAATATCAAAAATGAAAGAGGTAATAGAACGGTAAAATGGAATGTTGAAAAATTGAAGAACATTACTACTAAGGAAAATTTCGAAAGTCACGTAAGTAATAAATTAAATGAAATAAGAGCGGTAGAAGACATAGAAGAAGAGTGGAGTACTATCAAGGAAACTTTGTCTAGTGCTGGTCAAACAATTCTCGGACAAGCACGTAGAGCAACAAGAAGTAGTGATGACTGGTGGGACAACGAATGTGAAGCCGCTCTACAAGAAAAAAATGCCGCTAGGGAAAAAATGCTACAATGCAATACAAGAACGAACAATAGAATATACAAGCAAAAAAGACAAATATCTACAAAGATAAATAGGAAAAAAAAAAGAGAATGCTTTGATAGAAAAATGCAACAAATCGAACAATCAAATGAGCTCAACGCATGCAGGAAATTTTATAAGGAAGTCAACAAAGTAAAGAAAGGCTTCCAGCCAAGACTTATATGTTGCAAAAGCGAAAATGGGGATATTCTACAGGGAAAAAATGAAATTTTGAAAAGATGGGCAGCATATTTTGACGATTTATTAAATGAGCGTAACACCGATATATGTACCAATCAGGTTTTTCTTACGGCTGAACCGTATATTAACGAACCTACTTTAGGTGAAGTAGAAAAAGAAATTAATTTACTGAAAAACAATAAAACGCCCGGTAAAGATGGTATTGTATCAGAAATGATTAAAGGTGGGGGTGCGGGAATGGCCCGACGTATTCATCATTTAATATTAATGATATGGAGGCAGGAAAGGATGCCGGATGATTGGACAGTAGGCGTCATAGTGCCGATACACAAAAAGGGTGATAAAATGGTATGCAATAATTACAGGGGAATATCACTATTAAACAGCGTATACAAAATACTTGCTGGCATTTTATGCACAAAAATGGAATGCTATTATAAAGATATAATTGGCGAATATCAAAGCGGATTTGTAGCTGGTCGCTCTACAACTGATCAAATCTTTAGTCTCAGACAAATAATGGAAAAATGTAGAGAATTTTCCATCCCCACTCATCACGTCTTTGTAGATTTTATGAAAGCGTACGACAGCATACAAAGAGGTCCCCTATGGAACGCAATGGTGGAACTGGGAATCCCAAAGAAACTGGTCAACCTGGCAAAAATGACCACTGAAAACAGTAAAAATTGTATCCGCATTCAAGGTGACCTCTCTGAACCGTTCGAAACAAAAACAGGAGTGAGACAGGGAGATCGGCTAGCGCCAATGTTATTTAATCTGGCACTTGAAAAAATTATCCGTGCATCAGAGATTGAAACAAAACAAACACTTTTGGTGTAAATCATCACAAATTCTAGGCTACGCTGATGACCTCGACCTGATAGGCAGAAACATAAATGTTGTAAAAGAAAACTTTATAAAATTACAAGAAAAAGCTGCCCAATTTGGTTTGAAAGTCAATGCAGAGAAAACAAAGTACCTTAAAACTCAAATAACAGGAAGAAATCAACCACATACACAAACAATTGCTGTGGGAGATATGGAATTTGAAAGTGTTAAAGATTTCAAATATTTAGGATCAGTAGTTGACATAGAAGGCTCAAATAATGCAGAAATAGACGAAAGACTGAAATCTGGAAATAAATGTTATTTCTCCATGCTAAACCTCTTTAAATCAAACTATATCACAAGGAAAACAAAAATAAAACTATATAAAACTTTGATAAGACCAGTGGTATCGTATGGATGTGAAACTTGGAGCCTTAGAAAACGGAGCCTTTTCAAGGAGCCTTTGAGCGCAAGATTCTCCGAAGAATTCTGGGTCCTGTCAGAACGTCAGAAGGATCGCTTCGACTTCGAACGAATGAAGAATGCATACAACACTTTAAAGATTTACAATTAAGTTCGTATATTAAAATACAAAAATTAAGATGGGCAGGTCATATTTCCAGAATGCCAAACGACAGGTCCGTATCCAGAATCTTCTATGGTAATCCAGTTGGAAAAAGACCAGTTGGCAGACCAAGAGTTAGATGGAAAGATAATTTTCATGAAATTGTAAACGAGCTACAAATACACAATTGGAGAACGAATGCCGTAGACAGAAATAATTGGAAGCAGATAATTAGGGAGGCGAAGGCTCACTATGGGCCGTAGTGCCAAGGAGGAGGAGGAACCTTTTTATTATTCGAATTTCGGTTTATATTCATTTTAATAGTTTTTATATAAATATAGGTTAGAAATATTAGTTTCCGCTAATACAACTATGTTGTTTCACCCATTTACTATGATGGTGGCAGGACCATCGTGCTGTGGTAAAACCACTTTTATTCATAATTTAATTAAATATAAAAAAGAAAATATACAACCAGAAATTAATAGAATTGTTTGGTGTAATCCAGACAAAAATTCTGTTCCACAATACATGAAAGATGTTGAATATAGTAAAACTATACCAGATTTTAATGATAATCAAGAACCCTTGTTGATTGTAATCGATGATAAGATGTTAAATTCTCATGATAAGTATGTGTGTGATTTATTTATTAGAGGTTCACATCATAGGAATTTGTCTGTAATATTTGTAACTCAAAATATATTTCATCAAGGTAAATTTTCAAGAGATATTTCACTTAACTGTAAATATCTAGTACTTTTTAAAAATCCAAGAGATAAATCACAGATATTACCTTTAGCTCGTCAGATTTATCCAAATCAAATCAAAGCATTTGAAAAAGTATATAATGAAGTGACGTCAGACCCATACGGCTATATATTAATAGATCTTACTCAAGACATTAATGATATATTTCGAATAAGAAGTGATATATTTGGAAAAAATTTCTGCTTTTGTACAAGAGATCAATTAGAAAAATTTGGGGGAGAATATGAAACGTTTGAAAACCAATCGACACATATTGCATCTATTAAAAAGTTCTAAACCAAAATTTCAAAAAGTAATAATAAAGCATTGTGACGCCGAAGTAATAAAAACTTTTTGTGAAATTTCTTTAAATATTTTAAAAGGTAATTGTAATCTGAGTAGAAAAGCAACAACTCAAATACGAAAGTATAAAAAGGAATTGAGATCACTCATATGCCGTAAAAAATCTATAAATAGCAAAAGAAAAATCATTACCTACACTTCTTGGTGCACTACTTTCAGGAATAATAGGAAATTTTATAAAATGAATAATAATAGAACATTTAACAAAATGATTATACTAAAACCAGAGGTTTATGAGAAAATGAAACAAAATGCAGACGTAGAAATGAATGAGTTGAATAAAGCTATGAAAAAAATTCTGTTAAATAAACACCTGACAGATACACAAAAATGGTATTTATACCGTCAAAATCTATTTAAAGTAAGAAACAAAAATAGAGTTCTTCCAACAAATAAAATGGGGCAGGTAAAAATTACAGAAACAAAAGGTACTCAAACTCGTGCAAAACCTATGTATGTAGATGTAGAAACTCAATCAAATATTCCTGTATATAAGAATGCTGCAACACAAGCTTTTTCTCAAGAAGATATATATGCAAAAGAAGTTGAGGAAGTATTCGATGACGAAATGGAAGAAGAAGTTTGTAAAAAAGCATTGTCTGCTGCTTCAGCTGGAGAACGTCTAAGAAAAAGAAAATCAATTAGAAATCAAAATGTACAAATTTTTGAAATTGATACAGGAGACATAATATCAGTTCCTTTAGACAGCCCAAGCCCACCAACGAAGAAAGAAAAAACTATAAATAGCAAAGAGTTAAATAGTTCAGCAAGGCGTGTTTTACGGTCAGCAGCAGGTAATACTCAAACAGAGCTTAATTTTCCAATTCGTAAAAATAAATCAACAAGCTCATGGACAGCATACAAGTAAATGATGAATTTTACGTCACTTTACTAAGCGATTCATCCATGAATTATTACCCTGAAAATACATTGTCGTCTTTTACAAATAAAATGGATAAATACATGATTGATTCAAATTGGAAAGTCGGTATTTCTGAAATATATGTTAATAATTTTATACCAAATGTTTACGGTGAAGAGTGGGATAAAGGTACACAAATTTTTATCTCAGGTATGAAAAACGATATGCTTGGTGTAGGAACTACATACATACCATACAATTCAAAACAAATGTTATGCGACTGGAAGATATTTTTAATACCAACGTTAATTCAAAATGTACGACCATTTCCTGGTTATTCTAGGAAAGAAGTTGTGCGGCAGTTGATTTGGGGAATTTTTAACTTTTTGAATGATGATAAAAACTACACTGCATCAGATAAAAACGAAGATTTTCCTACAAATATCACCTATACTACTATCTGTTTAAGTAAACCAAAGGTAGATATTAAGATCAGAACAGAATTCGCATATACTTTAGAGGAACTTTTAAAAACATGTTTTTAGCAAGTATTACTTAAGGTAAAGGAGCTTAAACAACATAAACCTCGAGTACTTGAAGCTTACATACTTTTAATTAATAGTTAAGGTTTATTTCCTGTAGGAAAACCTGATATGTTTTTTATATATACTGATATTATTAAACCACAGAATGTAGGTGGAAAAGATGTAAGATGTTTAAGTACTATCAACATAGAGAACACTTTTACAGACATAGTGAAGGAATATAACAATATTCAATATTGCAATGTGGAAAAATCATTTGATAGTATTTCGGTATTATTATGTGATAAATATGGTTATAAAATAAATTTTTGCAGTATTCCTACAAAAGTTGTATTGCATTTCAAAAAAGTATAAATAAAAGGAATTTAAAAACATTATAGATTATTTTATTTAAACATTATGGAGAGAGCATACTATAAATATTATTTAGTTCAATCAGGAAAAGGACTTGACGATATTGGTCCCTTGTTACATTCAGTTGTACCTTACCAAAGGGGGCGAGGGTTAGGAAGCTTTTTCGGTGGACTTTTCAGATATTTAAAACCAATATTTACGTCTGGAGCCAATATATTAAAAAAGGAGGTTATTAACTCTGGTATTAAAGCATTGTCGGATATTGCAACAGGTGCAAATTTAAAAGAAGTTGTACAAGATCGAAGTAAAGAGATAATTAAAAATGTAAGACGAGGTGCAGTTCAAAAACTCAATGAAATGTATGGACAAGGGAAAAGAAGAAAACCTATAAAAAGACCACTCATTAATAATTTAAATTATTTTACGTCAAAGCGACGCAAAGTGAGAAGAACAAAAAGAAGCAAAACGATATTTTTGGTTAATTATGATTGAATGTATGAAGTCTGAGTTGGATATTTTTAGAACACAACCTATTCAGTCAAGTATATTACGATCTGAAGAAGTTTCCTACAACCCTATTGCTTCTTTAGATAATCCATCAGTGATAGAATTTATTTCATTAGGTCATGGGGATACATATAGGGATCTTTCTTCTGCATATCTTAAATTGAAAGTACAAATTTTAAAAAAAGATGGAACTCAATGGAATAATGATAAAAACACTGAAGGAAAATTAATTCAACAACCAAGTGTAGTCAATAATCTTTTACATTCATTATTAAAACAATGTAACGTTCAGCTAAATGGAAAGAATATATCTCCATCCGATGGAAATTATCATTATAGAGCTTATATTGAATCATTATTAAATTATGGTACAGATGCCGCTACTACTCATTTGGAATGTGCTGGATGGAATCTCGATAAACCAAATATAGGAAAACCGTATAATAATGGTTCAAAAGAACGTCAAAAATTATACCAAAATAGCAGTGTAGTAGAACTTATGGGAAAACTACATTTAGACATGTTTAATCAACCTACACTTCTCATAAACAATGTTGATATTCGAATTCTTTTAACACTTGAAAAACCAGACTTTTACTTTTTTGCAGATGATTCTGACGAATCTCAACTAAAAATTTTAGAAGCGACTTTATTTATGAGACATGTAACTATTAATCCTAGTGTACTATTAGCACATAATGCTGTATTGGAAAAAACTAATGCCAAATATAATTATAAACGTGTAGAGGTAAAAAGTTTTACCATTCCGCAGAATAGTTCATCAGTATTACTAGATAATGTTTTCATTGGTCAACTACCAAACACAATAATATTTTGTATGACAGAAAATGCAGGTTACTCTAGAAAAAGATCAAAAAAACCATACAATTTTAAACATTTTGATATTTCTCAATTTGTTTTAAACGTAAATGGAGTTCAAATACCTAATTTAGCAATTGAAACCAGTTTTTCGGATGAAAATAATTGCTACACAAGAGCATACAGTACACTATTTTCATTGTTTATGGAGAATTTGATGCAAGCTTACAAATTGATAAAAACCGAAATATATTTACAAACCTATAAATACCACACATAAAAATGAATTTAAATAATTGACAAAATGTCGCTATCTTGTGCACTACTGGATGTAACGTTTTTTTGTGATGATAATAATACGTTATTTGCAAAAGATATTTGTATAGTTGGTATCAAAGAACCTTGCAAAAAGTTTGTGAAAGAGCTCAAGTATAAATTTCCAACTAGAGAATTTTTAAATGATAATTTTGAAAATTATTCTTTTGGGACTGTGTATAACGACAAAATAAATAAAGAGCTCTGTCAAATACTAGAAAAATTTGATATTATTATAACAAATAAAAAATTTTAAAAAGAGTTTTTATCGAACTACATAAAAGAAGCAACCAAGGTATATGACTTGAGTCAATTTGATTAATGAACACACTGGAGATAAATAACGTGTTGAGATGTAACAAACAAACGAGTAAAATTTTTAAAGGAGTTTTTGCTTTAGATCAACTCCCCAACTCCACATTTTTATAACAAAATGTCAAGAGCTCAAATAGTGGCTGAAATTCATAGACAGGCAAGACGTAAGTTTCTTAGAAGAAAATTCAAACAAAAGGGTTTAAATGACACATGGCAAATTGATTTAGTAGAAATGTTACCATATGCAAAGTTTAATGAAGGTTGTAAATATATGTTGACAGTCATTGACACTTTTTCCAAATATGCCTATGCTGAACCTGTGAAAACAAAAAATGCTGAAAATGTTTTAAATGCCTTAAAATCGATTATTAGTAGAGCTAAAGTTATACCAAAAAACATTCACTCTGATCAGGGTAAGGAATTTTTTAATTCACAATTCAGTCTCTCTAATGAATTTGTGTGGGGTGCACATGGATTTAGAGTAAAATTATACAGTTTAATCAAATCAAATATACTAATTTTGAATATTTATTGAATTTTTAACAATTAAAAATCAAAAAGTGATAAAAAATAAAACAAAAAATTTTTTTTTTTATTAAAATTATTAATTTTGAATTTATAAATTAGTGTTAATTGGATTTTAATAATTATTTGAAATAAAAAATAGAAAAAGAACAAAAAAAAAAAAAAAAAATTTAAATATAAGTAAAGGAAAAAATATCAAAATAAAAGAGACTATTGGAATTATTTAAAGAGAAATCTAACAGTGAAAAAAAAGCATATTAAATTTAAGTAAAAAAACAAAAAAAAAAAAAAAAAAAAAAAAATTATATTTTAAAGAGAAAATAAACACTAAAATGTATTGCTATACGTGTACAAAAAAAGTACAACGCTATGACGTTTATAGTACTTGCTGTGATTGCAATAACAATTTTCATGCTGTATGTGCTAATCTTCGAGAAGAGGATTTATCTTATTTTAAGGAAAGTGGAAATAAATTTCGTTGCGTTAAATGTGACAAAGTGAGACGACAATCTATTATTCACGATCAACATAATTTGTCTGGTAGCAGTAGTTATACTACTCAAATGATACTCTCTTCAGAGAATAATAACAAAACACAAACAGAAAAAAGAGCCGAGATTAATTCTACTACGCCTATTCCACCACTCAATTCATTAACTGCTGAGAATAACAACAAAGAAGTCACTATGGAGTTACTGTATCAAGAATTAGTAAATATTAAAGATATTAACGCTCGATTTTTAAGTGAGTTATCATTAGTAAGAGAGGAGAATATTTTACTTAAGAAAAAAATCAACATATTGGAGCAAAAAATTAATGTTATAAAACAAAAAGAAAAGAATAATGCAATTGAAATTGTTGGTATTCCCAATCTCAATAATAATAACGCATTACCTACGGCAAAGAAAGTTTTTTCTGATTGTTTGCAATTAAGCATTGATGTGAATGAAATTAGTAATTGTTATGTTAAAACATTAAAAAATGCTAAAATGAAAAATAAAGAAGTGTTATGTGTGGATTTTAATTCTTATGATACAAAGGAAAAAATTATTAAGGCAAAATCTTCGAATGTAGAAAAACTCAACACATCTACTTTTGGTACAAAAAAAAAAAAGCAGCATCTACATAAACGAAGCATTTACAAATTATACCAAAGCTTTATATATGGAAGCAAAAAAATTAAAAAAACAAAACAATTTTATGTTTTTATGGTATCATAATTGCAAAATATTCCTTAGAAAAGTGGAGGGAGATAAGGCCATTGTTATAAGTTCATTCGAAGATATATCAAAAATTAATTCTTGATTTTTTAATTTTATTTTTTATATTTAAAATGTTACTTGATATTTCTAGCTTCGATTACGATCTTATTAACAATGACCTTACCTTACCTACTATTGATAATGTTGCCAATTTTAATAGTAATTGTTTGAATAATTTTGTTTTAGTCCATCAAAACATTAGAAGCTTAAGGCAAAATTTCAACCATCTTATTTCTGAACTTGAAGGTTTTAAATCACTACCAGATTTTTTATTTGTCTCGGAAATATGGATTTATGATTATGAAATGTCGGATTTTCACATTCCAGGGTATGACTTTTATGCATGTACAAATGGTAATTATGTTTCAGGTGGTGTAGGTTGTTTTGTAAAAAATGTTTATGAGTGTGTAGTGGTTAACTATAACCTTAAGAGTGCTGATATTTTAAAAATTTCGTGTACAGTCAATGACGTTAATTTTACCTCCTTATGTATATATAGGTTTCATAAACACCATTTTAGTGTATTCCTTAATGAATTCTCAAATTTGTTACTTAATGAAAATGCAAAAAATCTTTTCGTGGTAGGTGACATAAATCTAGATTTATTGAAGGTAAATGATGATGTAACAAATCTTTTAACATTGCTGGCAACCCATGGGCTAACTTCCATAATAAACGAAACAACTCGTCCATCTTCGGGTAAATGCATTGACCATTTTTATGTTCGATCATCTAGATTCGAATTGATTCAAAAAATTAATTTAGATCTGAATATCACTGATCACTGTATGATAGGGTTAATTACTAAAAAATTGATTGAAGTTAAAAATAATAAAAACAGTAATGTCAAAAAACTAAAGAAAATAGATTATGCAAAATTGAATTTAAGATTACAGTATGAGTTTTGGGAAGAAGTTCTGGTAGAAAATGATATTTCCAAAGCTTATACCATCTTTAGTAAAATTTTGCAGGCACATATATGTAGTTGTAGCACAACTCTTACTTTACGCAGCAAATATAAGAGGTTAAAACCGTGGATTAATAATAAGTTAATAAATGAAATAAATTTAAAAAATAAGTTAGGTAAAAAATGCAGTAGGTCACCACATAGTCATAATCTTCGGAAAAAATATAAAAAAATTAGCAAAAATTTAAAAACGAAAATTAAGTTACAAAGGAATAATTTTTATAAGAATGAATTTGCAAAAAATTTAGGTAATCTTAAAGGTGAGTGGCAGGTGATTAACAATATTTTAAGTAAACCAAAAAATAAAAGCAATACTATTGTAGTGAAAAAAGATGATTATGTTTATAAGGATGAACTAGAAGTTGCGAATTTATTTAATGATTATTTTAGTGATGTTACTGTAAACTTGATTTCTCAAGCCAACTCTTATAGTTGTAATTGTACTTTTAATTCTCTAGAACAATATAGAAGTAATACTAGTTTTGGTTTTGAACCAATTTCTTATCTCGAAATAATTAAAGCAATAAAAACACTAAAAAATACGTATTCCTGTGGGCATGATGGTTTGTCTAATATTTTCTTAAAAAAAATACATTTAATGATCTGTGATATTCTAGCGCATATTTTTAACAGGAGCATTCTTTCAGGTGTGTTTCCTGATGCCCTTAAGTGTGCAATCGTAATTCCCTTATTCAAAAAAGGGGAACGCAAGAATCTGAATAATTACAGACCAATTTCACTTATCCCTTCAATAGCAAAGGTTTTTGAGAAAATTGTAAAAACCAGGATTATAGCTTTTCTAAATAAGACAAAATTTTTAAGTCCGGCTCAATTTGGCTTTAGAAATGGCATTTCCACAGAAGATGCGTTATTAAAATTTTGCTCCAAAGTGTATGAAAATTTGGATAAAGGTAAATACAGTGCTGGCCTGTTCGTAGATATTACAAAAGCCTTTGACATGGTCAATCATAAACTTTTGCTTAAAAAAATTGAAAATGCTGGTTTCAGGGGCTTTATGCTGGATTGGTTTGCCAGTTATTTGAAGTCACGATGCCAAAGAGTGAAAATTGGAAGTAAACTGTCGGATACAAAGTACATAAAAAATGGGGTACCGCAGGGGTCTGTACTGGGGCCAATTCTCTTTTTAATATATATTAATTCTATATTTGATTTAGAATTTAAGTGTACGGCAATTGCTTTTGCGGACGATCTTGGTTGCGTGTATGGATCAGACAGTTCTCTAAATTTGTTTTGTGATGTTAACCATGATTTAAATATACTACGAAATTGGTTCGCATATCATATGCTAGTAATTAGTAATAAAACAAAAATTATGTTTTTCAATCTTCCACCTAAAAAACCTTGTGTTGGGCAAGTTAAATATCATGCCCCTGAATGTGAAAGGCATAAATTAACTTTTAATTATTGTACATGTAGCAGTTCTGTTTGTTCGTTCAATAGTAACCTTTTTTGTAGTATTAATTGTTTTGACATAGAAATTGTGGAACAGTTTAAATATTTAGGTGTTACTATTGACAATAAAATGAGCTGGGCTCCCCATACAGAATTGCTAAAAAGTTATTTTCGCTCCACCCTATGTAGTTTTTTTCGTTTACAGGAATTATGTTCTACAGAAGTTTTAATGACTTTCTATTATGGCTTATTCCAATCCAAATTGCAATATGGTATTACATGCTGGGGAGGAGCTCATTGGTATAAGATACAACCAATACTTATTTTACAGAAGAATGTGTTAAGAAAAGTATGTAAAAAACAACGTTTGCATCATAGTTTTCATCTTTTCAAAGAAACAAAAATTTTGCCCGTTCGTCATTTGTATTATTACAAAGTGTTAAAAATGTTCTTTATCAGATCTGGATATTTAAATAATAGATTTTCAAGTACTTATCGCTTGCGTACTAATAATATGTTCTATGTGAATGTTCCAACTTTCCGTACTGTGTGTTATCGTAGATTTTATAGTATTCTTGCATGTCGCTTGTTTAACATATTACCTTTGTACATAAGAAAATGTCGATTTTTTAGCAAATTTATTAAAGCACTGAAACATTGGTTATTTGATTTTAATTTTGATCAGGTTGAAGATTTGCTTGATGTAATGTTTTGATTGAGCTTCTATTTAGCAAATAAGTTTTTTATTTTGTTATATTTTGTTTTTATTTTCTTTCTTTTGATACTTATTAATTTTTAATATCTTAATTGGTACACCCCACCATTTTTCAGGAATTTTGTGCAAATTAAAGAATTATAATATGGCATTTAAAACTATTTTATCTAAAATACAAAATGTCATTAATCATTTATTTTTTTTTTTTTATTCTTACTTAGTTTCTATTCTATTTAAGTACTTTTTTGTTTTTTTGAATTTTCTTTTAATTAATATTGCATTTACTATATTATTGAACTATCGATTTATTGTAATTTTATTATTGAATTATTGATGTAACTATATATGTTATATTTTATATAATTTGTTATTAGGTTTTAAGAAAGTAATGAGAAGTGTAAAGAATAAAATGAATGAATAAATGAATGAATAAATAAATAAAAAAAATAAAATAATTAAATATAATTAGTAATTAAATGATAGAAAATAATTATTGCATGTATATGTACATTAAATATTAATATAAAAATTTAATAATAAAGAAAAAATATATAAAAATAATAAAAAAAAAAAAAAAAAAAAAAAAAAAAAAAAAAAAAAAAAAAAAAAAAAATTTCAAAATTATATGAAAGAAAAATCAATCAATCATTATCATACATTTAGTGAATTAAAAGCATCAATTGTTGAACGATTCAATCGCACATTAAAAAATTCGATGTGGAAAAAATTTAGTTTAAACGGGAATTATAATTGGTTACCTATTATGCAAACAATAATAAAAGAATATAATTCTACAAAACATAGTACAACAAAACTTCCTCCTGAAAAACAAACTTTTTTAATTGTGAACACAGATAAAGCAAAAGATCCAGGAACACATTGGTTGGTTATTTATATTCCTAAACGTGGTTGTATCGAATATTTTGATTCTTTTGGCAGAAAACCTGATAAATTAGAAATTTTAAGTTACTTAAAAAATCAATGTGTAGTTTTTAATGAAAAACAATTACAAAGCAATTATTCAGATGTCTGTGGACAGTATTGTTGTATTTATTCATGGTATAGATGTTGCGGTTATAGTATGAATACCTTTTTAAAAAAATTTAATAAAGGTAATCATGTAGAAAACAACAAATTAATTATAAATACTTTTCAAAAGCTTTTTGGAAAATACAAGTCGTTACAAGTTATACATATTTCCTCAATAAAAGTCACACATTAAAATTTCTGTTGGATTTGACTGTAAGACGTTTGAAGCTTCATGCATATTTCATCGTATTGGTAAAAGGGAGATTGTCTTAAAATATCACGAATGGATTAAATTTTATTATCAATTTAACGCAAAACTCGATATGCAGATGATAAAAGACATAAAAGAGAGCTTACATCATGGATTAAGATCTGTGAATGGGCAAAGCATAAGTATTAACAGAGAAGAAGCAGAACTGTTTTACAATTTAACCGATTTTATTCAAGCAGTGATGACACAGTATAAATCTGCTGAGTTAAATGTAAGAAAATATGTTGCAGAATATCTGAAATTATGTGATGAACAAAAAGTATTAAGGTTACAGAAAGAAATTTATATACCAATGCAGCGTTTTAATGTACAATGTAATTATTCAAGATTATTTTTTGAAATCCCTGTAATGTTAAAACAAAAAATTTGTAACAATCTCCATAAATAAATAAAATAAATCACAATGAATAATATAACAATTTTTTATTTTTATTTATATAGTTATTTAAACAGACTAAAAATTATTTCTAAAAATATCTGCAAAGTAGTCTGGATCTCCCTGCTGATTATTTATACCCCAAACTTCGTTAAATGGAACTCCTTCCTCATCTTCAGCAATTTCTTCTTCCACTTCTTCTTCCTCATCTTCCGATTCAACTATGTGAAAGGGAGGTATAAATTCCTCCGTTTCTGTTAATTCTTCATCGTCTATGGTGGACGTAATTTCATTCTCTTGTATT
The DNA here is from genome assembly GCA_963082915.1 of Dolichopus griseipennis. Classification (NCBI taxonomy): domain Eukaryota; kingdom Metazoa; phylum Arthropoda; class Insecta; order Diptera; family Dolichopodidae; genus Dolichopus; species Dolichopus griseipennis. The sequence continues at coordinate 124,466,300 of OY720441.1, read as the reverse complement.
TGGCATTCTGTATTTACATAGTCCGTTTCATGAAACGGATATGTTGTAGAATCAGGCTGCATTTTATTGAGTTGCTACTAATATTCAAAATGGAAATGAAACAAAATTGAAAATAAAAGCCCAGTTATATACTCATGTAGAAAAGTATAAAAGCAAATTAAACTCAATCAGATGATTAGTTTAAACCATGCTTTGGTCTATCATTTTATGTATAATAATTATTATATCATTACCTTTAACATTTTTATAACAAAATGTCAAGAGCTCAAATAGTGGCTGAAATTCATAGACAGGCAAGACGTAAGTTTCTTAGAAGAAAATTCAAACAAAAGGGTTTAAATGACACATGGCAAATTGATTTAGTAGAAATGTTACCATATGCAAAGTTTAATGAAGGTTGTAAATATATGTTGACAGTCATTGACACTTTTTCCAAATATGCCTATGCTGAACCTGTGAAAACAAAAAATGCTGAAAATGTTTTAAATGCCTTAAAATCGATTATTAGTAGAGCTAAAGTTATACCAAAAAACATTCACTCTGATCAGGGTAAGGAATTTTTTAATTCACAATTTCAAAATTATATGAAAGAAAAATCAATCAATCATTATCATACATTTAGTGAATTAAAAGCATCAATTGTTGAACGATTCAATCGCACATTAAAAAATTCGATGTGGAAAAAATTTAGTTTAAACGGGAATTATAATTGGTTACCTATTATGCAAACAATAATAAAAGAATATAATTCTACAAAACATAGTACAACAAAACTTCCTCCTGAAAAAATCACAAAGAAAAACGAAAAAAATATACTTAGAAATGTGTATACTGAACCTAAAATTATCCAGAAAAATAAATATAAGGTTGGAAATTTTGTAAGAATAAGTAAATATAAAGGTCATTTCGAAAAAGGTTATCAGCCAAATTGGTCATCTGAAATATTCAAAATTGCAAAGATCAATAATACTTACCCTGTTACATATCAATTATCAGACTACACTGACACACCAATTTCTGGAGGCTTTTATCAAGCTGAGCTTACACCTGTAAAATACCCAGATACTTATCTTGTTGAGAAGATTATTAAAAAACAAGGAAATAAAGTATACGTAAAATGGCTTGGATTTGAATACAATCATAATACATGGATAAATAAAAAAGATATTGTTTAACTATTGAATATTTTATTATTTTTATTTTAAATAAATATATATGTACAAACAAATACAAACTCATATTTTATTGTAACTTTTGTCTCTTATACCCATATGGTATATATAGAACTGTGATCTTCTAATATTCGGCGCTTTTCTGATCTTGGTTGATATCGCTTAGTTTCAGTTGTTGTAAACACCTCATGATTTTGGGTCCTTTTAATATTATCGGAAATTACGAATATATCTGTTGTGTCTTGAAAATTTAACACACCATCTTTAATACTCTCAAAATTTACTTGTTTTGCAGTATTATAGTTTAGTGAAATACCTTTAACTTTACAGACTACTTTTTCAGTATTATCTTTTGTACAATATACTTTATATGCATAATTTTTCGGTCCACCACTAACAAATTCTGTAATATAACTACCAGCGCCATAACATTCTAATTCATCAGTCATATCACCAATGTATTCTCCTAATGCTGGATCTTTTTCTCCTGCTTTGCTTATGTATATGACAAAATCCGTGTCATAATACAATACTCTATCATTAAGCTCTTCTAAATAACTCTATAGCTTAAGTCGTGCTTGTGTTGTTGTGTATGCTGCTATGCACACATTTATGGTAGGTAAAGAATCTGCTGCTTCATCTTTATATTGCCAGCTAACTATTATGTTTTCTTCGTTTATTGGTAATATTGAACACACTTCTACAGAAGGATTTGTTAACAGCTCATACAATTGGAAAGGTTGATTTACAATCATTGTTTGTTGTTGGTTTTCTCGCTGCCCAAATTTACCCCAAAAGGAGTTCAAAATTAATTTAGCAAATGATCTTAATCCAGGGTTATTAAGAATTTTTTCATAATCTAACTTAATTTCCTCTAGGTTTAAAAAGTTTTCTATATAATTTTCTTTTTCTTTTTCAGTTTGGCAGATATTAAGCCAACCAGAAGCTTCTTGTTTAATTTTTATAAATTTATTCATCATTGATGTAAATAGACCGTCAATTGAATTAATTTTATCATATTTTACTATTTTGTATTCCCAAACTTCGTAAGTGTTTATAAGTTCGTAACCCTTTTCAATAGCTTTTACGACTTCATCAATGACCCAAGTTCCTATTAATGATCTTTCTGTGTCAGTATGATAACAATATTCTCCTTGGTATTTTTCTTCACTACAACTTCTACAAAGTGAAAACATTAATTTATTATTTTGCTTTAGTGGAAGAACAGGGTGTAAAAGAAGTGGTGGAGGTAACATTTTACACTTAATTATTTCATCAATGGTTGATATATTTAATTTAGAAGTATTTTCTCCTTAAAGCTTAATAGGAAATTTTCCTCGTTTGCAGACATATGGATATAGAGAGCATATATCTATATATTTAATTTTTTCTCCTGGTTTACATTTGTAGTATGTGTAAACATTTCCAGTCCTACCTCCGTAAAATGCATCTCTAGGATTTAATGGAGCTGTGTTCAATAGTTGATGATTTTTCAAGTATTTCATGTTTATGTTTTTGTTCAGTTCCTCGCGGAATTCACATTCCCACATCTCAACAACATTGTATCCAAGAAATTTTAAGTGTTCAGATTTTGATAGTGTTTTTTCATACCTCCGATTTAATGTGCCACTAGAATCTTTATGCAAAGGTGTATCCCTTTTAGTAGTCAGACATTTAGGATGTCCGTGGTAATAGCACCCATAAAATTCATATACCTCTTTAGTATCCTCGCAATACCCGTCAACTTTAACACCAGCAATTATTTTTTCTCTTCCGTTAATTCCACATTGTAGTTTAATTTTACGAGAATCTTCTTCCCAAATAAGCCATTGCATAGCTATTTTTGATTGATTATCAATTAATCTATAACCTTTTTTCGGAATGATGCCTATTGTGTTTGGAATAAGAAAATTTCTTCTATATGCTAAGTTGCATGCTGAAGCTATTGTTGTAGCTTTTAAAAATGGTTCAACATTGCACTCTTGTAAGAACATTTTTCTAAAAGTCAGACAGGCTTCTGTCAAAATTTTTACATCGTTAATGCAATATTCTATCAATTCTTTCTGCATGTTGAAATTAGAGTTTTTGTTTTTTTTCATACCACTGTAAAAATTCACTCCTTTCATCCTCCTTTTTTGTGTCAGGTGCATAATATTTCATTGAAGGTAAAGTTCCAATATAGTTTTGATTTTCCACTTTATTAAATAGATGAGGAAAGTATCCTTTTTTTAATTTGGTGGGTAAATTAAAAGCTTTCGGTAACTTACTAAGTGCCATTGGAAAATAATTAAGCGAGTCTATGAATTTTATATTATCCAGTAACATAAGAATGATTTTTGTTCCTCTCATAATTAATTTTGGTTGAAGAACAGTTTTAGTAAGAATATAATTTAAAACAAACTGATGATCAAACGCTTGTCCATTATGAGCAATCACAATAACCTTTTTATATTGGGTTCTTAATTTTATTATATGATCCATGAATTTTGATATTATATTTTCTTTTTCAAAGCATCTTTCTCTTAATCCACATTTTCTACAATAATATAAAGTTACTTCATCTATACAATTATCACATCTTTGTTGTAAAATACATAAATTTGGGGTATGCTGTTTTGTTTTTGACAATGTATTATCCTCTTGTCTAGTTTCTAAATCATAAAATATGTAAATAAAGTCCTTTTTATAATTTTCTGAAAGGTTTTTGACTTTTTGAATAAAGCATTGATGATCTTGCATGACATGTTCGTTACAAATGCTACAATAAAATTCGCCACATTTATGACTTCTTTTTGATTTATGAACTTTGAAACAGCTTTTGTATTTTTGTATTTCCTCACACATTCTTAATTTTGTTGATGTTGACGCCTTGTGATTGTCTAAACATGTTTGACCTCGAAATGTGCGATTGCATTCTTTGCATAAAATATTTTTTATATTTTTAGGGCACTGAGGTGTTTTTTGGCAGCAAGGACAGTTCTTTGAACATCTATGTTCATTTTTGACATAATACGGAATATGACAATCTTCACAATAATACCTACAACAAAAGAAAGCTGTAAGAGAAGTAATAACATTGTAATGATGATCGTGATAAAGTAAGTTGATGCTTTTCCCGTCATTATTTCCTTTAAAAATTACTTCTCTTCTCCTTGCTTCTCCATATTTGTATACAACAATTTTATGTTTATTTAAAAAACTTTGAAATTGCTGCAACTCTTGTATTCCACAACCTTCAGATGGAATTGAAACTCCAGAATTATTTACTAAGTATAATGCCGATAAAGTTTGAAGCTTTTTCGTATCATTTATTATTTTTCTATATTCGGCAAAGTTTTCAACTCTAGCTATAGCAACAACTAGTGCTCGCGGAAGACATAGGTTGTCTTTATTTTTTATGCGGATGATTGATGATTTTCGTAGGCATTCATCAGTATAGTTTATATATTTCGATGTGGATCTACCTAATCCAGCTGGTAATTTAACCTGTGTAGCGATAATGTAGAAGGTATCTGTACTTGATCCTATAAATGGAAAATGAAAATATTATTAATAATAATAAAAAAGGAAAAACATGTTTATAATTTACCTTCGGAATTGCTTTGAAATACTTTAGATATAATATCCCAAACATCCAGAAATTTTAGTTCACTGGCTGTTTTGAAATTTATGAATGCAGGGCCACGTTCCTCAAAACTTTCTCCGCAGAAAGTCAATCCTATTTTGTCTGTAGAATTTATATCACTAGTTATATGTTTTATAATGTGATATACTGCATCTTTGATCCAGCTGGTGGGTTCAACATTATCTGGTACCGGTCTTATAGTAAATTTAATTTTACGTCCACGTAAGTTAAATCTCTTAACGATTTCTGCACGGTCTCTTTCAATTCTATAGTGCGTTACATTTTCTGATGAGTTCAAAAATTTTCGTAGAATAACTTTTTTAGACATTGTTTCTGCTTTAAAATGAAATCAGACACTGTTACATTAAAATAATTATTTTCTTCATTTAAACATTCACTTAAAATAAAAAATTAAACGGAAAATACTCTACAACAATGTAATCAGAATTTAATCAATTATTATTTCCTTTTTATTTCTATAATCTTGTCTTAAATTAATGATAAAAATTTGTAAAGCATAGCTGTATGCAAAAGATATTTCAACAAAGTATGTCACGACTCATGTTATTCTTAAAATAGAAATAGAGAATTAATCGAAAGAAATAAAAAAATTCTACAACAATGTAATCGCAATGCACTTTAGTCAATTATATATTTCCTCTAAGTAAAATTAAATTCTAAATTGAGCATAATAAAAAATTATAGCCTATGACAGGAATTATGACAGGAATTTAAATTAGTATTTTGCAATACTGCGTTTGATTGTCTATGTCATTTCAATAAATTATAGTAGTAAAAACGTGAAATCCTGTTTCTTTACTTCTATTCTTCTGTACGCTGTAAATTAGTATAAATATATTGAAATTTTGTACAACAGTTACACTTAAATTAAAAAATTAAATCATACAACATGGCTCAGGAATTCCTAAACCTATATATGAGCAACAGCGATGATGTCGCTGCATCTGTCCGTCTCCCCGCTAAAAGGAGAAAGACAAAAAATAGCGAAGTTGAAGAAACCCAAGAAGAACAACAAGATCAACATCGGCATCGTCTCCAACAGCAACAGCAATAACAACAACAACATCAACTACTACTACTACAACAACAGCAACATCCAAAACAGCATCAACAACAACAACTACAACAGCCAAGTAAACGAAGTTTTTTATTGGCCTTTAATGAAAAGGCTGAAACAAATACATGCTATAAAAAAACGTTTTTAAAAATTTAAGAAATGGAACCAAATAGACTATATATATTAAAAAAATTAAAACAAATAAATACAAGATACGGTGAAAAATGGGTTTTCGAAACTCAAAATTTTATCATTTTTATTCCTCGTAAATATGAGGAAATTTGTAATAAAGAATTAGAGGAGGGTATTAATACCTCCATAATTTATTTATATAAAAATGAAAAGGGAGTAAATCCCCCTTCGAAGATTCAAATTTAACTTTTCCGCTTTCTGATAATCAGTAAATTTTTAATTCTAGTTAAAAATTAAATAAAAATTGATAAAACAAAACAATACTGTTTTTATTTTTAAGTTTCAGATACCCAGGAAAAATAAATAAATTTTTCTTTAAAGTTAAAATCTACAGGTGAAACAACATAAAATAGATATGAAAGATACATTTTATTAACTTATATCTTCTGTTTCTTTTTAATTTAAAAGCACTTCTTTGATTTCAGGTTTATACTTTTCATATTAAAGATGCAATGCACCTGCAAAATCTTACATAAGAGAAAAATAAAAATTTTTATTTTATTTGTATGTTGATTATGAATAGGTACCAAAAGCAATTAACCATAGTTTTGATTTTTTTTTTTTTTTTTTTTCATTCCTTACAGAAAACGATGACTTTTTTCTTCTACTTATTACATACATATAATATATATACACGCTGGGCAGAAAACGTGTTTTACATTTTAATGAACTTGCTATTTGTGATTGTGACTTAAAATTTTTTTCTTTTCTTTTGACTTTATATTCTCTTTGCATGCTAATTTGCATACGCACATTGTATTGAAATATTTTAACTTACTACTTTTACATGATTCCCTATTACAATATAAACAACAAGAGTTGTTTAACTTACTTCTAAACCTGTCTGACCTAATTATCGACACGATCGACGTCAAGGTCACCTACTTTTAACATAACTTGACCTACTTCCGGGGTAATTAATCAAAATGTAGGTCAATATGCCAAACTATTGCTATCTCTTTCTGGCTCAGAACTCCCATGACAGAGTGCCAGGTTAACTACTGGCATGATAACTCAAAAACTAATGGAGCTATCTAGATGAAAATTTACCTGTAGGTCAATAGGACTTAAAGTACGGCGAGTATTACATATGGGCGAAATCGGCCCATGGGTTCAAATTCCGGACCTTTTAATCGTTGTCAGAGGTAACGAACATATAAAAAAAGTAAAGAAACAGTCAGTCGGTGTAATTGACTTAGAAATACACTACACCTATTTGGTTCAAAGTTAATGAGATACCCATAAATCACTTTAAAACCATAAAAGCTGTTATTTGTTTGATCGTAAGACATAGCTAACCAAATTAACTTTGCAATACTAAATAAATTTTCTAATTACTTTATCTCTTCAAAAATATTATAAATTGTTACTAGTTTATCTGTTTAATAATATTAAAAATCAAAAAAATTGGAAATAAATGATAATATATTTATTCCAATTCAATTACAAAAGTGAAAACAAGTAAAGAAACAGTCAGTCGGTGCAACCGACTTAGAAATACCCTACACCTATTTGGTTCAAATTTAACGACATATCCATAAGTCATTTTAACGCCCTAAATGCTGTAATTAATTTGATTGTAAGACATAGCTAACCAAATTAACTTTATAATACTAAAAACATATTCTAATTACACTATCTCTTAAAAAATATTAAAAATTCTTAATAATTTATTTTATTTGTTAATTTATTTACAAGTTTTTATTAAAAACTTGTTATAAATGAAAATACATTTATTCCAATTCAATTACGAAATGAAAATATTCTTGTTATTAAATTGTGTGATAAAAAGCTAATCAAAGCATAATATATTTAATAATCGGAATTATGCTAGTTTGGCCTAAATTCGATCAAAAAGTTCTAAGTTCCGAACCCATTGTTCATTCTCACCGTACGCAATCGCCGCCGTAGTTTCATTACCAATAACCTACAGCACAAATTTCATGAAGATAGCGTCATTAGTTGTTGAGTTATCGTGATTATTTATATATGTTCGTTAGCCTTGAAACCGATTAAAAGGTCCTGAATCCGAACCCTTGGGCCGATTTCGCCCTTATGCAATCCACGCTTAACTTTAAACACTAGTTAACCCTTGTACACAATTTGAACGTTCTATCTACTTACTACTTTTAATAATTTCGATTATAAGCTTTTAAAACTTAAGAGGTCTAAGAGGGATACTTATCCACCACTCCAATTGATCCCAAATTAGGGGGACACGCAAGCAATAGTAAAGAACACCCTTGTGCCAAATTTGAAGCTTCTACATTTTTTTAAGTTGCTATCTTTATTAATTTTAAAGATATGCTTTAAGGTCTTCGGAAATGTATGGCTGGTGCCCTACCCACTACACAAGGGGCCCAAATTTCAAAGACATTAAGGAAATAGGAAGGGACACCCTGTTACAAAATTTGGAGGTTCTATCTTCTTTGGTTTCGGAATTTTGCTCGTTTGGCCTAAATTCGATCAAAAAGTTCTAGGTTCCGAACCCACGTTCTAATCCCGAACTTACGCAATCCCTGAAGTAGTTTCATTACTAGTACCCTACAGCACAAATTTGATGAAGAAAGCGTCATTAGTTGTTGAGTTATTGTGATTTTTAGCACATTTTCAAAAAATTTTGTAAAAATGTGCCTATATAGCTTCACTCTGTCCGTCCGTCTGTCCGTATTTTTACAAAAACTTTTACACCGTTTAAATAGAGTAAAGAAATTTTAACCATGGGTAGTTTTTGCAAAAAAAATAATTTCGTAGAAGAATTTTTTTCTGTAGCCCCACCTGTTACGGGGCTACAGCCCCCCAAAAGTTGGAAAAAGCCCTATATTTAAATTGTTATAACAAGAGTTCTGTTGGAGATATTTTCAATCTGAAAACGGCAAATGATAGCTGGTTTCATAAACTTTATAAATTTTGGGTTGCCATACGGTACTAAAATTTAACATTACACAAAACTCAATTTTTGCAAAATTTTTGACCACACATATCTTTTGAACGGTTCAAGCTAGGGTCTTGAAATTTTTGGAGAAGTTAGATACTCATAAATTAGTAGGAGTCGGTTAACAAAATTTTTTTGTTCAGCCCCATGCTTAGGAGCTATAAGGGCTCGAAAATTGAAATTTTGCTATTTTTAAACACCTGTACTTTGAATACCTGTCCAAATTTTTTTTTAGTAATATACAAAATTCAAAGCTCTATAATTATATTTCAACATGTGTCAAAGGTTTTTCTTAATTTTGAAGGGTTACGAAGCTACAGCCCCTGCAAATTCCAAAAAAGCCCTATATTTAAATTGATATAACAAGAGTTCTGTTAAGTTTATTTAGGCTTTCCAAAAAAACGTCGCTTAAATGTATAGGGTTGCCATACGGTACTAAAATTTACCATTATATAAAAATCTATTTTTGCAAAATTTTTGGTCCCACATATCTCCTAAACGGTTTAAGATAAGGTCTTGAAATTTTGGGAGAAGTTAGATCCTCAAATATTAGTAGGAGTCGGTTAACAAAATTTTTTTGTCAAGCCCCCTGTTTAGGAGCTATAAGGGCTCGAAAATTTAAATTTTGCTATTTTTAAGCACCTGTAACTTGAATACCTGTCAAATTTTTTTTTTATTAATATGAAAAATTTAAAGGCCCAATATTATATTTTAACATATGTTAAATGTTTTTCCTAAATTTAAAAGCGGTTCCTTAAATTGAAGAAAGTGTCTCTCAGTTTTACCCATTTTTGCTTAGATTGTATTTTTGTGGAACTCACAATTTAATTCCTAGAACCTAAAAACATGGAGGGGGACGAAGGGGGGGGGGAGGAGTTAGATAAAGTTAGATCCTTGAGAAACTTGGCAACCTTCCCCATTGAAAGGCTATAACAACTTTAAAATAAAAATATTTACTGTTAGTACTAAATTTTATAAGTAAGCAGTAGCTATTTCCAAGTAAATATTTCCAAAGTTAAACTCAGTATGTAATACAATATAATTTTGAAAATGTGCTTTTTTAAAAACCCTTGGTTTTTTTTCATCACTTGTTTATATATAATCGTTAGCCCTTCGATCTATTCTATAGGTGTAGGGTATAAAAATTGAATTATTAAATTTTGTTATAAAAAGCTAATCAAAGCATAATATATTTAATAATTCAAATTTTTCAAAATTGCAATTATTTTAAATTGTTAGTTTATGTACTTATTAGATAATATTATAAACGCAAAATATGCAATAAATGTTTTTCTAAAATATAATTATAAATTTAAAATTTTTCATAAAATGCATTTAAATATAAAAATAAATTTTACATAAATGCAGCAAGTACCTTTGAACATAGCTTAAGTATCGTACACAATATCTTAATTATATATCATCTATGGTAATAATACAATAACATATATGATATTATATTTTGTTTTTAATTTATAAAATATTATACATAATATGCTTTATGGTAAAATTTTTAGCCTATTAAAAAAAAAAAAAATTTAAATTTAAATAAAAACGGAAATAGGAAAGAACCCTCGTGTATCAAACTTAAAGTTTCTATCTTCATGAATCTCGCAGATAAGATATTTTTAATTTTGAGATTTCTTAGGAGGCAGTTGAACTACCACTACAATTAAGTCTAAATTTCGGGGACACATAGGAAATAGGAAATATATTCTTTGACTTCGAAATTATACTCGTTCGGCCTCAAATCGATCAAAAGCTTTTAGAATCCGAACTCATTTTCCGAACTCGACCAGAACCAATTCCCATGGGACTTTCAATACTAGTAACCTAGAGTTGAAATTTCATCAAAATAGCGGCATTATTTTTTGAGTTATGGTGTTTTTAAGATATCTGTTCGTTAGCCCTTGAGCTTTTCAAAGGTTACAGACCCAAAACCATGGCACGATTTCGCCCATATGCAGTCCCCGTCAATTTTTCAATACGAGTTAACCCTTGTAGACAATTGGAACGTTCTATCTTAAGTTTAAGTGAATATTTTTCTTAATTTCGATGATAAGCTTTTAAACCTTGGGAGGCTAAAAGAGGTACTGAACCACCACTCCAATTGATCCAAAATTAGGGGGATGCGCAGACATCAGTAAAGAACACCTATGTGCAAATTTGAAACTTTTACATTTATTTCAAGTTACTATCTTTATTAATTTCGAAAACATGTTTTATATTATATGGTTTATAAAATATGGTTTTCGGAACTGTGTGGCTGGTTCCCGACCCCCCAAATGGGTCCAAAATTTCAAGGACACTGAGGAAATCAAAAGAGACACCGTGGTACTATATTTCGAGGTATCGATATCTTTTATATATCTATAGAATTTTGTGGCTAATGGCAGGTAGAAGGAATACGGCAAAACATAAGAATTTCTATGTAAACAAGCCATCATTACAAAGTGTAAATGGAGCTGAGCCAAATATTAATAAGAGATGTTCCAACCGCAATGCTTAAAAAGAAAAGATACACCATCTAGCTCTTGTGCACAAATAAACAGAATAAGTAATTTAACACCAAAAGTAGGAGTGAAGATAAAGGGTTGGAAATGAAATTCAAAGAACTCTATACTGGAAGCGATATTAGGATTATTAAAAAATCAGTGCAGCAGTAAAAAAATGCTCTAAGATTTGATGGATCGGGCCTCCCGATAATATCATTTACTGGTCTTATGAAAAAAACTTTGGGCTATGTCAACCTTCATGTTCGGATAGACACAGATAATTATGACTTGTAATGTCATGTTGTTCCTGATAACTGAATGGCAGATGAAATTCTGCTGGGTAAAAATATTATGAAACAAGCTGCTCTAGTAATTGAGAAAGCACGGTCGGTTTAACACAAAATGGACAAAACGGTGAAGACTTTATAGCGAATATAAATGTCGTGAAAATAATGGAATGCAATGTAATAACAAATTTAGAAAAGATTAAAAACCTTGAAAAATATCAAGAAAATAAAAAACAAGTGTGAAAAAAAACCAAGGGTTTTTAAAAAAGCACATTTTCAAAATAATATAGCGTTTCATACTAATTTTTTTTTCAGAATATAATGTTGAAGCTTCAATATTAACGTTTAGTTTAGGAAATATATACGTTGGTGACTAAGTTACTTCATACCTATAAAAACAGTAAATTTTTAAGTCCTAGTAGCCCCTCTATGGGGAAGGCAGCCGAATTTCTCAAGGATATAATGCTTACTACTCCCCTTCCCCCAAACTTTTTTAGGTTCTAGGAATTAAATCGTGAATTCCACCAAAATTTGGAATTTTTCTTAGAATTTTACTATTTAGGCAAAAATGGTTAAAACTGAGAGACACTTTCTTCAATTTAAAGAACCCCTTTTAAATTTAAGAAAAACCTTCAACATATGTTAAAATATAATGTTAGACCTTTAAATTTTGTATATTAAGGAAAAAATTATTAAACAGGTATTCAAGTTACAGGTGTTTAAAAATAGCAAAATTTCAATTTTAGAACCCCTATAGCTCCTGAACATGGGGCTTGACAAAAAAATTTTGTTAACCAACTTCTACTAATTTCTGCGAACCTAACTTCTCCCAAAATTTCAAGACCCTATCTTGAACAGTTTAAAAGATATGTGGGGCCAAAAATTTTGCAAAAATTTAGTTTTGCACAGTGGTAAATTTTAGTACCGTATGGCGACCCTAAACATTTAAGCAACCGTTTTTCGATTGAAAATAAACCTATCAGAACGCTTGTTATATCAATTTAAATATAAGGCTTTTTTGGAAGTTGCAGGGACTGTAGCTTGGTCACCCTTCGAAATTAAGAAAAAACCTTTGACACATGTTGAAATATAATTATAGAGCTTTGAATTTTGTATATTACTAAAAAAAAATTTGGACAGGTATTCAAGTTTCAGGTGTTTAAAAATAGCTAAATTTCAATTTTCGAACCCTTATAGCTGCAAAACAGGAGATGTGAAAATAAAAAATTGTTAACCAACTTCTACTTATTTCAGAGGATCTAACTACTCCCAAAATTTCAAAACCATAGCTTGGCCCGTTTTGAAGATATGTGTGGTCAAAAATTTTGCAAAAATTGAGTTTTGCAGAATGGTAAATTTTAGTACTGTATGGCAACCCTAAACATTTATGTTTTAAAAATTTATAAAGTTTATAAAACCAGCTATCTTTTGCCGTTTTCAGATTGAAAATACACTTAATAGAACTCTTGTTATAACAATTTGAATATAGGGATTTTCCCAACTTTGGAGGGCTGCAGCTCCCTAACATGTGGGGCTACAGAAAAAAACTCTTCTACGAAATTAATTTTTTTGTAATACCTACTCGTGGTTAAAATTTCTTTTCTATATTTCAAACGATGTAAAAGTTTTTGTAAACATACGGACAGACAGACAGACGGACATACGCACGTACAGAGTGAAACTATATAGGCACATTTTTACAAAATTTTTTGAAAATGTGCTAAAAAAGCTCGTTTAAAATACCGTGAAAATAAACAAAAAATTCGAGAAAACGTTTAAAATATCTTGAAAACAAAGAACAAAAACTTAAAAAGGCACTTTTAAGATATCATGAAAATAAACCACAAATCCTGAAAAAGCCGCGATTAAAATATCTTGAAAGCAAGGAACCTTGAAAAATATAAAGACAAAAAAGAAAAAGGTCGGTTAAGATATCACAAAAATAAACAAAAAATTCAACAAGAAAATATTAAAACTTAAAATGGGAAAAGAAAACCTCCTTATAAATACAAATCAAAAGATCTCGTGGCAATCCAGCGTACTCAATTTGGAATGGGTTTAAAGTTATATCCAACTTATTCAGGACCTTACGTTAAAAAAATTAATGTGCATGAAGGTAATAATTTGACATCATTAGCTGCTGATTACATGAAATTATGGAGAGTCGACGAAGACAGTGAGAGTGAAGATTCGCATGAGACAGACGAACAGCAGGATGACCAAATGTTTTTTTTTTATTTTTTAATTGAACTTTTATTTTTCTTATTTTAAATAAATAACATGTAAAAATAAAGTTTTTTTTTATGTTAAATTGTTTGTCTTAATAATTATTATGAATGTTTACTAGGTGTCTTAATCATACTTTAGAGTATGTGTTAATTTCTAAATTTAAATTAATTGCAAAAGTTTAAAAAAGCAATTGTCATATATTTTTTTTTTAAAAATAAAAAACTAACTTATCCTATTCTTACAGCTAATTAAAAACTTAAAAATTAACATTTAATACTAAAATAACACTAATCTAATAATTTAACGTCCAAGTCTTACATACTAAATTTTTTTGTGGTGTGCTTAACCACCAATAATTATTTCTTGTTGATTTATCTTTATCTGGTATCGACAAGTCATATTTCATATTATCTGGATTGATGTTCCCTGCATCATATTCAATTTTTATACCCGTATGATATAGTACTATATATAGTACCCGTACTATATAGTCAAAGGGTACAAAAAATTTGCCATTACGTTTGTGATACAGAGAAGGTAGATATAGACTCAAGTGTATGGATCGGATCAGAATCGAAAAATAAATCGATTTAGCTTCACGATAACTCAAAAAATAAAGGAGCTAGGATTATGAAATTTTCACAAATTAGTTTTTATGCAAAAACCGGAATCGCTATTTAAATTCAGCCATATTGGTCCACGGGTTCGAGTACCCTTTATACAACTTCAAATTTTATATGAGCATTACTCTATACCTATGGAAGCTGCGTGTTTGAAATTTTGACAAAAATAGTTTAGTATAATGGCCAAAGTTACTGCAAAATTTGGTTGGTCTACTGCAGAGGCTTCTAGTACCTTCCATACAACTCCTTCTTTTAAGAAAAAAAGGTTCGAGTAGCTGCCATACAAATTCTTATTTTATATGACCATTACTCTATACCTATTAAAGCTGGGTGTCTGAAATTTTGCCAAAAATAGTTTAGTGTAATAGCCAAAGTTACTGAAATATTTGGTTGGTCTACTGCAGAGGCTTCTAGTAGCTTCCATACAACTCCTTCTTTTATATGAGCATTACTCTACACCTAATAAAGCTGAATGTTTGAAATCTTGTCAAAAGTAATTAACCGGATGATATAAGGTATACGTTACGATCATACGGGTATCCCAGAGTTGACACAGTCTACTCTACTACACTTTTCCTCGTTTTATATGTAGCCCGTCTACTATAATGAAATAGAATAGGGACATGGTTTTGATTTTGTATATAACCATACTTATCTAAGACGATGAAATGCTCAGGGGCTATAAAATCCGTGAACATAGTCTTCTTGATGTACTCCTCATTGTGGTCAAATATATGCGATATTAAACCATTTTCTGAAGTATTTAATGCTCTACCATAGTGATTGCGAATTAATTTTATTATAAAATTATCAATTCTTATGATTTTTGATTCCTTCTACAAATATTTATTGGAGTTAAAATGTTTGTACTCGGACTTCGGTTTTCTATGTTTATTGATGCAAACTCTTGTGCACTTTCTTTCGAACAGAGTAAAGGATGTATTTTGCTGCCATAAAAGATTCATTACCTTTTCCTTTTGTATATTTTATATGATCTATGAAGTTCAGATTTTTATGAAAGTGAACCCTAAAATATTTAACGACTTTTTTATTTACGAGAGAAGAATTTTACGATTTAATAGTAAAATTTTTCCAATTTTTCCTAATGTCTGAACTTGTTTTGTTTACCGTGTTACGGAATAACACGGTTTCACATTTACTAAAGTTCACTTTTAATTTCCATACTTTACAATAATCTTGTACAATGTTATACATTTTTTGAACATTATACTTAATGCTGTTTACAGTGTCATTCGCAGAGTATATTATTATGTCGTCTGCAAACGCTAGGGCTAAATTATTACCCTTAACTCGGTCTAACCAAAGCAAAAGATCTGCTATGTAGATCGAGAAAAGATTTGTTGCGGTAACGATACCTTGTTGGAGACCATTTTCAATTTAAAATGTTTTGTTAATGAACTAAAAACTTGTTGTATAACATATTTTTAATAAGTGCTTAATAGTGGAAATTTATATTTATTAATTTGTATATTAAACCGTCCAACCAAAACGAGCTGAACGCCTTCTCAAAATCAATGCGACAGGAACCAACACGTAGTTTTTTTTTTATATACCAGCAAATATCAGAAGTTAATGAGGTTTTTTAAGTGTGCAATGCTTGAAATTTTATCATTTATCAAAGTTTCAAATATTTTACTTATGTTTGACATCAAGCTTATTGGTCTATAGTTGCTGGGGTAGGTTGGATCTTTATCAGGTTTCTTTAGCAATATGGTTTTCGCTTTTTTCCAATTTTTAGGAAAATACGAATTGTTAAAATTTCGAATTGAATTATTAAAAAGAATCACATATTTAGAAATAATAAAGCTGCTTAGATTTTTTAACACCATATTTGGGATATTGTCGATACCAGAAGAAATTTTGTTTTTGAGAGCTTTGAACTTTGCAGAAAGCTCTACGTGATTTGTAAACTCACCACTCTGTTGAGAACGATTATTTGATTTAGAGAAATTGGAAAGAAAAATATCTTCATCTCTCAGATGTTCGATATAATTATTGACTTGTTCTACTGCGTAAATTATTTTATTATGTATTATTCTCTCTGATGTTAATTGTATTTTGTGAGTATTTTCTAAAAAAGAGCCCATTACATTGTATATTTGTATTAGCATTTATATTATTTGGGAAAGTAAGAGTATATAATTTTGTTCAACATGCAATTTCAAAATTTGGTTATATGATTTTTTACGGGAATATTTTATTAATTTCGGGAAACATACAAGTACTTGAGTTATTTTTTGAAGAAATTTTTTATAGACGGAATTGTCAATATTTATTAATTTCTATTTTTATTTGTTTTTTGATAAGTTATTTATGTTATATAGAAGACTTTTTAGAAGTTGTTTGGTTTAAATTGAAATATTAAATTTTTGTTTATTAATTTTATGTATGTCTTTCATTAGGCTATGTTTTTATTTAGAAGAATTTAAAATTTTGATTTTTATGCTTAAGGATGACGTTATCCATAGTTTTAATAATAATTTCATTTAGTTGTAAGAGATGAAAATCTATATTTTGGTTGGAAATACTACAATTGTCCAAAATTTTATTACTACTGTTTAAATAATGACAAGAATATATTTGTTTTAATTTAGTCTGAAATTTAGCCCAATTTACTTTTGTGAATAAAAATTTATTGTTATAATCTGACAACTCCAGTGATAAGAGCTCTTCATTATACCCTACACCTATAGAATAGGTAAAGGGGTATATTAACTTTGGTATGGTGTTTGTAACCACCTAAAGGAAGCGAGCTAGATATGGAAAAGTATATATATTTGTGATCAGCGTGACCGCCTTAGTCGATATAGCCATGTCCGTCCGTCCGTCCGTAGGCACGATAACTCAAAAAATAATTGAGCTATCTTGATGAAATTTTAACTGTAGGTTACTAGGACTGAAAGTACGGCGGGGATTGCATATGGGCGAAATCGGCCCATGTGTTCGGATTCTAGACCTTTTAATCGGTTTCAGGGCTAACGAACAAATATAAAAAATCACGATAACTCAACAACTAATGACGCTATCTTCATCAAATTTGTGCTGTAGGTTACTAGTAATGAAACTACTTCGGGAATTGCGTAAGGTCGGGATTGGACCATGGGTTCGGAACCTAGAACTTTTTGATCGAATTTAGGCCAAACGAGCATAATTCCGAAACCAATGAAGATAGAACCTCCAAATTTAGTATGAGGGTGTCCCTTCCTATTTCCTAAGTGTCTTGTGAATTTGGGTCCCATTGGAGTAGTGGGTCGGGGACCAGCCACACATTTCCGAAGACCTTAAAGCATATCTTTAAAATTAATAAAGATAACAACTTGAAAAAATGTAGAATCTTCCAATTTGCCACAAGGATGTTCTTTACTATCTCTTGCGTGTTCCCCTAATTTGGGATCAATTGGAGTGGTGGTTCTGTACCCCTTTCAGACCTCCCAAGTTTTAAAGGCTTATAATCGAAATTACTAAAAATAGTTACTTAAAATTAGGATAGACCGTTCAAATTGTGTACAAGGGTTAACTAGTACTATAAGTACAGCGCGGACTATATAAGGGCGAAATCAGCCCAACGGTTCGGATTCCGGACCTTTTAATCGATGTCAGGGCTAAGGAACATATATAAAAAATCACGATAACTCAACAACTAATAAGGCTATCTTCATGAAATTTGTGCTGTAGGTTATTGGCAGCGAAACTACGGCGGTGATTATGTACGGTGAGGATTGGACAATGGGTTCGGAACTTAGAACTTTTTGATCGAATTTAGGCCAAACGAGCATAATTCCGAAACCAATGAAAATAGAACCTCCAAATTTGGTATCAGGGTGTCCCTTCCTATTTCGTAAGTGTCTTTGAAATTTGGGCCCCATTGGAGTAGTGGATCGGGGACCAGCCACTCAGTTCTTAGGCCCTTAAATCATATTTTCGAAATTAATAAAGATAGTAACTTGAAACAAATGTAGAAGCTTCCAATTTGCCACAAGGGTGTTCTTTACTATTTCTTGCGTGCCCCCCTAATTTGGGATCAATTGGAGTGGTGGTTCAGAACCTCTCTTAGACCCCCCAATGTGTAAAAGCTTATCATCGAAATTAATAAAAGTAACTTAAAATTAAGATAGAGCGTTCCAATTGTGTACAAGGGTTAACTAGTATTGAAAGTATGACGGGACTGCATATGGGCGAAATCGTACCATAATTTCGGGCCCTGGAACCCTTGAAAAGTTCAAGGACTAACAAACATATATCTTACAAACACCATAACTCAAAAAATAATGCCGGTATTTTGATGAAATTTAACAGTAGGTTACTAGTAATGAAAGTACCATGGGAATTGGTTGTGGTCGAGTTTAATTTTGAAGCCAAAGAATATATTTCCTATGTCCTATGTGTCTCCGAAATCTAGACTTAATTGTAGTGGTTCAGCTATGTTCAATGGTACTTGCTGCATTTATGTAAAATTTATTTTTATATTTAAATGAATTATATGAAAAGGTGTAAACTTTTAATTGTATTTTAGAAATACATTTATTGCATATTTTGCGATTATAAGCTTTTCTATTAGGTATATAAACTAACCATTTAAAATAATTGCAATTTCTAAAAATTTGGATTATTAAATATATTATGCTTTGATTATCTTTTTATCACAAAATTTAATAATTAGAATTTTTTTAATTTGGTAATTGAATTGGAATAAATATATTTTCATTTATTTCAAGTCTGTTTGTTTTTTAATATTTTTAAATAGATAAATTAGTAAGAATTTGTAGTATTTTTTAATAGATAGGGTAATTAGAAAATGTTTTTAGTATTATACAGTTAATTTGGTTAGCTATGTCTTACGATCAAATTAATAACAGCTTCTATGGTGTTAAAATGACTTATGGATATGTCCTTAAATTTGAACCAAATAGGTGTAGGGTATTTCTAAGTCGGTTGCACCGACTGACTGTTTCTTTACTTGTTTTTTATTGTAATTGGTATGCAGATAGCAATATGGTCGCTATCATATGAAAGACTGGAGAGTTCGTTATCATTTTCGGAGAAACAAATATTTATTCTGGCATCGGAAGATACTAGATCAATATAAGAGTTTGCACGCGAAAGTGTTGGTGCATCAGTGAAGAGCAAATTACATTTATATATAATTTTGTTGTCTTGCAACCATTTGTTTAGTTGAACTCCTCTTGTATTGTCAATGGTATTAAGCTATGTTGTATGTTTGGCGTTGAAGTCGCCAGTTAATATGAAAAAGTTATTAATAAAAAATTTCGAATATTTTTTCTATTTCTGTTATAAAATTATGTGAATTTCTATTCGATGCATAAATAGAAATTATGAATAATTTTTTTCTTTTCTTTAATTGTATAGATATAATGCATGTTTTGATACATAAAAAATTATCGAAAATGCTATTATTTACAATTTTAAATTGGAAACAGTTTTTAATGCCTATGGCAACACCTCCGCCTTCTAAATCAAAATTTTCTAACTTCTCTAATTATTTTATAATTATCAATCACCATGTGGTTAATTTTAGGGTTGTCTCGCTCATACATAAAATTTAAGTACTTATATATAAGAGAGAATACATATACATATAATAAAAAAGAATTTTTTACTGTATGATATTAATGAATTGACATTGACAGAAATAATTTTAAAATTAATGTGGTTAGTCATTAATTATTGTTAAGTGCATAAAGTGATTCATAAATAAAATTAATTTTATTTCTATTTTCTGTAATGTTATACATAATTTTTTTTCTAAATTTGTAACTGAATTTTTAATTTCTAAAAAAATATTATTAGTTAAATCTGGAGGATTTGTGTTTTTTATTAAATTAGTGTTATTAAGTTTTTTGTTAATTGTGTTTGAATTATTTTTTACAATTTCAGAAAAACAAATATTTTTATTTACTAAATTATTATTACTAATGTGCTTACTTAGTATTTTTTGTTTAAGTGCTTCTTTCAATTGTTCAATTTTTGTTATTTTTTTTTATGCTCTGGGCATTTACTAAAATAATCTGGGTGTCCATGCTATTTAGATTAAGTGCAAAATAGTTTTCCCTGGGGTCTTCAGGCTTTATGGTGCAGCTTTTAGGTGGGTGATTTTCGTCGCATTGAACACAGCAAAATTCCATTTTGCAATTTGCTGATGAGTGACAAAATCGCCGGCATCTGGTACATTGCAAAATGTTTGGTTTATGGATTTTTTCCCAGTATATTATTTGGTAATCCAGTACGGATATGTTTCTGATTTCATTAATAGAGCTTCCGAGTGCAGCTTGAACGATATTATATTGTAAGACAATATTTATTTTTATTGAGTGCTTCTTAGTTAGTTTGATGACCTTTTCAAACTTGGTTCCAGCTGTTTCATGCGCTTTCAATAATTGGAGCACTTCATCTGGTGAGTAAGCATTGTTTAAACCCTTAAGAACCGGCTTTTCAGGCTTTTTAAGTTATTTACCTTTGTCTCAAAAAAATTGATAGGTGGCATTTTATTAACTTTGTTTCCAGTAGATGTTTCTGTTGTTTTTTCTTTTTTTTTTTGATTTTTTGAGGTTATATTTGTCCTCTATCGAATTTTCTTTTGTACTCATATTTGTGTTGCATACTTTAGTAATATTTGCTGATTCATCATCAGAAATATCTGCAATTAGGTCTATGTCATCAAGATATAGACCTTGAATAATACTTATTATTTTTTATTTTTCGTCACTGGATGACTGCTCATATTTCTTTAATTCACTTTTGAGTTCTTTTGACTATATAGTCATACGGGTATAATAAATTTGCCATTGGTTTAGATATAGACTGAACTGTATGGATCGGATCGGAATTGAAAAATAACTCGATTTTCCGCACGATAACTAAAAAACTAAAGGAGCTAGGATCTTGAAATACCGAAAATTTGTGTTTTCATTAGTTTTTGTTACAAACCTACATACCTACTTAAAATTAGATTTTTTTTTTTTGTTTCCATAATTTTTGTTTTTTTTTTTTTTGTTTTCAATATTTTTTTTTCTTGCTTACTAATTTATTAAGTCTAAAACATATGTTTTTATATTTGATTTTATTGATGATGCATCAAATGTTCTTGTGATATCTGGTAATTTATTATATGTATTGATGGCCGTATAATAGATTCCGTCAAGACCATTTAATTTTTTTTTCTATTTATATTACGAATTTGGCTTGCAGTGCGGGTGTTGTAATTATATAATTGTGTGTTAATTGTGTATTTGAATTAATTGTTCTATGTTGCATATTATATATTTGTAGTGATTGTATCATTTTCTTATGTAGCTCTATTGGTAGTATTTTTAGTTGTTTATGCAACCCAGTTGCAGGTGTTCTTTTTTGCAGGCCAAAAAAATTTTTAATTGCCTTATTTTGTATCCTTTGGATTATGCTTAGATTTTTTGAATATGTATTTCCCCACACCAGGATACCGTATGTAATAGTTGGATGGAAAAGTGAGTAATAAATAGATCTTTTTATATCAGGGTGAGTTCTAATTTGAATATGCTTTAGTATTGCAGCTATTCTCTTACCTTTTGATGCTAGGTCACTCGTTTGAAGATTCCAATTTAGATCTGCATTCAGGGTTACTCCAAGATATTTGTAATATTTCACTTTTTCAATTTTTAAACATAAAATTTAGTGATATATTTATTGTGTTCCTGATGATCATATATTTTGTTTTTCTGATATTTGAGGTTAACTTTAATCTATCCATCCATATCCCATCCATGTGTTTATTAGTTGGATATTTTTATTAATTGTTTTTTCTAAGGCTATGTATGTATCTTCTATGCACACTACAGCTAAGTCATCTGCGTCGAGAAAAGGTTTTCCAGCAAGATTTAATTTCGAGAAGCTATAAGTAGCAGGAGAATAAAGTAAAACCCAGAGTATTACCTTGGATAGCTCCATAGTCGATTTCTTTTACTTGGCTTTTTCATTTGTCACAGTCAGCATATTGTTTTCTGCTACTCAGATAGCTTTTAAACCACACATATTCATTACCCTCAATTCCATATTCTGATAACATCCGTAGTAGTACTTTCCTATCAGCAGGTTTTAGCACATTTTCAAAAAAATTTGTAAAAATGTGCCTATATAGTTTCACTTTGTCCGTTCGTCCGACCGTCCGTCTGTACGTCTGTCCACCTGTCGGTATGTTTACAAAAACTTTTACATCGTTTGAAATAGAGTAAAGAAATTTTAACCACGAGTAGGTATTACAAAAAAAATAATTTCACAACAGAATTTTTTCCTGTAGCCCCACCCTTTACGGAGCTGCAGCCCCACAAAGTTGGGAAAAGCTCTATATTCAAAATGTTATAACAAGAGTTATATTAGGTGTTTTTTTCAATCTGAACGGAAAAAGATAGCTAGTTTTATAAACTTTATAAATTTTTAAAGACAAATGTTTAGGGTTGCCATACGATACTAAAATTTACAATTATGCAAAACTCAATTTTTGCTAAATTTTTGGTTAAATATATCTTCTAAATGGGCCAAGCTAAGGTCTTGAAATTTTGGGAGTAGTTAGATCCTCAGAAATAAGTAGAAGGCGGTTAACAATTTTTTTTTGTCACGTCCCCTGTTTTGCAGCAATAAGGGCTCGAAAATTGAAATTTTGCTATTTTTAAACACCTGTAACTTGAATACCTGTTAAAATATTTTTTCCTTAATATACAAAATTTAAACGTCTAACATTATACTTTAACATATGTTAAAAGATTTTCTTAAATTTAAAAGCGGTTCTTTAAATTGAGAAAAGTGTCTCTCAGTTTTAAATAGTAAAATTCTAAGTAAAATTACAAATATTGATAGAATTCACAATTTATATCCTTGAGCTGGGCGAAGAAAAAAAGTTGGGCGAAGAGGAGTAGTGAGGATTAGATCCTTGAGAAATTGGGCAACCTTCCCCATAATGGTACTATTAGGACTTAAAAATTAAAAAATTTACTATTTCTATAAGTAAGTAGTAACTTATTTACCAACGTATATATTTCTTAAATTAAACGTTAAGATTGAAGCTTAATCATTATATTCTGATAAAATACTCAGTATGAAACACTATATTATTTTAAAAATGTGCTTTTTTAATAACCCTTGGTTTTTTTCATCACTTATTTTTTTTGTTGCTTATACCATTTTGTATATACGTGATCAAATCGAATAATGCAGCATTTGTATTTGAAACTTTTTGAACCCATATTGTCGATTATCTACTAATTTATTGCCTTCTAAATATTGAGTTAGTTGGGTGTTCACGTATATTTCTATAATTTTACTGAATATAGACGCAACTGATATCAGCCTGTAGTTATTGATGTTATTTTTATCTCTATTACCTTTGTAGATTGGAACGATCTTGCTTATTTTTAATACTTTTGGAAAGACGCATTCCTTTAATGAATAGTTAATTAGATTTGTTATATTTGGAAACAGTTCATCTTTACAAGTTTTAATTTACTAAGTACAGTGTATCAAAATTTTATGGAAGGTTACCACCTATTTTCGCATAATAATCATTAGAAGTATCTAATTTTACTATTTTTTCATCATTAGTAAGTTCTCGTTCGGAAAAAAAATCGTTTTGGTTTATGGTTTTATTATTAATTATGTATTTTATATAATTCCAAGTGTTCTTCGGATTTCCTTCCGCGTTTTTAAATACATTTTCATCATATTTTCTTCTTTTTATACCCTACACCTATAGAATAGGTAAAGAGGTATATTAACTTTGGTATGTTGTTTATAATCACTTAAAGGAAGCGAGGTAGATATGGAAAGTATATATATTTGTGATCAGCGTGGCCTCCTGAGTCGATATAGCCTTGTCCGTCCGTCAATCCGTCCGTAGGCACGATAACTGATATCTTGATGAAATTTTAACTGTAGGTTACTAGGACTGAAAGTACGGCGGGGATTGCAAATGGGCGAAATAGGCCAATGGGTTCGGATTCTGGACCTTTTAATCGGTCTAAGGGCTAACGAACATATATAAAAAATCACGATAACTCAACAACTAATGACGCTGTCCTCATAAAATTTGTGTTGTACGGTGCTGGTAATGAAACTACGGCGGTGAATGCGTACGGCGGGTAATGTACAATGGGTTCGGAACTTAGCACTTTTTGATCGAATTTATGCCAAACGAGCATAATTCCGAAACCAATGAAGATAGAACCTGCAAATTTGGTGTCATGGTGTCTCTTTCTTTTTCCTTTGTGTCCCTGAAATTTGGGACCAATTGGGGTAGTGGGTCGGGAACCAGCCACACAGTTCCGAAGACCTTACAGCATATCTCTAAAAATAATAATGCTTTTTAGCAGCTTGAAAAAAGGTAAAAGCTTCAAATTTGGCACAAGGGTGTTCTCTACTATCATTTGTGTGTCCCCCTAATTTTGGATCAATCGGAGTGGTGGTTCAGTACTCCTCTTAGATCTCCCAAGATTTAAAAACTTATAATCGAAATTACTAAAAATAGTTACTTAAAATTAAGATAGAACGTTGCAATTGGGTACAAGGGTTAACAAGTATTTAAAGTACAGTGCGGACTTCATTTGGGCGAAATCGTACCATGGTTTCAGGTTCTGGAACCTTTGAAAAGTTCAAGGGCTAACGAACATATATATTAAGAACACCATAACTCAAAAAAGAATGCCGTTATTTTGATGAAATTTAAGCTCTAGGTTACTAGTATTAAAAGTACCATGGGAATAGGTTCTGGTAGAGTTCAGACAATGAGTTCGGATTCTAGAAGCTTTTGATCGATTTGAGGCCAAACGAGTATAATTTCGAAGGCAAAGAATATATTTCCTTTTTCCTATGTGTCCCCGAAATTTAGACTTAATTGTAGTGGTGGTTCAGGTGCCTCCTAAGAAATCCCAAAATTAAAAAGCTTATCTTCTAAATTCATTAAGATATAAACTTTAAATTTGATACACGAGGGTTCTTTCCTATTTCGGAAATTTTTATTTAACACTTTTATATTTTTAAAAGGCAAAAAATTTTAGCATAAATCATATTATGTGTAATATTTTAAAAATTGAAAACAAAATATTTTTTTAATAAACGATTAAATTCCTTTTTTTTAATTTTTATTATATTACACATTTTATTAAATTATTACCATAGGTGATATATCGCTAATGGTGTTAGAGGTTGGCAAAGTGGCTTCGGCTGTACAATAAATACCTGAGTTCGATGCACCATTAGAATAGAAGCAACACAAAATATATTTTTTTAACTTAATTCGGTATATTAAAAAAAATTCCTAAAAAAATTTATAATTTGAATTTCATAATGCAAAACTAAATTCAAAAATCCATATATTACTGTTTTACAATAATACAAAAAATGTTAAATGTTTTTACCAGCTATAATAGATACAGAGTAGTGCTCATATAAAAAAAGAAGTTGTATGGCAGCTACCCGAACCCATTGGCCAAAATGGCTGGATTTAAATAGCGATGACAGCTATCGCAAAAAAAAGGAATTTGCGAAAATTTCAAGATCCTAGCTTCTTTAGTTTTTGAGTTATCGGACGAACGGACGGACGGACATACATATCTATATCGATTTTTTTCCGATTTTGATCCGATCCATACACTTGAGTCTATATTTACCACCCTACTTCTCTGCATCACAAACTTAATGGCAAATTTAGTATACCCTCTGACCTACAGTCATATTGGTATAAAAATTGTATAATAATAGGTGATATGGTGACGTGACTTAAGGCCATTTGATTTAAAGCCACTATGGCTTTATGTCTCACTTTAATGAGATATAAAGCCATAACCTCGATTTTTTCGCATATGGCTTTATGTCTTTCCTAAATGAGGCATAAAACCATATGGTCTTATGTCTAATTTATTGAAATATAAAATTTATTTGCATAATAATACAAAATTTATTCAAAAACTTTAAAAAAAAATTTACAAAATTAATAAATTTTCAACAATAGATATATATGTATTTATATATTATTTTTTAAACTAAATATATATTATTTTTTTAAATATTTATTTTTGTTGAATCCTCAACAATTTGTCTACAAATTGGACACAGAACAGGCACTTTTTGTTTTTCATAGTTTTCTTTTATTTTTGTGAAACAGTCAGTGCATAAATTATAATGCTTACATGGCAATAATAATACTGTTCCCTCATGCTGACAACATATTTCACACAACATCATATTATTTGTATTTCTAATTGGTGCAGAATCTTCAGAATTACCAGAATTATCGTTATTAAGTTCAATTTCTGAGTTGTCATTGTCTCAAATTTGTTCATTTAATATAATATTATTATCGTAGCATGTAAATTGGTTTAAGGCGTCATTTATTGTAATAGTGCCATTATTTAAATTATTTAAAACATTTTCAATATAAATATCGCGATTTTTCTTTTTTTTCCTTTCAAGCTCATATAAACATACATGGCCATCTATTGATTTTTTCATTTCAGA
The DNA here is from genome assembly GCA_963082915.1 of Dolichopus griseipennis. Taxonomy (NCBI): domain Eukaryota; kingdom Metazoa; phylum Arthropoda; class Insecta; order Diptera; family Dolichopodidae; genus Dolichopus; species Dolichopus griseipennis. The sequence goes on along the minus strand of OY720441.1, from coordinate 124,439,145 downwards.
TGTTTTTACATCTTGTTCTAATATTACATTTAAAAAATTTAAAAAATTTCCATTTTTCGACAACTTTACTGATAGTTGACTATGAAATCCTTCAACAGATCTGGTAGTTCTTCTTTTTAACTTTTACACTGATAATGCATCTGCACCTAACTATAAACATTTTTAAATGTATTAATAAACCTATACATACAACTTCTAATATATGTGTGTACCTGTGAAATCCAATGACGTTCAAAGTATGAAATAAATGGTTGGAAAAAACTTTCAAAATCATTATCAAGAGCAAATCTAGAACTCAGTGGAGTTCTTTTCAAAGTTTCATAACCTACTATTAGATCCTATGGTTGAAAAAGTAGCAAAATAAGAAACTTTTGAAAATGTTTTCTAGGTCGTGGGTTAGTATTCAAATATCTCTGAAAGTTTGGTATTTTATAAGCATTACGGCGTAATGCTTGGGTATAATGAAACCAACACGGCAATAAAACAGCTTTTGGATAAACATTTTTAATACTATTTCTTAACGCTTTTTCAAAATCTATTTGTACTGATGTCGGTTTCATATCAAATAAATTTATTTTAATAAACTGAAATGCATCAGTATATGCTTTTTAATTTTTTGATGACATCAAAATGTATATAAAAGGAAATGTCAAAAAAAAATTTGAAATTATTTAAAATTAAAATATTTATAAAATATCAAATATATGTACATATTTACATATAAATAAAATATATTTTCTAAAATAAATTTTAAATTATAAAATTAAAATATTTTAAATATACTTTGAAACCCATTATGCGAATTGTGAACAATTAAACGAAGAGAAGAGCGGCGCACGGGAGTCGAGAGGTGGCGCCCGCGTACGTCGTCTTCTTAAAGAAACATTTTCACAATTTATTTTAATTTCGTTTATAAGTCGTAATTTTTCTATTAATTTTTCTTGTGTTTCATGAATATGAAAAAAAATGTTTTTCTACATAAATTAACATGGTTGAAATCTACAGCAACGTTCACTTGACATTTTTTCTGATAACAAACATAATATTTCGTAAAAGTTTTTTTATATTTAAATTTGTAAATTTGCTTTTCACTAATTATATGCAAAAGTTTACTATTTTTTCTGAAACCCGATATTAAAACATATTCAAATAAATCGTCACGCATTTTAATTATTTAATTTTAATAATATTAAAGTTAACTTTCTTTGCTTTTACACTGACACACTAATTATTACTATAATTTTTGAATTAATATAAAATAACAATTAACTGTATATTAATTAATCAAATAATAAAAGAAGAAGCAAACATCATCCCATAAACAGGAAGTTCCAAAAAAAAAAAAAAAAAATTATTAAAATTAACTCTATTATTACCACACTATTACTATTACCCCAAGGATTGGCGACCTTTTAGTTACCGAAGGGACAAAGTAATAAAAATAAGATACATTTCCATATGTATTTTAAAAAGAAAAAGCGAATTATATAACTTAAAATAGGCAAATCAGAGAATACAACTAACAAGGTAACAAATAAAACTTGTTTCAATGGATAACAACTATCTACTTAAAATTCAAAAGTGACTCAAAGTTATAGAATGGTACCAATAGAGTTAAATAATTTTTTAAAGTAATTTTTTTTTTTTTTAAATTGTTGAATTGCTATTTTATTATTAAAATTAATGAAGAAAACAAAACTAAAATTAAATAGGATTATATGGCTCATTTGAATGAGACTTAACGCCATTATAGCATTAAGTCGAATGGCCTTAAGTCACGTCACCAGGTGATATAAATATTGATATTTTTGATTCATCTAAATAAATAGATGATTATATATTCTATATGTCTTTTAGAGGTTTTCATTCTTTAATTAATGAATCTACACGTGTTACCTGTTCTAGTTCGACATGTATTGATCATGTTTTATTAGAAACCATATTAATTTAGGCGATTGTGTTATTTCATCTATTCTCGATGCTTGTATTACTGACCACGTTATGACAAAACTATCGCTAAAGTCAAATCCAACTAAAGTAAAATCTTCTAAAATTTCATTGAATTTTAAACAAATCAACTTTGATCTATTTATTTCAAAGCTTAATTTGGAAAATTGGAAAGATGTGTATTGTGAATCTAATGTGTCTAATGCTTTTGAAAATTTTATAAACATCTAATTATTTACATGATTGTACCTATTCCTGAAGTAAAAATCGCAAGAATTCTAAAAAGCTGAAACCTTGGATGATTATTTCACTTATTATTAAAATTAATATCCGAAATAATCTCTTCAAAACTGTATGAAAAAATCTGAATAATGATAGATTAAAAAAACATTATAAGGAATTGTGCAAGAAAGTTAAGAACGAAATAAAAAGTTGCAAAGATAACTATTATATCAAATAATTTAATCTAGTCAAAGGTAATACTAAAAAGGAATGGGAAGAATAAATTCTCTTTTAAATAGAAAAAAAAGAAAAAATATCATTAATCTTAGTATTAATAATGAATTTTTTCGGGAAACAGTCGAAATTGCTAATTGTTTTAATAAATATTTTCGTGCTACTATCTTTAAATTGAAATTTTAGCTACTAATTGAAAGCATCGCTAGCTATATGTGTTGTTGATTTTAACAGCTTCATATTGAAAAAAATTTCTTTTCAAATTGTTGATGTTCATTTGTTTAATCTAAGTGTGTTTCATGGTTCTTTTCCGGACATCCTAAAACACGCCGAAGTTTTACTTTTATTCAGAAAGGGTGGTCCACTATGTGTTAGCAATTACCGACCTATTTCACTTTTTTTTGCCTTTTCTAATGTTTTTGAAAACTAATTAAGCGAAAGATTATGTATTTCTATAAAAATCTAATATTCAATACCTGTCAGTTCGGATTTTTAAAAAACAAATCTTCCAATGGAGCTTCATTGAAATTCTGTTCTGAAATTTATAATGATAGGTAAAACTTTCTCTGCACTCTTTATAGATTTCAAAAAAGCTTTTTATTTTGTAGATCCTAATCTGCTATTACTGAAACTATCCAAAGCTGGCTTCAGAGGCTTATTTTACAATGGCTTCGTTCGTTTCTCTCAAACAGAAAACAAATAGTGAAAATTAACAATGCAACTAGTTCTTTTACACATATAAAATGTCGAGCTCCTCAAGAGTCTGTTCTCGTCCCTATCTTCTTTTTAATTTATATTAATTAAATCTTTCTGCAGTAATTTAAAAGTTTACCGACCGTATTTGCAATGCGTATGCAGAGTTTATGAGTCATGATCTAATAGTATTTCGTAGTTGGTTTGGTAAACACAAACTCGCTTTGAGTGAAAAAACCAAATTCATGATTTCCAATATCAATAGCTCTCCTTCACAAAATTTTGATATTTTCTATCATTCACCTTTCTGTCGCTCTCTCAATACTAATTCTTTCACCGGTTACAATTTTAATTGTTTTAAGGTTGATCATTTTAAATATTTGGGTATAATTATTGACTCTAATATGTCATGGATTCAACAAACTAAATATTTAAATAATTTTATTTGGCAATTATATCTTATAAGTCTATACGGTTCTACTAAAGTTTGCTTAAGTATTTACTATGCTCTTTTTCATTCTAAACTGCAATACGATATTACTTGTTGGGGTGGTGCATATTTTAACAAATTACGTTGCTTAATTACGTCTCAAAAATAAGAGTGATCAGTAAGTGCAATAGACTAACACATATTCATAACTTATTTCTTTCATTTGGTATTCTTACAGTAAGAAACCTATACTTCTACAAGACTCTGAAAACCTTTTTTATTAGATCAGGCCATCTTACCACCAGAGGCAACAGTTCTTATAATTTAAGAATTAAAAATAGTAATCTTGTAGTTGTACCACATTTTCGTAGGATTAATTTTTGTCATTATAGAATAGGTAAAAGGGTATATTAACTTTGGTATGGTGTTTGTAACCACCTATAGGAAGCGAGCTAGATATGGAAAAGTACATATATTTCTGATGTAATAGTACAGCGTGACCTCCTGAGTCGATATAGTCATGTCCATACGTCCGTCCGTGCGTCCGTAGGCACGATAACTCAAAAAATAATAGAGCTATCTTGATGAAATTTTAACTGTAGGTTACTAGGACTGAAAGTACGGCGGGGTTTGCATATGGGCGAAATCGACCCATGGGTTCGGATTCTGGCCCTTTTAATCGATCGAAGGGCAAACGAACATATATAACAAGTAAAGAAACAGTCAGTCGGTACAACCGACTTAGAAATACACTATACACCTATTTGGTTCAAATTTAAGGAAATATCCATAAGTCATTTTAACATCATAAAAGCTGTTATTAATTTGATCGTAAGACATAGCTAACCAAATTAACTTTATAATACTAAAAACATTTTCTAATTTCACTATCTATTAAAAAATATTACAAATTCTTACTAATTTATCTATTTAAAAATATTAAAAAACAAAAAAAACTTGAAATAAATGAAAATTTATTTATTCCAATTCAATTGCAAAATGAAAAAATTCTAATTATTAAATTTTGTGATAAAAAGATAATCAAAGCATAGTATATTTAATAATCCAAATTTTTCAAAATAGCAATTATTTAAAATGGTTAGTTTATATACCTAATAGAAAAGCTTATAAACGCAAAATATGCAATAAATGTATTGCTAAAATACAATTACAAATTTAGACCTTTTCATATAATTCATTTAGATATAAAAATAAATTTTACAAAGATGCAGCAAGTACTTTTGAACATAGCTGAACCACTACAATTAACATAGGAAATAGGAAATATATTCTTTGGCTTCGAAATTAAACAAGACCACAACCAATTGCCATGGAACTTTCATTACTAGTAACCTAGAGTTTAAATTTCATTAAAATAGCGGTATTATTTTTTGAGTTATGGTGTTTTTAAGATATATGTTTGCTAGCCCTTGAACTTTTCAAGGGTTCCAGAACCCGAAACCATGGTACGATTTCGTCCATATGCCATATGGAAAAAGCTGTTTCGATGGCTAGATTAGTACTCTTTGCAGATGACTCGTTAATTTACGTCATTGATGAAAGCATTGAAGAATGTATTCGAAAAATTAATGAAGATTTAGGTAATTTAAATGAATGGTTTGAAATTAATAAGCTTAAACTAAATATCTCTAAGACAAACTGCATGATAATAAATGATGAAACACAAAGCAGCGTCAAAATCAATAATATATGTATAACACCGGTTAGAGAAATTAAATATTTAGGAGTGATTATAGACGATAAATTAAAATTCAAAGCTCATGTAGATTATATATGTAAAAAAGCAGCAAAAAAAAGTTATTTCTTTTCCAAAATTAGAAAAAAACTCAGCCTTTCAACATCTATAAAAATTTATAACACCATGGTTAAACCACATTTTGAATATTGCTCATCAATCTTATTTACAGCCAATAAAGAAGACAAAAATAGGCTACAAAAGATACAGAATAAGGGAATGAGAACAATATTAAAAGTGAACAGATATACTTCCATTAAGTTCATGTTAGATTGCTTGAAGTGGGCTAGTGTTAATCAAAGAATATACTACAATGTGATAGTAATGGTTTTCAAAATTAAAAATAAACTATTACCTAACTACTTATGTGATAGACTAATTTATGTAAGTGATGTACATCATCACCATTTGAGAAACAGAAATGATTTTAGATTGGCAAATATAAGAAGGGAAGGAACGAGAAATATGCTAATGTATAAAGGACTTAAACTATTTAATGAATTACCACTTTATTTAAAGAATGAAATTAATATCAGTATTTTTAAAAAGAAACTCTTAATTCATATAAAAGCACATTTTGAATAATATACAAATTTAAACTTTATTATACTTATGTAAATAATTTGTAAATATTATATTCTTTGTTTTATATTTTTTGTTTTATAGTATGTAAGAATAAAAGAAAAAAATGAATTTTTATATAATAGTGAATTCACTAAATAAATAAATAAATAAAAAAGAAATAAAAAAAAAATAAAAAAAAAAATAAACATTGGGAGGTCTAAGAGAGATACTGAACCACCACTCCAATTGATCCAAAGTTAAAGGGACACGCAGGAAGTAGTAAAGAACACCCTTGTGCCAAATTTGAAGCTTCTACATTTGTTTCAAGTTACTATCTTTATTAATTTCGAAAATATGCTTTCAGGTCCTCGGAACTGATTCGCTGGTCCCCACCCACTACTCCAATTGGGCTCAAATTTCGAGAAGACTAAGGAAATCGAAAGCGACACCCCGATACCGAATTCGGAGGATCTTTCTTCATTGGTTTCGGAACTATGCTAGTTTGGCCTAAATTCGATCAAAAAGTTATAAGTCCCGAACCCGAACCCATTGTACATTACCTACCGTACGTAATCACCGCCGTAGTTTCATTACCAGTACCCTACAACACAAATTTTATGAAGATAGCGTCATTAGTTGTTGAGTTATCGTGATTTTTTATATATGTTCGTTAGACCTTAGACCGATTAAAAGGTCCAGAATCCGAACCCATGGGCCGATTTCGCCCATTTGTAATCCCCGCCGTACTTTCAGTCCTAGTAACCTACAGTTAAAATTGTATCAAGTTAGCTCCATTATTTTTTGAGTTATCGTGACTACAGACTGTCGGACGGACATGGCTATATCGACTGAGGAGGTCATGCTGATCACAAATATATTTACTTTTCCATATCTAGCTCACTTCCTTTAGGTGGTCACAAACACCATACCAAAGTTTATATACCGCTTTACCTATTCTATAGGTGTAGGGTATAAAAAATTCCTAAAAAAATTTATAATTTGCATTTGAAAATGCAAAACTCAATGCAAAAATCAACATATAAGTTACTATTTTGTAATAATACACTATTTATTTTATTTCTAAATTTTATTACGTTTAACTTTACAAGATCAGAACTGAAGTGACCTTTTTTATTTTTAGCTTTCTTTCAAAACAAATTTTAAAATATTTACTGTTACAATTACATTTTTTTGATTGGTTAATTTTATGGTGTGATTTTATACAAAAACAATAATAATCTCATTATAATTAATTACAAACAGTTTTAGCATATTAACAAATATAATAAGAAATATAAAGTGCACCGAGTGTCTCGGTTGGCGATGAATATAAGTGACAATGGTGTTGATGTGTTAACTTATATACTGTTTTACAGTAATATAAAAAATGTTGAATGTTTTTGAATAATTGTTGTATATTGCTATAAAGCAGTATATAAATAGGTACATTATTTAGCATGTTGAGTATGTACATCATAGAATGTTAGCAAACAAGAATTTCGATTTTAATCTAAACAAAGGTTGTAAAAAAAAATAGTTATGTATAGCAAAATTTTTTAAAAATATTTATATAAAACATTAATAGATAGAGAAATAGATCATTATTGAAACAAAATAAACCTATAAAAAAATTTTAAATCTTTTAGTAATCAATTTAATTTAAACAAGTACGCACTTAAGTAAAAAAAAAATATCAATCGAAATTAAAAAAAGTTGGAAAAATTTCAGACACACAGCTTCAATAGGTATAGAGTAATACTCATATAAGCAAGAAATTATATGACTTGAACCTGTGGATCAAATTGGCAGGATTTTAATGGCGATAACGGCTATTGCATATACATTGCTAAATCGATTTACTTTTATTATCCCAATTTGTTCAGGAAGACACGTTGGTACCGTCACTTAGTTATCCAATTGTTAAAGTTAATAGTAATAACATTAGTGACAATACTAATAATACTATCAACAATAACAACAACGATAATAACAATATTAGCAATTTTAATAATAGTAATATTAATTATGATACTAGTAATAATAATAACGGCAATAAAGAACATAATAATAATGATCATAATAAAAATAATATTAACAATAATAACAATAATAATAATAGTATTAATAATAATATTATAAATAATAATAATAATAATGATATTAGTTATACTATGAATCATAACAAAAATATTAATAATAATAATAATAATATAGATACTTGCAATAGTAATAATAATAATAGTTATCCGCTCATACCGCTCATATCCCCCTGATCCGCTCATACCTCCAATTATTAGAATGAAAAACCAATCTTTAACTGAAGATTGTAGATACGTATTGTCTAGATTCGGAGATGACAAAATTATTTAAAATATGAGACTTTTCCTTGCTTATCTACATAATGATTCGCATAACTACGTCTTAGAAGGCAAAACTAGGATCCACTTATCAGTTCTTATACACAATGAGGGCCTGCCATCTAGTTATGAAGATTTGTATAGTCTTTATCTCAGATTTCATGGAAATATAGGCTTTACTGCTAAAGATGTCGATGAGGACCTTAAAGCTTTTCGTAGTCATTGTGATTGTAACTATTACAATTTAATTAAATAAATATAGGAGTAATTAATAATTTTGATACATTTCTTATGAAATATATCGAGCTGGCTCGAAGTTTGTTGACTGGCACCACTCCATATCGGATTGAGATACACCATATGTGAAAATATATACGACGAATATATTGTATATAATGCATCTGTAGAAATATATTTTCGCAATCAACGTAGTAAAAAAAGCATCGGTGAAATTTTTTTCATAACATGCTTGACATGGTCAACCCATTTTAATTTTCTGTCAATTATTAATCCTAGATAGTTGAAGCTACTTACTGTTTCAATTATTTTTGTTTTATAATAAAAATTTTCTACACTATACGTTTGTTGCCTAGCAAAAGAATTTTCGTTTTTTTTATATTTAAGCTTAGCTTATGTTTTACGATCCATAAATCGAGTATATTTTGATCATACAGAATGTCTCTTCTAATTCGCATCGTCGTCATTCAATTGAATTGAACATTTAAGCTCCAAACGAGATATATCATCGATATAAATTTTAAAGAGATCTGGACCTAAAATCGATACTTAGGGGACACCTTTTTTAATTCTAAGGTCCTAGCTGAGATAATTAACTATTTTGGCTTTTTGTGTCCTATTGGTTAAATATGATTCAAAAAGTCGTAATGCATTAAGAGGGAAGTCAAGATTGCCATTTTCAACCAAAGTATTTCGTGGTCGACGCAATCGAAAGCTTTTTGTAGATCTAAAAATATACAGGTTACAAATTTGCCATTACCAATGTTGGTGGTTAAAAAATTAGTAAGACATGCTGCGGTGGTGTTTGAATTACTTTCAAAGCCAAATTGCTCTTCATGCAATATGCTGTTATTAGAAAGAAATATGTGAACTCGGCTTTTTATTATTGTTTCATATATTTTTGAAAGTGCATTTAGGACTGATATTGGACGGTAATTTGATGGGTTTGTTGTTGTACCTGTTTTATATATAGGAGTGACTATTGCTAATTTGAGGTTTTGTGGGAAGACTGAGTTCTGTATGGCGTTATTTATTAATCTTGCTATTGTTGGAGCTAATTGAGATTTTTTTTAAATTTTATAGAAATATTATCATGACCAGTAGCCGCAGTGGGATTCAGCTTGTCAATTATTTGTTTTACCTCTTCTTCATTTGAAATGTCTAAACTAAATTTATTGTATATGTTTCTTCTTGTAGTATTTAAGTATTCGTAATCTAATGGGATTGAATGTCATCAGTTACGTTACGTAAAACTAAAAAAGTGTAATAAAAGATATTAAATATTACAAAACTAACTAAATTATATAAAAAATCATACAAAAAAAAGGAAAATTCAATTAAAATAAGAAACAAAATTCATTAGAAATATTCATTATAATAATAATTAAATGTTTAACAAAAAACAAAATTATTAAACAAATTTAAGAATCAAATTGAAATTAAAAAAAAAAAAAAAATAAACAAAAATCAGTAATAAACTAAAGATAATCCCAAAATTTTAACGATGCAAATATAAATCCTTTTTTAAAGTAAATTTGGTTAGTTGAAGGTTAATACAGTGTTTATATTTATTGCATAAAGCCATCATTCTGTTAAGAGGTTCGTCTTTACCACAATTGGTACGGTGAAACTGAAGATAAAACATGTTATGTGTTCTTAATCTAGACACTGGACAGAAGACTACCCTATCAAGTAATTCCGTAGAAATAATGTTGCCTTTGAGTAATTCTGTTAAAAATATTATATCAGCAACCTCACGACGTTTTTCAAGAGTGTTATGATTTCATAAATTTAGCCGATGCTCGTACGGAGGAAGATTGAACGAGTCTTCCCAGGACGAAGAGCAAATCTAAGAAATTTCTTTTGGACAGATTCAATCCTAATAACATGGACTCTATAAAATGGATTCCATACCTGACTGGCATATTCCAAATTGGGTCTTACCAAGTAAGTATAAAGAGAATTAAGAACATAGGGGTCTTCAAATTCTCTTGCCCAACGCTTGAAAAAACCCAGCATAGAATTTGCTTTATTTAATATATAGGTACAATGAGGTTGAAATGAGAGTTTACTATCAAAAAATACTCCCAAATCTTTAATTGAAGCAACAGATAAAATAGTTTGGTTATTAAAAGAATAAGCACATGATAATTGATTTAAACGACGCGTAAAAGAAATAAAAGCACATTTAGTTATGTTAAGAAGAAGGTTATTATTAACACACCAGTTATGAAAACGGTTTAAATCATCTTCTAAAGTTCCTTCTAGTGAGCTAACGAATCATCTAATGATTTAATTTTTTCAAAAATTTTCATATCATTGGCATCTATTTTAATGTGACTATTGTAAATTAATGAAGTAACATCATTTATCGAAATAATGAACAATAAAGGGCCAAGGTGACTACCCTGAGGAACCCCAGTGAGAGCCAAAAATGGGGTCGAAATTATAGATCTAAATAGAATTGTATAACTACGATCTGAAAGATATGAGGAAATCCACTTTATAAAGTATGAGGGAAAACCTAATTTTCTTAACTTAAAAATGATAATATTATGGGGAAGAAGATCGAATGCTTTACTGAAGTCGGTGTAAATTACATCAGTTTGAAAGCCATCCTCCATATTTTTGAGAAAAATTGATGTAGCCTCAACAAGGTTAGTAACGATAGACTTATTTTTCACAAAGCCATGTTGATATGGTGATAAAAAGGTGACGCAGTGATCATAAATAGAATCAAAAACTATTAATTCAAAAAGTTTTGGAATCGAGGATAGTTTTGCTATCGGTCGATAATTACTAATGTCATTTTTATGATCTTTCTTATGAATAGGTCTAATAAAAGCACTTTTCCAAATATATGGAAAAACCCCAGTAGCTAACGAGCAATCAAATATGGTGGAAAGAGGCAGCGCATTTTTTTAAAAATAAGTTAGAGATACCATTACTTCCAGGACTAGGATTATCATCAATTTTATTTATATAATTCAATACCATGTTAGAGTCTATATTAATATTTGTAAGTGTAGTTTTCGGAAAATTTACAAGGTGAGAGAAATTTGCTTCATTTACAAAAAAGGTTGAAGTAAAGTAACTAGGAGAAAAGAATTCACGAAAAAATTCGCAAATGATTTTGGAGTCATTACTAACAGAACTTTTATAATTGAAAAAGGCTGGATATTGATCACTTTTTCTTTTAGAGTTTACAAATTTCCAAATATGTTTTGGATTGGCTTTAATATTCGATGAAATATTGCGAACATAATTTGAATAAAGATTATCAGCCAAAAATTTAATTTCATTAAACAGAGTAAGAAAATAGTTATAATCAGAATTCAAGTTACTTTTGAGAAATTTACGCCAAGCTTTATTTTTTTTATTTTTTAATGTTTTAAGATTTTTATTAAACCAGGGTGGGCTGGATGCATTCGTAGCATCAACTACAAGAGGAACAAATTGAGAGATAGAAGACCGAATAATTCCATAGAAGTTATTAACAGAATCATTTAAATTAGAAGAAGGAATAAATGAAAAATTATAAGTGGTCAAAAAATTATTAATATCATCAAAATTGGCTTTTACAAAATTAAAACGATGCGATAAAGTAGATTCAGCTTTCGCAGGGGAAAAAGAAGAAAAGGAAAAACAAATAGGGGGGTGGTAAGGATCGATTCTGACTAATTCAATAGGGCAATCAAGAGTAACCAAATCGTTGCAGTTCGTATTGTTGCAAGTACTTGTTGCAAGTAAAATGAGTTTAAAGAATCAATTACTAAGCACTCAATAATACTATTCAGTTCTTTTGGTACGAAGTAAGATTCTTCATCATGAGCAATCCAACTTATATTGGGTAAATTAAAATCACCACATAAGATGATATCATCATTTGCGTTGATTTTGCTAATATATGACTCAATTACTGATAAATATTTAGAATAAAGTTCAAAATTAGAAGCTAGTGGAATATAACAGTTAATGGTGAATAAATAGCCAAATATTCAGTATTTATAGCCTTTAATAGCCAAAATTTCAGTATTTTTAATTAATTCAGTTTGAGAGCAAGTCAATTCTGAGGAACAAAATGAATTTTTTATTGCGATTAATACACCTCCACCTTTCGAAGTATTATCCAGAGTACCATATCTATCCTTTCTAAAAACATTAAAAGATGAAGAAAAAAATTCTAAATTGTTAATTGAAGAAGTAAGTAAGTAAAATAAAAATATCAAAGTTTAAAAGGGTAGAATTAGAGAGAACCGTTTTCGTTTTGGTACGTAAACCGCTTACGTTTTGGTAATAAGATAATCTTCCTTTGCAGATAATTAATTCTGTTAGACGAAATATGAGAAGCATATGACTTAAGATCATTCAAGGCATTTACCGCAGAAATTCCAAATGTGTCATGATATCTAATAAAAATATCACGCAACTCATTAACATCAGATGGCAATCCTTCTTGTTGAATAGCAATTTTCTGTGATGTATTAGTTTTTCCACCTATACAAACTTCATTAGACTTATTATGAAGATAGGCTAGATAAAGTCTAACATTTTCAAAAATTCTGCTATCCCTGAGTCTGGCTAAAACATACCTGCTATTATTATTATTATTTTCTAATGATTTAAGTGTGACCTTAACAACAGGTGGCAAAAGAGGGTCTAGCACCGTTGGTAGTGTAGGTATAGAATTAGAAACATTTGAAGAATTTGAAGCTTTCAATACTTGAGATTTTTTGGTAATGAAGATTTTACATGAGGATTTAAGGTTTCACCTTGAACAAAGTTATGGTACTTAGTCAAAGTGGAAGAAAGAGATTTTTTAAATTTAGAAATTTTAGTTTTAAGAAAAGAATAACTAACATGTTTATTTAAGCAGGATTTTGGATCATTTGAAAGTGAAGATTTAAATTTAGATTTAATATGTTTTTTATTGTTAAGAGGTATATGATTATTATTCTGTAAAGAGTTATTAGTATTATTGCTAGAGTTTAATCGATTAATTTTATCATAAGAAGTAGAAGCTGTTATTGGAAGTTCAAGAAGGCTATTAATGTTATTTACTTTTGAGTTTGTGTATTTTTTGTTTAAGTTTCACAAGAATGAACTATAGGCACATCGAAAAGATTAATTAAATCAATCAATCAAAGGAACGTGGAGCTCCGTTATAGAGAGATGAATTTTTTGACTTCTCAATATTAGCTGAAGAGAGGTTAAAATTGTGTAGTTTCGATATTCTACGATCCCATTCATCTTCAGTCTATATAGTCCCAAATTTATGTACAATTATTGGATCCGTTTGAATACCAATATCACAAGTTTTCAGAGTATATTCACATGTTGTAAGTGTACTCTGGATTCCTTTTTTAAAAGTTTCATTCCTTTTGGAGTTAGAATCTTGAAGGTTTGTGATCAGCTCCAATAAAAATGAATTTGTAGAGTTATGTAGTTGTTCTAGTTTTTCAAAAAGAGAATTATGTTGAGAAGCTAACAGTTTGTTAAATGCAGATACATCCACATGTTGGCGACCAGAGCCAGCTTCTATGATATCTCTAATGTTGTTTTCTAGGTTGCCAAAATGTTAAGGCAGATGTGCGAGAACTTCTGTTTTGATTTTTTCAATAGCATTGTCATTATTATTTTGGCCTGTTTTGATCATGTCCTGAAAAGCGTTTGTATTAATGGTGTTGTTAGTTTTATTACATAGTGATGTTTTTTCATTGACATGATCAGATATTGTTTTATGAATATTGTCAAACATACCACGCAACAAGCCTTCATGGTTTTGACAATCTTCACAAATGAAAATTGAGTCAAGAGATGGATGGTACCAATCTCTGCTAAAACTCATACAAACTCCATGTAACTTTATTTTACAAAACACTTTGCAAATAACAAATTTGCTTTTCTGGTCAAAACCGAAACAATTTCCCAAATCGGATTTGTAACTAATTTTAAATATAATGTGTAAAACATTTTACAAAAAAAAGAAAACAAAAAACGAAGGTTAACTAAGTTTATTCACTTTAATAATTTGATTTATAAATAAAAAGTTTAAAAGTTTAAAGTTTTAAGTTTTTTTTTTTTTTATATTTTATTTTTTATTTTTAATTTTAATTTAAATTACTAAATCAAAGTGATCAAATTACTATTAAGCATAAGAAATAAATAAAAGTACACAAAAGTTTTCTTTTTTTATTATATTATTAAATTGTTCTTTAAAAAAAGGAAAATAAATTATGAGTGATCAAATTACATATGAAAACAATTGCACCACATAAAATTTCATTTTTGTTGATTAATTAGAAAAAAACAAGTAAAGAAACAGTCAGTCGGTGCAACCGACTTAGAAATACCCCACACCTATTTGGTTCAAATTTAAGGACATATCAATAAGTCGTTTTAACACCATAAGAGCTGTTATTAATTTGCTCGTAAGACATAGCTAACCAAATTAACTTTATAATACTAAAAACATTTTCTAATAACACTATCTATTAAAAAAATATTACAAATTCTTACTAATTTATCTATTTAAAAATATTAAAAAACAAAAAAAACTTGAAATAAATGAAAATTTATCTATTCCAATTCAATTACAAAATGAAAAAACTCTAAGTATTAAATTTTGTGATAAAAAGATAATCAAAGCATAGTATATTTAATAATCCAAATTTTTCAAAATTGCAATTATTTTAAATGGTTAGTTTATATATGCAGTCCCCGTCATACTTTCAATACTAGTTAACTCTTGTACACAATTGGAACGTGTTATCTTAATTTTAAGTTACTAGTTTTATTAATTTCGAGGATAAGCTTTTACACATTGGTGGGTCTAAGAGAGGTACTGAACCACCACTCCAATTGATCCAAAATTAGAGGGACACGCAGGAAAAGGTAAAGAACACCCATGTGTCAAATTTGAAGCTTCTACTTTTGTTTCAAGTTATTATCTTTATTAATTTCGAAAATATGCTTTAAGGTCCTCGGAACTGATTCGCTGGTCCCCACCCACTACTCCAATTGGGCTCAAACTTCAAGGAGACTAAGGAAATCGAAAGCGACACTCTGATACCAAATTTGGAGGTTCTATCTTCATTGGTTTCGGAATTATGCTCGTTTGGCCTAAATTCGATCAAAAAGTTCTAAGTTCCGAACCCATTATCCAATCCTCATCGTGCGCAATTGCCGCCATAGTTTCATTACCAATACCCTACAGCACAAATTTCATGAAGATAGCGTCATTAGTTGTTGAGTTATCGTGATTTTTTACATATGTTCGTTAGCCCTGAAACCGATTAAAAGGTCCAGAATCCGAACCCTTGGGCTGATTTCGCCTTTATACAGTCCGCGCTGTACTTTAAGTACTAGTTAACCCTTGTATAAAATTTGAACGTTTTATCTTAATGTTAAGTTACTATTTTTATATAACTTGGGACGTCTAAGACGGGTACTGTACCACCACTCCAATTGATCCTAAATTAGGGGGGCACGCAAGAGATAGTAAAGAACACCAAATTTGAAGCTTCTACATTTTTTCAAGTTGCTATCTTTATTAATTTTAAAGATATGCTTTAAGGTTTTCGGAAATGTGGGGTGGTCCCCGACCCACAACTCCAATGGAACCCAAATTTCAAAGACACTTTGGAAATAGGAAGGCACACCCTGATACCAAACTTGGAGGTTTTATCTTCATTAGTTTCGGAATTATGCTCTTTTGGCCTAAATTCGATCAAAAAGTTCTAGATTCCGAACCCATGGTCCCATCCCGAACTTACGCAATACCCAAAGAAGTTTCATTACTAGTAACCTACAGCACAAATTTTATGAAGATGGCGTCATTAGTTGTTGAGTTATCGTGATTTTTTATATATTTTCGTTAGCCCTTCGATCGATTAAAAGGTCCAGAATCCGAAACCATGGGCCGATTTCAGCCATATGCAATCCCCGCCGTACTTTCAGTCCTAGTAACCTACAGTTAAAATTTCATCAATATAGCTCTATTATTTTTTGAGTTATCGTGCCTACGGACTGACGGACATGGCTATATCGACTCAGGAGGTCACGCTGATCACAGATGTATATACTTTTCCATATCTAGCTCGCTTCCTTTAGGTGGTTACAAACACCATACCAAAGTTAATATACCCCTTTATCTATTCTATAGGTGTAGGGTATAAAAAGACACTATTGTTTTCTTTTTATTTAAATAATTAATATAAACCGTAATTTCGCGAAAAGCGTGTGATTCAATTGAGTAATTTGAAAATATTAATCTCTAAGGATTTAATATCTGTGTTAGATCTATGACCATCTGTATTATAAATTATTTTTTTATAAACTTTATTAAATTATTTTAGATATACATAAGCCCTGGAATTTTTTGTTTCTAAATTGAGATCGTTTGAGAAGTAGTTTTTCTTAGCTTGGATAAACATTTTGCTCACTTCAAGTCTCTTTGTTTTATATAAATTAAGAATTCAAATGTTATCTTTATATTTGCAAGAGTATCCGTAGTAAGAGTCTCTTAGATTTATTTTACCTAATATTTCTTTCGACATCCAGTTTTTCTTGTGTTTCCCCTTCTTCACCGCGATTGTTTTGGTATTCTTTATTATAATATGATGCAGATTGGCGACAAAGTCATCACAATCAATATAAATGTTCTAGTTGAATTTTTTCATAGTCTTGCACTGTTCTTTTATCTATTTCCTCTTTTATTATGGGTTTGAGATTTATATTAATCAAAAACATTTCATGGTCAAAAAGGGATTTATTTGTAATTACAAAATGATATTTGTAACTAACTAAATCGGTAACCAAGTGGTCAATAATTGTTATTGTCGTTTTGCTTTTTCTTCTAGCATATTCCGATGATATGTTATTATAAATTAAATACCCATTGGAGAGTAATGTATTCGTATATGTCAAGACTTGTTCCTGATTAGTGTTAGTTGATTTAAATTTATATCACCCACAATCACAGAGTTTTTTTAAGTGGTAGTTTTTTTTTTTTTTTTTTTATTCCTTTTCCACTCCTTTAAGGAGTCTAGGGCATTCATCAAGTTTATTTTAAACTTGGCTTCAGTTTCTTTTTAATCATAATATTCACTAAGCCGTTGATTACTCGGCTGTAGCTATTTTATAAGGTTATGTAATATGAATGCACAAATGTTAACTTTGTGCGCCATCTATTATCTTACACAAGAATTATTTATATATTTTTATTAAATCTTATTTACGATATAAACTATTACGATATAATTATACAATTTTACGATATTTTTTTATTAGATGTGATCTGACCGGGGTTTGAACCCGAGACCTTCCGCATGAAAGGCGGCGTCTTTACCACTACGTCATTGGTCAGCCATTGGTTTTAAGTGGTAGTAATATTAACTAATTTATTAATAAAGTCAGATAAACGTGTCTCATGTGATTGATAAATACTTATAATGTTTATGTTATGGTTAGTAAGTTTGGTAATTAATATATTTGTTTTATTATATTCCACTTCTTCTATGAAACTAGAATCAATATTATTACTAATATATACTTACTTTTGTTCGAACGAGAATCATAAATAAATATATTAATTTAAATAAAATTAAAGTAAATTTTATTTTATATCTTCTTTATTTGACTGTAACTTTTAGAGTGAATCTTAATTCTAAATTTTGTAATTATCTTTACAAATTTATTTTATTCTAAAACCTAGAGAAACTTTACAATTCATAATTTTCACGGAATCAGTTTACAAAAATTATTTTCTATATCGGAACCGTTATTCGTGAATTCTGTAATTTAATATGAAAAAAAACTTAGGAATTTTAATAATAATTAATAAGAGGAAAAAAAACATTTATGCAAAAGGTGTTGTTTGTTCAGGTGGAGATGAAACTATATATTGCAACTCCACCATACGGTTCTTGCATAGAATTGAAAAATTTAATAAAGAAAAAGAATTGTATGACGAACAGAGAACAACAGGTTTCGTGAAAAATTATAAAGCTGTTAGACATAAAGAACAACCAAAATATAAAAGACTGAAATTAAATAACATTCACTCCTCTAACATAAAACGACCACATAAATTCTATGCATTAGGTAACGATAATAATAACAATAATAGTTTCCAATAATTGAATTTTTTTTCTCTTTAAAACTTTAAAATGAAATTACAATTAAAATTATATTTTGCATTCATATAACATGACCCAATTATTATTATACTGACCTTTCGCAACATAATTATGCAATAATATTTCTACTTACTTTTTTTATACCCTACACTTATAGAATAGGTAAAGGGAATATTAACTTTGGTATGGTGTTTGTAACCACCTAAAGGAAGCGAGCTAGATATGGAAAAGTATAGTTTTAAAAATATCAGAATCTTCTGTATAAGTTTTAGGGTTAAAATGATTTTTTAAGATAGTAATGGCTGTTTGTTCATCAAAATTTTTAGTGTGGATTACTTTCCTACATTTATTAAATATTTTTAAGTTCCTAATTCTAAGGGAACCAGAGTTTGTTTTATGAATAGAAATTTGATTTTTAAATATATTTAAAGGAGATTTGCTAATTGGTATATTATTTTCAATAAGTTCATTTGTCTCATTGTTTTCAGATATTTCTTGTTCAATAAGATTAACTTCTATACGTGATAAAGCATCAGCGTAACCGTTTTGAACGCCTTTTTTATATTTAATTTCATAGTCAAATTCGGAAAGTTTTAGTCGCCAACGAACCAGTTTTGAGTTAAAATCTTTTATGGAAAAGAGCCATTGGAGTGGCTTATGGTCTATCTCAATTATAAATTTTCTTCCGAAAATGTAAGGGCGAAAATATTTTGTAGCCCATACTATTGCCAATAATTCTTTTTCTATTGTACTGTAGTGTACTTCATGCTCATTAAGAGTACGACTAACGTAACATACGGGTCGTCCGTCTTGTGATAGTACGGCACCAAGAGCGAATAGGCTTGCGTCTGTCGTTAAAGTAAAAGTTTTGTTAAATTCAGGATAAATAAGAATTGGTTCATTTATTAGTAGTCTTTTAAGAGTTTCAAAACTCTGAACATATTCAGGATTATCAATTTTTAATTTTACATTTTTCTTTAAGTATTTTGTCATTGGTTTAGCAACCTTAGAATAGTCCTTAATAAATTTTCTGTAGTATCCTGATAGTCCGAGAAATTGTTTTATTTGTCTTGGAGTTTTAGGAATAGGAAAGTTTTTGACACATTCAATTTTTTTAGGATTTGGTCTTATTCCGTCCAATATTACAATGTGACCAAGAAATTATGTTTCTTTTTTCATGAATTCCGATTTGTCAAGTTGAATCATTAACTTAGCTTCTTCAAGCCTTTTAAAAATTTTATTTAGTGAATCTAAGTGTTCTTCGATAGATGCTGAGAAGATGATGATGTCATCTAAATATACCAAACAAATTTTATTTATGTATTCTTTTAGAAAATAATTCATTAACCTTTGGAATGTAGCTGGTGCTGTTTTAAGTCCAAAAGGCATTCGAATGAATTCATAATGTCCGTTTTCGACAGTGAACGCGGTTTTGTGAATGTCGCGTTCGTCAATTTCTATTTGGTGGAATCCTTTAGCAAGGTCCAACGTAGTAAAATATTGGCATCTTCCCAATTTACTTAGAATATCATCAATATTTGGTATAGGGTGCCTATCGTCTAAAGTAATTTCGTTTAGTTTCCTATAGTCAATGACGAGTCTCCATTTTTGTGTCCCACTGGCGTCCTCCTTCTTTGGGACAATCCAGACAGGAGCAGAATATGGGGAACTGCTAGGCCTAATAATGCCCTTATCCAACATTTCGTCAATTTGCTTTTGTACTTCCTCTTTGTGAATTTGAGGGTACCTATAAGACTTAGTGAATATTGGAACGTCATTAATAGTGCGAATACGATGTATGATAGCGTTTGTAAAAGATAAATTAAAATTTTCATTATAAAATAGATACGAGTATTGTTTAATAATTTTTGATAAATGCATCTTTTCAAAATTAGATAAATGTTCATTACGAATTTCGTTTGAGACATTATAATTATTATTAGTTTCAGAAATTATATTAAAGTTATGATGGTTCACTATTTCAGTTTGTAACGGTGAAATAGTTATGAATTTATTAGTGTTACTTTGTACGTTTAATTTTACAATGGATGTATAGTTCTGTACTTCATAAATTCCTTCTTGAATTGTGATTTCGCCATCTGTGGACTTCCTTTCCAGCAGATAAGCGAGACAATCTTTTTGAAGTACTGGAACAGTTAATTCATATTCACCTCTCTGAGTGATATTATATTTTGTTTCTTTATTTTTATTTTCAAAATGTATTTGGATTTCATTATAGATTGTAGTTAAAAGTTGTTGACCTAAATCAATTTTTGTTTTTAATGGCATTAATATATTATTGCCTATTAGCCCGTCATAATTTTCATGAAAAGGAAAGACATACATTTCAACCTTCTTTGTTGAGTCTCCCAATTCTTTGAAAAGCGGTATAACTGCTTTATGAGTTATTTTTACATCTTGATTTATGGTTTTAATATTTATGGGTTTTTGAAGTTCTGTTAAATGCAAATGGATGACAAAGGTTTGGATTTATAATAGAGTGTGTTGCTCCGGTGTCTATTATAAATTTAAGTGGTCTAATATTCCCACTAACTAAGATATATGGTAATTGGAATTCGAGGCTGTTAATAGAAAATTTGTTGGTAGAAGAATTATTTATTACTATTATTATATTAATAGAAGAATTTTTCTTAGTTTTCAATGTTTATTTCCATTGGTTCAGATTGAGATATTTGATTATTTTTATTATAATTATTTGTAAAATTACTATTATTTACAAATGGATTGTTTATATGTGGGTAGTTGTTACTAGTATTAGGATTGTGATAGTTTGGATTTCGATTTTGAAAAGAAGTCCTATTAATGTTGCTATTTTGATGGTTTCTATTAAAATTGCTTTTATTATTTTGGTAATTTTTATTAAAATTATTATTTTGGTTGTACCTATTAAAATTAGTTTGGTTATTCCTATTAAAATTGTGAGTACTGTGATTTTGCCTATTAAAATTGCTTTGGTTGTTTTTTATTGGCATTGTTACTATTAAATTTAGTAGTATTAAAGTTTCTATGATTAGAAGTAGCGTAAAACGGTTAGAGCAGAATTTTTATTATTACTAATTGTTTGTTGAGCAACTGTTGAGTTAACTCCTAATTCTAAACTAAACTTTAATATTTAATCTTCTTAATATATTTTTGATCTCGTTGTAGAAATCAACGGAATTGGTTTTAAAAGTTGTAGCTCTCAGTTGGTCAAAAAGTTCTTCAAGACTACACCGATCGCTAAAGTTTTTTATAAGGACGCCTTTTATTTCAGTCCATGTTTTAATGTGGTTATTTATTTCCACTGTTTCCCTAGCTTTTCCTTTAAGTTTTGATTTAATTAAGTCTGCAAATATGCTTTGACTTATGTCATCATATTTACCTAACAAAGGACTTACCCTATCAACTAAGTCCGTAAAATTTTGTAATTCTTTAAAATTCCCAGTAAAATCGGGTAATTTTCAAGATAGGTGTCAAGAAGGTGGGTCAATAGTAAGAGTTAACGGTTCAGTCATATTTAAAAGTGTTATTTAAATAAATTTTAATATATAAAACAAAAATAAAAAAAGAAAAATTCCTACTAATTAGTTGCAATAACGTTTTCTGATTTTGTTTTTCACGAAACTTAAACTAATGTAAAACTATTTATATAATTGTATAATAAAATAATATATATATTAAATTAGTGCTTACATTAATAATTTTTGATGAAAAAAAAGTTAATGGCTTCAGCAAAATAACTGGAAAATAACTGGAATATAATAACTGGAATACAATAACTGGAATACAAAAACTGGAAAATAACTATAGATGCACAGGAAAACGTAAGCAGCACAGCAACTTAAAATAACAGGAACATTAATTTAACTGGATAACTTAATTCACAATTTGTTGTTAAAATTTATACATATACTTTATTTAAGTTTATATCAATTTTTTGTAGTTTAATATATTTGTTTAATAAATTTTTTCTTTTTAAAGTTTTATGTATATATATATATATTTTTTTTTTTATTTTATTTAAATTTTTTTGAAATTTATTATTTTATTTGAATTGTTAATAGAATTTTTTATTTTATTTAAATTTTTAATAAAATTTTTATTTTATTTAAATTGTTAAATTTTATTATTTTTATTTAATTTGTTAATAGAATATTTTTATACCCTACACCTATAGAATAGGTAAAGAGGTATATTAACTTTGGTATGGTGTTTGTAACCACCTAAAGGAAGCGAGCTAGATATGGAAAACTATATATATTTGTGATCAGCGTGACCGCCTTAGTCGATATAGCCATGTCCGTCCGTCCGTGGGTTCGGAACCTAGAACTTTTTGATCGAATTTAGGCCAAACGAGCATAATTCCGAAACCAATGAAGATAGAACCTCCAAATTTGGTATCAGGGCGCCCCTTCCTATTTCCAAAGTGTCTTGGGAATTCGGGCCCCATCAGAGTAGTGGGTCGGGGACCAGCCACACATTTCCGAAGACCTTAAAGCATATCTTTAAAATTAATAAAGATAACAACTTGAAAGAATGTAGAAGTTTCAAATTTGGCCCAGGGTGTTCTTTACTATTTCTTGCGTGTCCCCCTAATTTGGGATCAATTGGAGTGGTGGTTCAGTACCCCTCTCAGACCTCCCAAGTTTTAAAGGCTTATAATCGAAATTACGAAAAATAGTTACTTAAAATTAAGATAGACCGTTCAAATTGTGTACAAGGGTTAACTAGTACTATAAGTACAGCGCGGACTGTATAAGGGTAAAATCATACCAAGGGTTCGGATTCTGGACCTTTTAATCGATCGAAGGGCTAACGAACAAATATAAAAAATCACGATAACTCAACAACTAATAAGGCTGTCTTCATGAAATTTGTGCTGTAGGCTATTGGTAATGAAACTACGGCGGTGATTACGTACGGTGAGGTTTGGACAATGGGTTCGGAACTGAGAACTTTTTGATCGAATTTAGGCCAAACCAGCGTAATTCCGAAACCAATGAAGATATAACCTCCAAATTTGGTATCAGGGTGTCCCTTCTTATTGCGTAAGTGTCTTTGAAATTTGGGCCCCATTGGACTAGTGGGTCGGGGACCAGCCACTCAGTTCCGAGGACCTTAAAGCATATTTTCGAAATTAATAAAAATAGTAACTTGAAACAAATGTAGAAGCTTCAAATTTGGCCCAGGGTGTTCTTAACTATTTCTTCCGTGCCCCCCTAATTTGGGATCATTTGGACTGGTGGTTCAGGACCGCTCTTAGAGCCCCCAAATGTGTAAAAGCTTATCATCGAAATTAATAAAACTAGTAACTTAAAACTAAGATAGACCGTTCAAATTGTGTACAAGGGTTAACTAGTACTATAAGTAAAGCGCGGGCTGTATAAGGGCGAAATCAGCCCATGGGTTCGGATTCTGGACCTTTTAGTCGGTGTCAGGGATAACGAACATATATTAAAAATCACGATAACTCAACAACTAATGAGGCTATCTTCATGAAATTTGTGCTGTAGGTTATTGGTAATGAAACTACGGCAGTGATTACGTACGGTGAGAATTGGATAATGGGTTCGGAACTTAGAACTTTTTGATCGAATTTAGGCCAAACGAGCATAATTCCGAAACCAATGAAGATAGAACCTCCAAATTTGGTATCAGGGTGTGCCTTCCTATTTCCAAAGTGTCTTTGAAATTTGGGTTCCATTGGAGTTGTGGGTCGGGGACCACCCCACATTTCCGAAAACCTTAAAGCATATCTTTAAAATTAATAAAGATAGCAACTTGAAAAAATGTAGAAGCTTCAAATTTGGCCCAGGGTGTTCTTAACTATTTCTTCCGTGCCCCCCTAATTTGGGATCATTTGGACTGGTGGTTCAGGACCGCTCTTAGAGCCCCCAAATGTGTAAAAGCTTATCATCGAAATTAATAAAACTAGTAACTTAAAACTAAGATAGAACGTTCCAATTGTATACAAGGGTTAACTAGTATTGAAGTATGACGGGACTGCATATGGGCGAAATCGTACCATGGTTTCCGGTTCTGGAACCCTTGATAAGTTCAAGGACTAAAAAACATAAATCTTAAAAAGACCATAACTCAAAAAATAATGCCGCTATTTTGATGAAATTTAAACTCTAGGTTACTAGTAATGAAAGTACCATGGGAATTGGTTCTGGTCGAGTTTAATTTCAAAGCGAAAGAATATATTTCCTATGTCCTATGTGTCTCCGAAATCTAGACTTAATTGTAGTGGTTCAGCTATGTTCAAAGGTACTTGCTGCATTTATTTGAATATTTAAATTAATTATATGAAAAAGACTAAATTTGTAATTGTATTTTAGAAATACATTTATTGCATATTTTGCGTTTATAAGCTTTTCTATGAGGTATATAAACTAACCATTTAAAATAATTGCAATTTTGAAAAATTTGGATTATTAAATATATTATGCTTTGATTATCTTTTTATCACAAAATTTAATAATTAGAATTTTTTCATTTTGTAATTGAATTGGAATAAATATATTTTCATTTATTTCAAGATTGTTTGTTTTTTAATATTTTTAAATAGATAAATTAGTAAGAATTTGTAATATTTTTTAATAGATAGTGTAATTAGAAAATGTTTTTAGTATTATAAAGTTAATTTGGCTAGCTATGTCTTACGATCAAATTAATAACAGCTTTTATGGTGTTAAAATGACTTATGGATATGTCCTTAAATTTGAACCAAATAGGTGTAGGGTATTTCTAAGTCGGTTGCACCGACTGACTGTTTCTTTACTTGTTTAGTACTCATTTTTTTATTGTTTTCCACATTTTGATAATTTTTTTCTCATTAATTTTAGCCTCGATATGTTTATCTCTATAATTTCTACACGCATTTTTATACTCATTTCTAGCGGATTTATAATCATTCCAATTACTTATACTATATGGTAATAAGGAGTATACATTATACAATTCAATTTTGTTTGCTTTTAGCCTATGCAATTCCTCATCAAACCATTCAATTTTATTATTTTCAATATTAATAGTTTTTCTTAATTTTTTTAACCCTAATTCAATTATTTCGCTAAATTTTCTACTCTTATCATCTAAATCATTTAAGTTCACTAAATTTTCAAAATTATTTTCAACCAATTCTTTTATGTATAATTCTTTATTAAATTTAATGAATGAAAACTTTTTTTTGGTATTTCATTTTTGTTTGCACATATTTTGATATCTATGGTTTCATGGTCGGATATTTTACAATTTTTATTAATATAAATAGTGGCATCAGTGAAATAATCAATCAGTACATAATCTCTAATTGTTTTGGTATCTATTGTGACTCTAGTATATTCTTTTACAGATTGTTTTAACCCAAAATCTTCAATCACTTCATCAATTTTAAGTTTCTCATTACTTATAGCTTTGCAGTCTATGTTGAAATCCCCACATATTATAAAATTTTCTTCGAATTTGTAATTATTTTCAAGAAAATTTCTCGAGGTATTAACAAATTCATTCACTGGCATTTTTGGTGATCTATTCAAAGCAATAATATTCCACTTTGTATCTAACAGTTTTATTTGACACATTAAAATCCACATTTTATTATCAATTGAAAGACACTTAATCTGATTGGATTCAATTTTTTTATTGATATAAACTGTAACTTCTCCTGTGTGTTTTGAATTGGAATAAGTTTGATACATGCTGTACCCGGTCAATCTGATTTCACTGTTTTCTATTTCTTCTGTAATGTGCGTTTCAGTTAATATAATAAAATCATATTTGTTTTTTGTTATTATTTCTTCTAATTTAGCAAAATTTCCTGTAAGGCCTTGGATATTCATTATTATACCTACTAATTCATTCTCCTTTTTTTTGTCATTTATAAAAAAATCTTCTTTTTTTCAATAAATATTTTTCTGTTTAATGTTGGACATTTTTTATCATTTACTCTATGATTTACATCAAGACCCAATTTATGTTTATTATTTGCTCTCACAAAATTTCCATAGTTCCAATCACTTGCTTTACAATCTTTTATTTTATGTTCACCTCCACATTTTAGGCAACTTTCCGTCTCAGCCTTACAGTTTTGAGCCTTATGGTTGTATCCTAAGCACTTATTGCATTTTCTAACATCATAACTCTCATATACTTGGCACATGTCCCATCCTATTTTTTTTCTACCTTCTTTTAAAATTGTTTTATAGTCTTCAATATTCAATTTAACAATCGCATTAAATAATAATTATGCTGTATTAAAACTTGTTTTTTTTTTGTTTGTTTTATATACTCTAATAATTTTTATATCATCCTTAAATGTGATATTATTTTGAGATACTATTTTGTTAATTACGTCAGTATTTTCATATTTATCCGACATAACGATTATTAACATTTTAGGATTTCTATTTTTTGGTATAATAGCTTCATAATTATCTTTTAATTTATTTTCAACTTGTTTTTTGATACTTTCCACTGATTCGATATCTTTGCAAAAAACAGCTACAGTCCCATCTCTTTTATTCAATATCCCATTTATATTCAGATTTGTGTTTACTGGGTCAATTTGACGTTTCAACTGCATTTTGGTTGCATCAGCTGTTTGCATTTTTTTAGGTTTTACTAATACCATTGGATCTTTTTTTACCACTTCAACAAAAGTTTGTTTTTTTTCAATTTTACTAATATTGTTTAAATTCAATTCGTTAAAAATCTTCTCACCTTGTATTTTGCAGTCTTCCGTCATTTTACTTATTTTACTCAGCTCAGCTATACTTTTTTGCTGCGAATCTTGCAAATTTTTCAAAGTCAATAGTCTTTAAACATAGCGGCTTTCTACAGCTTAAAGTAAGTTTTTTATTTCGAATTCACTTTTTTTTAATGACTCATCAAATTTTTTTTTGTATTGCTCTAGCTGCAATCTATATTTTTCAACCTTATCACCGATACTATTCAGCACCACGTCCACTGTTTGAATATATTCGGCACACTCATCACACATAAATCTAATTTGTTGATTTTTGGAAAGGATGCTAATAATAGATTCATCAAGCCCACAACATCTAATTTTGCTGCAATAAATCTTGCGACACACTCCTTCACATATGATTCCGGTTTCTCCTCTAATTATTTTTCTACATTGGTTGCATGATGCCATTACTTCCAATGTAAAATTTTGAGTTTAAATAATTAAATATATTTATTTTAATTTTTTCTTTTTAGAGCGTAAATTTTTACTTGTTTACTTCTTAACTGTCAAATCAAATGCTAGGAAAATATGAAATAGTGTATCAAATTTGATTGTTTTATCTCTATTAATTTCGAAAATATTATGCTTTATGGTCTTGGGAGTAGTGGGGGTGGTACGCAAACCGCTATTCCAATTCATCCAAAATTTCACGTACACAAAATAAATAAGAAGAAACACATGTGCCCCAAGTATAATGTTCTATATTCTTTGGTTTCGAAATTTTACTAGTTGGACTTCAATTCCATTAAAAACTTCTAGAATTTGATCTCGACAAGAACCAATTCCTTGGTACTTTCATTACTAGTAACCTAGAATATAAATTTCATCAAAATAGCGTAATTAGTTTGTGAGTTTTGTTGTTTTTAAGATATAAGTTTGTTAGCTTTTAGCATAATATATTCAAAGTTTCCAAAACCCGAAACCATGGTACGATTTCACCCATATGCAGTCCCAGTCATACTTTCAATACTAGTTAACCCTGGTACACAATTGGAACATTGTATATTAATTTTAAATTACTATTTTTATTAATTTCGGTGATAAGCTTTTCAACTTTTAGAGGTCAAAGAGAATTACCTGAAGCACCACTACAATTGATCACATTAAGGGAGCACGTAGGAAATAGTAAAGAACAGCCTTGTGCCAAATTTGAAGCTTCTACATTTTTTTGAAATTAATATCTTTAATATTTTTGAAAATATGCTTTAAGGTCTTCGAAACTATGTGGATGGTCCCCGATCCACTATTTCAATTGGTTCCAATTTTTGAGGACACTAAGGGAATAGAAAATGACACCCTGATACCGAATTTGGAGGTTCTAACATCTTTGAATTCGCAATCATGCTCTTTCGGCCTAAATTCGATGAAAAAGTTCCATGATCCGAACCGATGGTCAGATTTCGCCTATATGCAGTCCGCACCTTTCTTTCAATTCTAGTGAAACCTTGTACACAATTGGAACGTTCTATCTTAATTGCAAGCTATTTTTTTTAATAATTTCAACGATATGCTTTAAGGTCTAAAGAACTGGGTAGATGGTCCTTGACCCACTCCTCCAATTAGTCCTAAATGTGAAGGACTCTAAGGACATAGGAAGAGGCACACTGATACCAAATGTAAAGGTTTTCTCTTCATTGGTTTTGGAATATGCTTGTTTGGCATAAATTCGAACAAACTTCTAGGATCCGAACCCATGGTCTGAATTCGTTCGTACGAAGTCCCCGCCCCGCCATAGTCTCATTACAAGTAACCTACATCACAAAATTCGTGATTGTATCGCTATTAGTTGTTGAGTTATCCAAAATTTCTAAGGCGCTCAATAAACAAATTGAGCTAATAAAGGCTGTAGAACGCATTTCAAACAAAGTAAGGGAAGAAATGTACCAAGAACCGTATTTGGTTTTCACCAACCTTAATTTAAAAACTTTAGAAGAGTACTGGAACTTAATAATGAATAATCACTTGAGTCTGATAGAAAATAAGCCTATTAGCCATTATTA
Source organism: Dolichopus griseipennis (assembly GCA_963082915.1). Classification (NCBI taxonomy): domain Eukaryota; kingdom Metazoa; phylum Arthropoda; class Insecta; order Diptera; family Dolichopodidae; genus Dolichopus; species Dolichopus griseipennis. The sequence continues at coordinate 124,409,814 of OY720441.1, read as the reverse complement.
TTTTGAGAACAATAAATTTTAACAAATCGAGAATATCTAGAAAAACACAATAATAGAATTAAATACAAAACTAATGAATATATCTCCTGCTCCGGCTGCTCGAGCACAAAACACCAGGCAGTTACAAGGTAACCAGGATGTTAATGTGAATCTACCCAAAAATTGATATACCTAAGTTTTCTGGAAGCTACTCCGACTGGAAATCTTTTAAAGATTTATTCATGGAAGTTATTAGCAACAATACAAACATAGGCAAAGCTCAAAAATTTTACTATTTGAAGGCTAACGTCGTTGGAGAACTTGCAGAGTTAATCAAACATTTTCCAGTTACAGCAGCTAGCAGAAAACATAATTTATGTGGAAATTGTTTGCGACCTGGTAATTATGCAAAGGACTGCACAAGCTTTTCAAAATGTAGAGTATGTAACAAAAAACATCATACTTTGTTGCACATATTTCAAGAAAACACGAATAACAAACAGTTGTTCAATAAAAAACAATCACTAAACAATACAAAATTAATGGACATTAAGGCTCACTGTGCAACTAATATTACGAAGATAAAGGTTATTTTACCCACAGCAATAATAAAGGCAAAAATATTAGATGGAACCTATACCGAAGTAAGAGCCCTTGTTGATCAGGGTTCTCAAGCCACTCTAATTTCAGAAAATATGATCCAATATTTGCAGCTGCCAAAACACAAGGTTTATTCAGTTGTATCTGTAATTGGAAATGCAAAATCTGGTATAATGCAAAGTTTTGTGGAACTTTCTTTAAAATCCAGATTATCAACATTTTCTTGTGTGACCAAAGCATTAATTCTACCAACATATAAAAACCTTAGAGCTGGCAGATCCAAACTTTTACAAACCAAGTAGAATCGACATAATCTTAGGAGCTAACGTTTTTAATTAAATAATAAAAAAACAAGCTCATAAAAGGAAGAACAGGTACTCCAATAGCTCAGAAAACCAAGTTTGTCTATGTTTTATCAGGTGAAATAAAGGACGAATGTCCAGAAATACTATTAATTGTTTTATTGGCGAAGTTGACCTAAGCCAGGAGCCAACCAAATTTTGGAATCTGAAGAGCTTCCACCAGAAAGAGCTTTAACAGCTGCAGAAATGGCATTCGAAACTCATTTCAAATCTACCTACCAAAAGATGGAAGATATGTTGTGCGCTTACTGTTTCGCGAACATTTCAACTTGGACGAAATTTAGGGATCAGGAAAATTAGCGCTTGCTAGATTGTTTCAACTTGAGAGAAAATTTAAGACGAATAAATTATTGGAAAATTTGTGCAAAGATTTCATAACAGAGTATATTCAGTTAGACCATATGGTTCCAGCCCAAGATACAGTTGTAACAGGTAAATACTAACTACCCGACCATTTTTAAGCACGGTAGTTTAACCACAAAGTTGAGAGTAGTTTTGACGCCTCTGCAAAAAGAAATTTATCTAAAAGCCTAAGCGACGTAACGATGATTGCAGAAAACTTGCAGCAAAATATAACACAAATACTAATACGATGGCGCAAATATAAAGGAGTATTTACAGCAAATATAGAGAAAATGTACCGTCAAATTCGATAGACAATCGCGATCAAGATTTCCAGAGAATACTTTGCAGAAAATCATCCAACGAACCCATTAAAGAATACAAGCTAATAACCGTCACTTATGGGACTGGACCTGTGCCTTTCTTAGCAATAAGAACGTTGCGTCAATTAGTTGCAGACTATGGATATTTATATGCTTTGGATGCTAAAGCTATTTGTAAGGATCCTTATATGGATGATGTGGTTTCGGGAGTATATACCTACGAAGAAGCAAATTTAAAATGCACCCAGTTAATTAATTTATTAAAAGCTGGAGGTTATAATTTACGTAAATGGAATTGTACTGATCGTCGCTTGTTGAAACAAATACCATCGGAATTAAGAGACTGCGAAAATAACAAAACTTTTGATGATGGAGATGCTGTTAAGGCATTGGTAATACTTCGGGTTTCAAAAACTGACAAACTAAAATTCAACATAAATACTGAGATAAAATCGGAAATGTTTACAAAACGTTCTATATTATCAGCGGCGGCTCGTATTTTTGATCCAATTGGATTGCTATCACCAATAATAATAAAAATTAAATTATTATATCAACAAATATGGTTGGAAGAGACTGACTGGGATCAAACTGTATCTAACAACATTTTGAAAAAATGGATACAAATTAAGGAAGAACTACACTTATTGAAGAAAATAGAAATTTGTAGATGGTTTGATTAAGGAAATGACATCAAAGTTTGCGAACTTCATGGATTTTCTGATGCATCTGAAAAGCCTATGGTGCGGTTGTATATCTCGAAACAATAACAAGCGTAGGTAATATTACTGTCACACTCATCGCTTCAAAAACAAAGGTAGCACCGGTGAGATCTCAACTTTCATTACCACGTTTAGAAATAAGCGGAGCTTTATTATTAGCAAGACTAATGAAGGAAGTTAAGAATGGACATACAAAACATCGAAAATTTTGCCTGCATTTTCACCAGAAATTTTTGAAAAGGTGCTCTAAAGAATACTTGTCCAGATTTCAGCAAAGAGCAAAATAGACCCAACAACAACCAAATTTAAGGATTGGTAACAAAGTGCTAATAAAAGAGGATAATTGTCCACCGAGCAGATGGGCTCTGGGAAGAATTATTGAGACAAGCCAATTATAGACAACTATGATGAAATCAAAAATTGAAATCCAGAAGCGCTTAATAATACTACTAATAATAGTATCCCAGGGATGCTTGGCAATATAGATGAAAAATCTCATTCATCCGTCAAGAGAAAGCCTACGTATTTCAACAAAAAGAGCAACAATAAGAAATTAAATCATCTACTTACAAATTAGCATGTCAGAGCATATTAACGATTATTTAGTTTTTTTCTTTACAATGGCGCTAGCAAGCAATCAATCAGAATTCTCAATTTGCTCAATTCTCAAAAAGAACACTCAATTTAGAAATGAACAAGGAATTTACTTTGAAAATATAGCAAAAACAAATAGTAACAATAGTGAATGGAATTTAATTGTACATTTTAATTTATCTTTGTACAAGTATCAAAACGACATGGAGGAAAATAGCTGCATTTGGAATAATTGGAAATATGGCACATAGCCTTTTTGGAGTTCCAGATGAAGAATTCGCCGAGAAATATGAATCGGATATCAACAAAATTAAGGAAAATGAGCGTCATATAGAAACGTTATTTCAAAGACAAACTTCCATTTCTGATTCTACTCTTAACATTATTAAACGTGAGCATGTACTCAAATGTTTACAGGAAACATAACTTTATCTTTTTTGATAGTAGCAGAAATACCTCAATATGTTTTAGTAAATTATTTCAATTGGTACTATTGGTACAACAAGAATGGAAGTTCGAACAATTTGACAATTCTGCAGGAAGAAATAACTTCACTTTGTGAACATAACTTCAACTTCTTCACATCCATTTAATTATTAGTTCATTTCGGAGGGAGAATGTTCGCAGAATATAAGTTTTTAAGATTATAAACTTAACATTATTATATATAAAAACTTTGGAACTAATTTTAATATTGTTTATTTCATAATGGTTTAACAAACATTTTTGCTTATGATGCACATTTCTTTGTAATATAATTTAATTGAACTTAACTTAATAAAATACCTTTAAAGTCATTGTACTGACTTACACTCATAATTTTAATTATTCTAAACTAAATTCAATACTTGTTAGGTCAGCTAATTTCGTTGGATAATGTATAATTATTATGGAAATAAAAATTGTATTTAAAAACGTAATTTTAATTAAAATATAATCATTAATAAATTTGAATTCTACACTTAAATAAGCGTTTTTTGTTTATTTATTTTTTGTGGTTCATAACCTTTGATAGTACTGATGTTAGAGCAATTGGTCTAAAATTTTCATGATTGCTTTGGCACCCTTTTTTGGGGATTGCTTGGACATAAGCAACTTTCCAGATAGAAGGGTTAGTTACAGAAATACAGGATATGTGAAAAAGTTTGCTTAGTGGACACCCTTAGCTAGGGTGTTTGCGCATTTTAGGAGGACAATTGGTGGAATATCGTCTGGGCCAGCAGATCTGTGAACATTCAGACCCTTAAGAACTTTAGCAACTACTCGTGGGCGAAAATAATTTTTTTTTAAGTTTTGAATTTATTGGTGCATAGACCGGAGGAGAGGAAGTTGTTACCGGCAGTGTTGAATTGGCGGCGAAAATTTCAGCCAGAAAATCTGCCTTTTGTTCAGGGTCAGCAATGACTGCATTAATTTAAATTAGTGGGGGAGTTGTAGAAAAGGTGAAGTTGTTTTTTACTGCGAATAACTTTGAGCCTCAATAAAAAACCATATTTATATTTTTGCTGCCTTAAAATTCTTTTGCATCTCTTACTAACTTCTGTGAATGAGATCCGGTTGCTTTCGGTTAGCCTTTTGTACTTAAAGAAAGCTTTATTTCAGTTAGCAAATAGTTCAGCTATATTATAAACTACGGTAATAGAGAATAAAAAAGGAAAAAGTCTTCCCAAAATTTAATAAATAAAAAAAAAAAACTATCGAAATGAAAATGAACTACATGATCCAACTCCACCACCAGACAGCAAATAAAAATAAAATTTTTTTTTTTTTTTATTAGAAACAAATTAGCAAGACTAAAATTAACAATTTAAATAAAAAAATTGAAAATAGGAGAAAAAAAAACTAAAATTATAAAAAAATAAGCAACAAAAGTACAAATAAAGAGAAATCCGTTGTTATCACGATGATAGTAAAGAACAGAATAAATAGGATATGGTATCCTTTAAATTTAGGAGGTCAAGTTTTAAAAAGTATAGATCAAGAGTGATCCAAATTTTTTGAGTCTCAGAATCCCTAAACCTATTATAAAAATTAAAAAATAATAATAAAGAAATTTATTTATTATTTTTTGTACTTTGAGTAACTATTTTAATTTTTTTAATAATTTTTATTTAAATATTCAAATAGCTTATAATTAGAGCATGACATTGAAGCAGTTAGAGAGATATATTATAACTTGGAATATATTACTTAATTTATTTTAGTAATAATATAAAATAATTTCTTTATTTTTACAATAAAAATGTAAGGTTTTTATTAAACTATATAAATAGAAGTAAAAATGGATTTAATTTAACCATTAAAGTAAAAAATTAACAGCTTTTATTTGAGTCATCATACTTCTTTAATTTGAGTTAGAATCTCAGTTATATCATTAACAGTGATACGCCTCTTTTTGGCTTCAGTTAAAAGAATAATACATCCAAGATTAGGGCGAAGCTAATTGCAATTTATCACTTCATATTCAAGGTAGATTGAAGAATCAATACTTTTTGAATGCAAATTAAAATTTTATATTAACCTATAGCCCTAGGTTGATCAGTTTAAAGCTTCTTGATTTTATTCATGATATAGACCGATTAATAAAATAATAATAAAGATTATACTAACACTTATCCATACTATCATATTAGAGAAGTTTATAATTACAATAATAGAAAGAATAAAAAGAAATTTCTACATCAAAAATTAAAAAAATTATTGCGATTAGAAAGAGCTGTAGTAGTGAAAAGGGCAGACGAGAAGAGGATTTAGGATCAAAGCCGCATTCAAAGGGGGAACCTTTTTCTCGGTAAATAATTTATTTTTTTGATAAGATTGATGCTAATTACTACTCTAGAGATAATAATAATTAATAAACCTATTATAAAAATTAAAAGAATTATCTATACTATTTTAATAATAAACCTTATGATTGGAAGTCATATATACTTTATACTACATAGATAATTACCCATCAATAAATTGGAACATAGAGGAATAATCGTAAAATACCAACAAAGGTTCAGTATCAAACAGCAGCTTCAAACCCGAAATGGTGAGTGCTTGAAAGTGATTACTTAAATGTCGGGCCAAGCAAACAGTTAGGAAGATAAATCCAATTAAAACATGAAGTCCATGGAATCCTGTTGCTATGTTGACAGTTATTCCAGAAGCTAACAAAATAGCGGTATTCAAAAGAGGAACTGGAAAGGGATTAAAGGGTAAAATTCCTATAGATGGTCATGTTGCTCCTAATTCAATTTCTGAAACAAAGACGAATACTTCCGATACAATAAATATGATTATACCCCATCGTAACCCAATTGTTGTAGGGTATGAATGTAATCCCTGGAAGGTACCTTCAAGAGAAATATTAAAGCAGCTATCTTCCAACGATTGAAAATATGCCTTTTAAAACTTTAAATATAGGTTTTCTTTCAATTTTGAAAGGTTGTAGCTCGTAACAGGTGGGGCTACAGACAAAAGTTCTTCCACGAACTTATTTTTTTTGTAACACCTACACGTTGTTGACATTTTTTAGTTAGCCGTAGTTAAAAAGGAACGGACGGATGGACAGAATGAAACAATATAACGCGTTTTTACTTTTTAAATTGGAGCTGAAAAAAATGAGCACGCTCTGAGCAGAACATGAAGAGAGCACGCTCAGAGCGGTCATATTTAATAAAAAACTAGGAAGAGTGTAGTGGAGTAGAATGTATAAGCTCAGGAATATCCGTATGACTTTTATAAATATAAACACTATATCATCCGGTTAATTACTTTTGGCAAAATTTCAAACGCTTAGCTTCAATACGTATTGAATATGCTAATATAAAAAAAGAACTTGTATGGCAGGTACTCGAACCCGTGGAATGAAATGGCTGGATTTCAATAGCGATGACGGTTATTGCACAAAAACTAATTTGTAAAAATTTCAAAATTCTAGAACCTTTATTTTTTTTTTTTTGAGTTATGGAGCATAGCTAAATCGATTTATTTTTCGATTCCGATCCAGTCCATAGCTTTGAGTCTATATCTACCCTTCTTCCTTCTTTGCGTCACAATCGTAATGACAAATTCAAACCCTTTTGACTTATAGTCGTATGAGTGTAAACACGACTTTTAAAAACTACCACTTTTATTTTAGTTTCGTCTTAAATTGCCAAAAAATTAAATTAAATTATTAAAATTAAATTAAAAATGGATAACTAAAAATAGACCAAACATTTTGACTGTTATTTTACAAGTAAAATCTTAAACAACTCAAAATGTCTTTGTATTTTGGTTTGCTTAGCCGTGCTGCATATATTTCCACTGAGCACGTAGAGTTTTCAGCGCTTAGCGCGCTCTGATTTAAAAAAAAACCACGAACCACAAGCTCTGTAGGCATATTTTTTTTACTTTTTTACATTAACTAACCGTAGTTAAAATTTTTTTCTATGTTTCAAATGGTATAAAAGTGTTTACAAACATACGGACAGACGGACGGATGGACGGACAGGGTGAAACTAATAAGCACCTATCTTAAGTGCTTAACTAAATATCAGGTTAGCTGTTTTTAGCACATTTTCAGCCATCCGTCTGTTCGTATGTTTACAAAAATTTTTACATCGTTTGAAATAGAGAAAAGAAATTTTAACCACGAGTAAGCATTGCAAAAAAATTATTTTCATAGAAGAACTTTTTCTTGTAGCTTACCCTTTAGGAAGCTACAGCCCCCAAAGTTGAAAAAAGCCCTAATTTTAAATTGTAATAACAAGAGTTCTGTTAGGTGTATTTGCAATCTGAAAACGGCACAAATAGCTGGTTTTATAAACTTTATCATTTTTTAAAAGGCAAATGTGGCTTGCGGTCGGTACTAAAATTTACCATTATGCAAAACTTAATTTTTGCAAAATTTTACATACAATACAATACAAGGTTATATGTTATAGGGTTGCCATACGGTACTAAAATTTACCATTATGCAAAACCCAATTTTTGCAAAATTTTTGGCCGCACATATCTTTTAAACGGTTTAAGCTAGGGTCTTGAGATTTTGGAAGAAGTTATACTTTCAGAAATTAGTAGGAGTCGGTTAACAAATTTTTTTTGTCAAGCCCCCTATTTAAAAGCTATCATGGCTCGAAAATTGAAATTTTCCTTTTTTTTTAACACCTGCAACTTAAATACTTGTTTAAATTTCTTTCTACAAATATACAAAATTTGAAGTTTCAGCATTATATTTCAACATATGTTAAAGGTTTTTCTAAATTTTAAAGGATTTCTTCAAATTAAAGAAATTGTCTCATAATTTTAACCATTTTTGCTTAGATAATAAAATTCTTGGTAAAACTCCAAGTTTTGGTGGAGTTCACAATTGATTTCCTAGAACCTAACAAAATGGAAAAGTCCGGACCAGAGATGGGTGGGCAGATCTTAAGGTTTGGGAAGCATAAATTTGGGAACCTTCCCCAATGAAGGGCTTCTAGGTCTTCAAAATTAAAACTTTTATGTTTTCATAAAACAGTAACTTATTCACAAGTTTATGTTTTTCCAAAGTTAAACGTTAACATTGAAGCTCCAACATTATATTTCTCACTTGTTAACAGGTTTTCTTGAGTGCATAGGGATTATATCCTACGTATTGATTTCACAATTAGGCATTATTAATAAATTGATGAAAAAACTAAATTATAATATTATCATTTATTGTTATATATATTTTTATAAAAATAAATAATAAAATACTCAGTGGAAAGGGAACTGGAAAGGGATTAAAGGGTAAAATTCCTATAGATGGTCATGTTGCTCCTAATTCAATTTCTGAAACAAAGACGAATACTTCCGATACAATAAATAAGATTATACCCCATCGTAACCCAATTGTTGTAGGGTATGAATGTAATCCCTGGAAGGTACCTTCACGAGAAATATTAAAACAGATATCTTCCAACGATTGAAAATATGCCTTTTAAAACTTTAAATATAGGTTTTCTTAAACCAAAGGTTTTTAAAGGGTTTTTAAAAAAGCACATTTTCAAAATTATATTGTGTTATAAACTGATTTTACTTTTGAGAAATATATACACTGATGACTAAGTTACTGCATACTTTTTAAAACAGTATATTTTTAATTTTTAAGACCTAATAGCCCTTCAGTGGGGAGGTTGCCATTTTTATCAAGGATATATCTTCACAACCACCCTCCCCCCCCTCCTTTTTTTTAGGTTTTAGGAATTAAACTAAAATTTGGAATTTTACTTAGAATTTTACTATCTAAGCAAAAATTGGTAAAACTGAGGGACACTTTCTTCAATTTAAAGAACCACTTTCAAATTTTAGTAAAACCTTTAACATATGTTAAATATAATGTTGGACTTTTAAATTTTGTACATAAATAAAAAAAAAATTGGACAGGTATTCAGGTTACAGGTGCTAAAAAATAGCAAAATTTCAATTTTGGACCCCTTACAGCTCTTAAACGGGGGGCGCAACAAAAAGATTTTCTTAAACCACTCCTACTAATTCCTGATGATCTAACTTCTCCCAAATTTTTGTTTCTAGCTTGGACCGTTCAGAAGTTATGTTTTGGATAACGGTCCAAGCTACAAAAATTGAGTTTTGGATAACGGTGAATTTTAGTACCGCAATGCAACCCTATATATTTGGCTTTTAAAAATTTGCAAAGCTTATAAAAGCAGCTATCATTCGACGTTTTAGATTGAAGATGTACCTCATAGAACTCTTGTTATAATGTTTTAAATATAGGGTGTCTTCCAATTTTGGTGGGCTGTAGCTCCGTAACGGAGGGGACTACGGAAAAAAGTTCTTCCATAAAATTATTTTTTTTGCAATGCCTACCCGTAGTAATTTTGTCTTTCTATTTCAAACGGTGTAAAAGTTTGTGTAAACATACGGACAGACGGAACGACAAAGTCAATTTTTTTCAAATAACAAAGTCAAAAAATTACGAAAGACCATATCACTTGTTGAAACTTTCGTTTTGGAGCTTTCAATTTTGAATACAAATAAGAAAAAAATTTCACAGGTTTTCAAGTAATAGGTATTTAAAAGCAAATTTAAATATTCAACCCCTTACAGATCCTAAACAGGGGGAGTGACAAAAAAAATTTCTTAACTATCTTACTTATTTCTGAAGATTTAACTTCTACCAATATTTTAAGTTTCTAGATTGAGTAGTTCAGAAGTTATGAAGAGCTAAAAATTTTGCAAAACTTAGTTTTAGATAACGGTAAATTTTAGTAGATAACGGTAAATTTTTTAAAGATTCATAAAACTTATAAAAACAGCTGTCTTTTACCGTTTTCAGGTTGAAAATATACCTTATAGAACTCTTGTTATAACTATTTAAATATAGGGCTGTTTCCGACTTTGAGGGGCTGTAGCTTCGTAACGGGGGGGTTACAAAAAAAAGTTTGAACTTTAAATTATTTTTATTGCAATACCTACCCCTTGCTAACATTTTTTAGTTAATCATAGTTAGAAACGGGACGGACGGACGGACAAAATGAAACTATATATACAAAATTTTTTGAAAATGTGGTAAAAAGGATTATCTAATATCTAATGATATTCAGCAATAAATAAGTCAAAGAAATTATTATAGGCGCATTTGCAGAAAACAAGAAATTTTATTTTTAAGGCCAGCGCTTTGTATCTAAACGATAAAATCAAGGAAAATATAATTGAAGGGCATAGCAATAAATTCGCAAATCGCATAAGTATTTTAAAAAAAAATTGCAAACCATTCTGGATATTAACTAAGATCCTGAATAATAAAAACTCTGGTATACGCATACCCAAAAGCGGAAATATCACTGCTATCACAATTTCTAGAAAAGCCAATTTATTAGGAGAAATTTTTTTCAAATAACCATAAACTTAATTCAAACTACACTTGTGCTGAAATGAATTAAATTAATAAAAAATTAACCTATTCATTCAATCAAATACATTGCTTTCAAAGAAATAAAAAATCAAATCCGTTCGCTAAAAAACAGAAAAGTGCCAGGTCCTGACATTATCAAAAATATATTGTTTGCAAAATAATAAATGCATGATTAAAGATTGGAAATTTCCCAGTTGCATGGAAAACTGCATCTATTACATCAATCAGTAAGCCTAATAAAACAAAATCTGATCCAAATAACTACAGATCTACAAACTTACTTAAATAAATAAAAAAATTTAAATGATTTTAATTTGTTTCATTCAATCAAATACATTGATTTCAAAAAAATAAAAAATCAAATCCGTTCGCTAAAAAACAGAAAAGCGCCAGGTCCTGACATTATCAAAAAATATTGTTTGCAAAATAATAAATGCATGCTTAAAGATTGGAAATTTCCCAGTTGCATGGAAAACTGCATCTATTACATCAATCAGTAAGCCTAATAAAACAAAATCTGATCCAAATAACTACAGATCTATAAGCTTACTAAATTCACTGAGCAAGATTTTTGACTAATGAAAAATGCCTAAAAGATAGTATAATATTTATTTATTTATTAGTTTAACTCAAACTTTACAAAAAAAAAAGATTTTATATTTATACAATTTAAGTTTTTGTGTTTGTTTTGATAGTGTGAAATCGATGTTGTTCTTGTGTTTATTACCCGTTTTCAACATCCTATGAATCGGTTAACGTAAATAAATTAGTATTACGTAAACGATTATTTGAATTAATTTTAATGTTATTGAGGATTTGAGGAGAAGAAATGTTACCTTTTACAACTTCCGTAATAAAAATAACATCAGCAATTTCTCGTCTTAATTTTAAAGTTTTCAAGTGAATTAAATTCAACCTATTTTCATAAGGAGGTAAGATCAGCGGGTTTGACCATTGAAGATTTCTCAAAGTAAATCTTAAAAAATTTCTGTTTACTGCCTCTATCCTATTAATATGTACCTCGTAAAATGATGACCAAACTTGGCTCGCGTATTTTAAATTAGGTCTAACAAGACAAAAATATAAAGGTTTAAGAACATAAGGATCATTAAATTCTTTAGATCAAAGTTTTATAAAACCAAGCATAGAATTAGCTTTATTTATAATATAACAGAAATGAGGTTTAAAATTAAGCTTATCATCGAAGTAAACGCCTGGGTTTTTAATAGAATTCGTTTTAGAAATGCTAATTCCGTTCAAGCAGTAGTTAAAACAAATCGGATTAAAACGACGTGTGAAACACATAAGTGCACGTTTATTTCAATTTAGAAGAAAATTATCGTTTTTACACCAATTAAAAAAATTATCTAAATCATTTTGCAAAAGTAAAGCATCATTTAGTGACTCAATTTTCTTAAAAATTTTCATGTCATCCGCATATATTTGAAGCTCACTATTTACAATGACTGAAGAAAAATCGTTTAACGAGATTATAAAAAAAGAGGAACTAAGTGACTGCCTTGTGGAACTCCAGAATTGGCTTTTAAAAGTTTAGAAGTGATGTTTCTAAATAAAACACTGTAGATTCCATCAGATAAATATGAGTCAACCCATTTCACAAAAATATCTGGGAAACCAAGTTTTCTCAGCTTTATCGGTATTATAGAATGTAGTAAAACATCAAATGTTTACTATAATCCGTAAAGATAACATCTGTTTGAAAACCTTCTTCTATATTTTTTGTAAAAGTTGAAGCTGACTCAACAAGATTAGTAACTGTCGATTTTTTATCCAAGTACTTTTTTAAATGGAAAATTAAAATTAACAGTCAAAAAACCCAAGCAATATTTTTTTCTAGATAAAGAAAACCTTCACTAGTACCCAGCGGAAATCTACATCTAGACGGTGACGATATTCCATGGCTAAAATTAGTTAAATACTAAGAAATTTATATCGATGAAAAACGTATTTATAGACCTCACATTGATAAAACAATAGAAAAATGTAATAAATTAATTTAAGCATTATACCCACTAATTCATCGTAAATCTTATCTGTAAATTGATAACAAAATTATAATTTTTAAACAAATCTTTCAAAGTGTAATGTTATACGGATGCGAAATTTGGGGTAAGTGCGCTATAACCCATATAAAACGGATTCAAGTAAAACAAAACCAAATACTTAAACTCTCCCATTTTTCTTCTCGACGATTAAGTTACACAAACTCCCGCAAGTTAAATTTTTATTCGATTTAATTAACAAGTATACACTAAATTTTTCGGACAAATGCAGATATTCAGAAAATGTTCTCATCCGCAATCTTTATTAAACAACTTTAAAATACTGCATGTGTATGTTTTCATGAATAAGAAAATTCATATTATCAAAATCGTAGTTTAAGTTTTAGTTTAAAGTAGGTTAAGATTTAAATCCAAAAAAAAAAAATTTTAAAATTCTTAAAACTGTCTATAAGGTTTTTTTGCCATTTCTCCTAGGTTTAATCATATTATAAAATATTTATAAACATTTGGCCACTTAATAAGTACTTCAAAAAAATATTTAAGTTGAGAAGCAGTGACTGTAACACTTACCGAATGTTAGTTTTAAGTTATATTGAAAAAGTATAAATTAAGGCAATAAAGGTAAATAAAAAACAAAAAAAAAGAAAATAAATTTGCCATTACGTTTAAGAAGCATATAAGAAGGCACAGTAGATATAGACTCAAAGGTATGGATCGGATCAGAAGATATCGTACTCTTTTATTGTTATATTATTATGAGCATATGTATGTAATGTAGAAAAATTATAAAAGATCATAAGCAAACAAGTGATAAACAAAACCAAGGGTTTTTAAATAAGTGCATTTTCAAATTATATAGTGTTTCATACTGAGTATTTTATCAAAATATAATGTTGGAGATTCAATGTTAATGTTTAATTTAGCAAATATATACACTGGTGATTAAGTTACTGCTTACTTTGGAGTTTTACTTAGAATTTTGTTTTTTAATCAAAAATAGTTAACACTAAGAGACACTTTCTTTAATTTAACGAACCGCTTTTAAATTTAAAAAAAAACCTTTAACATAAGTTAAAATGTAATATTGAATCTCCAAATTTTGTATACTAATAAAAAAAAAAAATTTACTGGTATTCAAATTACAACTGCTTAAAAATAGCAAAATTTTTATTTTCGAGCCCTTATAGCTCTTATAGCCCTTATAAAAATCTTTTAGAAATGTGCTAAAAGTTAAATATATATCGTTTTTTTATTCATTTTAGAAATTATTATAAAAATTACTATCAAATAAAATTTGAATATTTGTATTAATAAATAATACCTATACCAAGTTCTTTAAAAATGAACAAATATATTCAAATTCGAAATAAAAGAATGTTGACTTTTGAAAAAACAAAATAATTTCGTAACAATTTTGTAAACATATTACATAGGTATTAATAATAAGTTTTTTCTGTCTGTTATATGTATATATAACTAGATAATACCCGGTGCGCGTTGCTGCGCCTCTCAATGGAGGCTTAATTTAAGTTGATGTTACTGCAAAAAGTTAACATAAAAATTACACATAGTGTAAATGTTATTTAAAAATGTATTAAGGCAATTCTTTTTAAATGATTTTGCTAGGATTATTCTATTAATTTTTTAAAGTTCCTATAATTCAAAGAAGTTCTAACTACTTCCCAAAATTGGACGTAATTTACTTTTAAAAATTTTTTTTGACCAATCGTATGACAGACATGTGCTACCAAACACCATGCGTGCTAACAGACTCAACTCCATTTTCAAGGTGCTTCACGCATACAAAAGTTGGAGTAATCCTGTCATACCGTTTCGAATTTAAAGTAAAGTAACGAAAAAATCTAAAAAATCACGTTGCGTCGCAATTTGGCCCTTTGGCCAAAGCAATACTGCGCAAAATTGTACAATATTTGCTTTTTTTTGGCTAACTGTCGGTCGGCATGGGTTAATAAATTCCAAAACTGTTATTAGTGTCAACTCAATTTTTAAAGAGCATCACGTATACAAAATTTGTCAAACCGTCAATCGGTCAAACCGTTTTCATTTTAGGACGAAAAAGTTTAAATACTTGCACCCAAACCCTGAACTTGGCGATCCGTGAGAGCAAAATTTTAGCCCACGATTTCCTTCCGTACCCAAAAACCCCTATATACAAAATTTCATAAGAATCGGCTGAGCAGATTAGAAGTCTATAAGACACAAACAAACAAATAAACATACAAACAAACTTTCGCTTTTATATATATATAGATTTACATATCTGTTATATTACACGTCGAACATATGTGCAAAAATAATTCAGGCAAAAGATACCTACTAAATATAAAGGAATTTTGTTAAAGTTTTGATTAACCAACTAGATAAAGATGATAGATATAAAATACTTAAAATGCTTTTATGTCGTCTTTCCATTTGTAAGTATGCATAATGTGTATACTATTTGTCATTCTGTTTAATAAAATTTAAATTAATTAAGGTAAATTTACTAGAAGACATTATTTTAATAATTTATAATTAGTTAATAAATAATTTTCAAAATATTTAAGCATAAATAAATTGAAATAAAACTAAAAATTATAACATAAAATAAAATAAAATAAAAATATTTTTTTAATACATATATACTTTTTATAAGTAAAACTAAACCAATAAAATGGAGATAATTAAAAAATATTAGTTTTTTGAAATTTATAATAGACTAATTTAACACGAAAAATTATATTTTTTTTCCTATACGTAATAAAATATATTGCAACAATGTTGTCAACATTGTTGTCAACAGTTATTACACAAAACATAGCGATTTAAATTCTTAATATAAATATTGTTCTAATATACTATGTTCTGAGAATTTGATTTAATTTCTAAACATATACATATATTTACTGAAGTCAAGTAGCCAAAATTCGAGTTAATGGTGTCCGTCATCAGAGCCGTCTTATCCAATAGGCACCATAGGCACTGTGCCTATGGCCTACGGAATTTTAGGTGGCCTACGAAGAAAAAATAATATACAAAAGGTTAGGTGGCCTACGAAGAAAAATTAATAAAATAAAATACATTTATATATATAAAGAAAAATAAAATAATTTTATTTCAATAACAAATTAAATAAATTCAAATATAAAAAAAGGAACTGAAAACTTTAAATAATAATCTTTTTTCGGCATTTTTCTTTGGCAAAATCTTGAATAATATCGTCAAAATTCATATCCCGATTAAGATAACTCTGTATGTAAAGAACAGACAACGATGATAAGCGATCTTGATTCATTGTTGAACGGATATAATTTTTAATTTGTTTCAATTTGGAAAATGATCGTTCTCCTTCTGCATTTGCTCCAATAATAGATAGATAAATTCGAAATGCAATATTGACATTTGGAAAACTTGTCAATAGTTTGTCTTGAATTTGTGATTTAATTAAATCTGGTACAGATTTCTTATCTTTATACATAGAAGAAAACATTATAAACTCATCAACAAATTCTTCTTCTAAATCTGATGAATATATTTTAACTAAATCTTTAGCTTTACACCTAACTTCATCGTTGGATAAAGATTTATCTCCAATAAAACTGAAAGTATTGTATAATGTATATTGTATGCTCCTCGTCGTTTTTTCATTTCAGTGAATAGTCTATCAACAATAGGGTAAAACGAATGTATTCGAAACGTATCTCTAGCAGACAATTCTTAATCTTCTTCTGTTACTTCGTCGAAAAATTGTTTTCTTTTCCGCCTTCTTTGTACACAATCCTTGTAATCAGAATTTGTCATTTCTCAAAATCATGAAATTTGTTTCGAATATCTGACAAAAATGTTAGAAGACCATCATATAAATTCACAATTGTACAGAATTCAATTCCTGGATCTTGTACTGCTTTATTTACTTTATCAATATTATTTAAGAGATTTGCCCAAATAACCGTCATTAATGCCGTTTCTAAATGGTTGAGTTTTTTTAACAAACATTTCGCTTCGTGAACTACTGCTGGTGGTTGTCGATCACATTCTGAAATATTACTTAGTGCTCCTAGTATTTGATTGTAATTTTTACTTAACGCCTTAGTAGCTTCGTTACGCGAAGATCATCTTGTTTGTGATAAGTTTTTAACAGAATGAATATTTCCAGTCATATTCAATTTTAATTTTGCCCATCTTTGCGCTGATGCTGAGAAAAATACAAATAGAGATTGTAAAACACCAAAAAAGTTTACTGCAGCAAAACAACTTTCTGCTAACTTTTGATCAGCAAGCACAAGTTTTATAACATCAAAAAGATATTTTCCATCATGCTGTTCGATAGGAATGAACATTAAGAATCGCTCGACCACTTGCCCATCTTTTAAAACATAGCGAATAATTACAGTAAGCTGATCTGTGTGACTCACATCTGGAGTAGAATCAATGCTAATACCATAATATTTAGCTTCTTTAATTTCAGAAGCAATTTGTTTTAAAACTTTTGATCCTAATAATTTGATAAAATTTTCATAGATGTTGGCAGAAAGGTAAGAAACATTTCCTCTACCTCTATTTCCGTATTTTCGAATATGTTCTCTAAGAAATGGATCGAACTGAGACAAAAGGTCGATGCATCCTAGAAAGTTTCCATTTTGAGGATTATTATGCAGTTGATTATTACCACGAAAAGCCAATCCCCTTTCTGCAAGGAACTTTACTACAGCAACTACTCTTTTCAACACATTAATCCAGTATTTAGTGATATGTTCCTTTTCATTTTCCAGCTGTTTATCAACTCTGGTAGATTTTTGACATAGGAGCATTTCAGATAGAGCAGCGAAATGATCTTTTGATTTTTCATGTGAACGAATTCTTATATTTGCATTTTTCCAATCATCGAAGCCAGATTGAAATTGATTATATAGGTCATTAGGTACTTTTTTGAATAGCATGCACACATAACAATAAAGTTTTCCAGTAGATTCAGAAAATATTAACCAGTCTCTTTTAACTATTTCTCCGTTAGCTA
The DNA here is from genome assembly GCA_963082915.1 of Dolichopus griseipennis. NCBI lineage: Eukaryota > Metazoa > Arthropoda > Insecta > Diptera > Dolichopodidae > Dolichopus > Dolichopus griseipennis. The sequence goes on along the minus strand of OY720441.1, from coordinate 124,391,978 downwards.
ATGTTCTATAAAAATATTCTTTTCGTACATACCTATTTTTCTCACCAAATCTTCTGCTTGATGCTTTAAGGCTATGTTCTAAATTGTTAGATGGAATACGTTCAGCAAAGTAATGCATAAGATCTGCATTTATTTTCCATTTATCGGGATCCTTGTTGTAACCTGAATCCGATCCAAAAGTTTCTACATATTTAGCTGAACTAGGAGCTGAAATAGATTTATTCTGATTCTGACTGGTATCTGCAACTGTCTCTAATGCCAATGATTCGGATTCCGGATTTATAATATTAATCTGATTAAAATCAATTTCTTTATTTGTATTTTCACTTGTTGTTTGAGTGCTGGGCTGTCGTTCTGAAATAGTAACGAATTTAAGTAAAGAACCTCTTATTTCACTTAGCGCCTTTTCTTTTTCTTCTTTGCGTTTTCGTTTTATAGTCCCAGATTCGTGTCGTCTCTTATATCCATCGGACATTTTTGTATCACTATTATTTAATACAATTAAATCACAATAAATACATATGAAAGCAGAAAATTAATAAAAACTAAATATTTCTTGTTATTAATAGTAACCTAAAAAACACCACAGTTGACAAACAAAAGCAAATCGTTACTAAATATATAAAATTAAACTTTGAATGATGAAAGTTTGAAAATTCGCATGCTGAGATCTGTTTGAATAATGCACATAGTTATACATTAGCGATGGGCAAAATGATTCTTTTCATTGAATCGGGTCATACGCATCGTTCATTTTTAATGACTCGTTCAAAAAGAATCACAAGCAATTTCATCATAGTGTAGTATATTGTATAAAGTATTATTCAAATTTCCTGGTTCCATACTTCGTATACATAATTACTATATAAACTAAATGTATACGATTCATACTTTATACCTAAATTTTATACGAATTGCATGTTGTATTTGTATCATTTGTCATACTCATTAGCATATTGCAATTGTATTAATTGTATTAACATTATAATGATACAATACTGAATACAAATAAAAAACGAGGAAGAGTGTGGTAGAGTAGACTGTGTCAACTCTGGGATACCCGTATGACGGTTATATAAACATTATATCATTTAAAAACATTAATTACTTTTGGCAAAATTTCAAGCTTAAAGCTTTATTAGGTGTAATGTAATGCCCATATAAAAGAAGGAGTTGTATGGCAGCTACTCGAACCCTCTGTAGTAGACCAACCAAATTTTGCAGTAACTTTGGCCATTACACTAAACTATTTTTGGCAAAATTTCAGACACCCAACTTCAATAGGTATAGAGTAATGCTCATATAAAATAAGAAGTTGTATAGCAGCTACTCGAACCCTTTGCAGTAGACCAACCAAATTTAGCAGTAACTTAGGCCATTACACTAAACTATTTTTGGCAAAATTTCAGACACCCAACTTCAATAGGTATAGAGTAATGCTCATATAAAATAAGAAGTTGTATGGCAGCTACTCGAACCCTTTGCAGTAGACCAACCAAATTTTGCAGTAACTTTGGCCATTACACTAAACTACTTTTGCCAAAATTTCAGACACGTAGCTGTAATAGGTACAGAGAAATGCTCATATAAAAAAAGAAGTTGTATGGCAGCCACCCGAACCAATGGACCAAAATGGCTGGATTTAAATAGCGATGACGGCTATTCCAAAAAAACGAATTTGCGAAAATTTCAAGATCCTAGCTCCTTTAGTTTTTGAGTTATCGTGCGGACGGACAGACGGACGGACAGACGGACGGACAGACGGACGGACGGACAGACGGACGGACGGACGGACATACATAGCTAAATCGATTTTTTTTTCGATTCTGAACCGATCCATACACTTGAGTCTATATCTACCCCCCCTCCTACTCTGCGTCACAAACGTAATGGCAAATTTATTATACCCTTTGACTATATAGTCATACGGGTATAAAGAAGCGTGCGTATATTTTCGTTTGCAATTTTTTGTTTGTATCCATAGTACGTGTACGACGTTCAAAATCTATGATGATTGACTGATGATTCTTTTCGAACGAGTCTTTTTAAATTTAGTGAATCGTATGTTTTTTTAACTCAAATGACTCGTTCATTATGAACGAATCGTTCATGAACGACACATCTCTATTATACATGTTCATATGCAAAATAACATAAATTATACAAACTTAAAAACAACGGCACTCTGTTGCAATAATTTTTTAAATTTTAAAGTACCAAAATACATAACAGCTTGTGAAACAATTGAATTTCAAACTAAAATGTTTAGAAAATTATTCTGGCGTACTACGTTTTTTTTCATACTACGATTATATGTTGTAATATGCAGAGCCGTCTTATCCAATAGGCACCATAGGCACTGTGCCTATGGCCTACGAAATTTTAGGTGGCCTACGAAGAAAAAATAATATACAAAAGGTTAGGTGGCCTACGAAGAAAAATTAATAAAATAAAATACATTTATATATATAAAGAAAAATAAAATAATTTTATTTCAATAACAAATTAAATAAATTCAAATATAAAAAAAGGAACTGAAAACTTTAAATAATAATCTTGTTTCGGCATTTTTCTTTGGCAAAATCTTGAATAATATCGTCAAAATTCATATCCCGATTAAGATAACTCTCTATGTAAAGAACAGACAACGATGATAAGCGATCTTGATTCATTGTTGAACGGATATAATTTTTAATTTGTTTCAATTTGGAAAATGATCGTTCTCCTTCTGCATTTGCTCCAATAATAGATAGATAAATTCGAAATGCAATATTGACATTTGGAAAACTTGTCAATAGTTTGTCTTGAATTTGTGATTTAATTAAATCTGGTACAGATTTCTTATCTTTATACATAGAAGAAAACATTATAAACTCATCAACAAATTCTTCTTCTAAATCTGATGAATATGTTTTAACTAAATCTTTAGCTTTACACCTAACTTCATCGTTGGATAAAGATTTATCTCCAATAAAACTGAAAGTATTGTATAATGTATATTGTATGCTCCTCGTCGTTTTTTCATTTCAGTGAATAGTCTATCAACAATAGGGTAAAACGAATGTATTCGAAACGTATCTCTAGTAGACAATTCTTAATCTTCTTCTGTTACTTTGTCGAAAAATTGTTTTCTTTTCCGCCTTCTTTGTACACAATCCTTGTAATCAAAATTTGTCATTTCTTTAGCCATATTCTCAAAATCATGAAATTTGTTTCGAATATCTGACAAAAATGTTAGAAGACCATCATATAAATTCACAATTGTACAGAATTCAATTCCTGGATCTTGTACTGCTTTATTTACTTTATCAATATTATTTAAGAGATTTGCCCAAATAACCGTCATTAATGCCGTTTCTAAATGGTTGAGTTTTTTTAACAAACATTTCGCTTCGTGAACTACTGCTGGTGGTTGTCGATCACATTCTGAAATATTACTTAGTGCTCCTAGTATTTGATTGTAATTTTTACTTAACGCCTTAGTAGCTTCGTTACGCGAAGATCATCTTGTTTGTGATAAGTTTTAACAGAATGAATATTTCCAGTCATATTCAATTTTAATTTTGCCCATCTTTGCGCTGATGCTGAGAAAAATACAAATAGAGATTGTAAAACACCAAAAAAGTTTACTGCAACAAAACAACTTTCTGCTAACTTTACTCCTACCAAATTGAGGCTATGTGCTGCACATGGAATCCATATTGCCAAAGGGTTTATTTCCTTAAATCTCGCCTGCACTCCTGAATATATTCCACTCATATTACTTGCAGTATCGTATGATTGTGATCTACAGTTGAGAATATCTATGTCATGATCAGCAAGCACAAGTTTTATAACATCAAAAAGATATTTTCCATCATGCTGTTCGATAGGAATGAATATTAAGAATCGCTCGACCACTTGCCCATCTTTTAAAACATAGCGAATAATTACAGTAAGCTGATCTGTGTGACTCACATCTGGAGTAGAATCAATGCTAATACCATAATATTTAGCTTCTTTAATTTCAGAAGCAATTTGTTTTAAAACTTTTGATCCTAATAATTTGATAAAATTTTCATAGATGTTGGCAGAAAGGTAAGAAACATTTCCTCTACCTCTATTTCCGTATTTTCGAATATGTTCTCTAAGAAATGGATCGAACTGAGACAAAAGGTCGATGCATCCTAGAAAGTTTCCATTTTGAGGATTATTATGCAGTTGATTATTACCACGAAAAGCCAATCCCCTTTCTGCAAGGAACTTTACTACAGCAACTACTCTTTTCAACACATTAATCCAGTATTTAGTGATATGTTCCTTTTCATTTTCCAGCTGTTTATCAATTCTCGTAGATTTTTTAGGAGGAGCATTTCAGATAGAGCAGCGAAATGATCTTTTGATTTTTCATGTGAACGAATTCTTATATTTGCATTTTTCCAATCATCGAAGCCAGATTGAAATTGATTATATAGTTCATTAGGTACTTTTTTGAATAGCATGCACACATAACAGTAAACTTTTCCAGTAGATTCAGAAAATATTAACCAGTCTCTTTTAACTATTTCTCCGTTAGCTAATGTTCTATAAAAATATTCTTTTCGTACATACCTATTTTTCTCACCAAATCTTCTGCTTGATGCTTTAAGGCTATGTTCTAAATTGTTAGATGGAATACGTTCAGCAAAGTAATGCATAAGATCTGCATTTATTTTCCATTTATCGGGATCCTTGTTGTAACCTGAATCCGATCCAAAAGTTTCTACATATTTAGCTGAACTAGGAGCTGAAATAGATTTATTCTGATTCTGACTGGTATCTGCAACTGTCTCTAATGCCAATGATTCGGATTCCGGATTTATAATATTAATCTGATAAAAATCAATTTGTTTATTTGTATTTTCACTTGTTGTTTGAGTGCTGGGCTGTCGTTCTGAAATAGTAACGAATTTAAGTAAAGAACATCTTATTTCACTTAGCGCCTTTTCTTTTTCTTCTTTGCGTTTTCGTTTTATAGTCCCAGATTCGTGTCGTCTCTTATATCCATCGGACATTTTTGTATCACTATTATATAATACAATTAAATCACAATAAATACATATGAAAGCAGAAAATTAATAAAAACTAAATATTTCTTGTTATTAATAGTAACCTAAAAAACACCACAGTTGACAAACAAAAGCAAATCGTTACTAAATATATAAAATTAAATTTTGAATGATGAAAGTTTGAAAATTCGCATGCTGAGATCTGTTTGAATAATGCACATAGTTATACATTAGCGATGGGCAAAATGATTCTTTTCATTGAATCGGGTCATACGCATCGTTAATTTTTAATGACTCGTTCAGAAAGAATCGTTCAAAAAGAATCACAAGCAATTTCATCATAGTGTAGTATATTGTATAAAGTATTATTCAAATTTCCTGGTTCCATACATCGTATACATAATTACTATATAAACTAAATGTATACGATTCATACTTTATACCTAAATTTTATACAAATTGCATGTTGTATTTGTATCATTTGTCATACTCATTAGCATATTGCAATTGTATTAATTGTATTAACATTATAATGATACAATACTGAATACAAATAAAAAAAGAAGCGTGCGTATATTTTCGTTTGCAATTTTTTGTTTGTAACCATAGTACGTGTGCGACGTTCAAAATCTATGATGATTGACTGATAATTATTTTCGAACGAGTCTTTTTAAATTTAGTGAATCGTATGTTTTTTTAACTCAAATGACTCTTTCATTATGAACGAATCGTTCATGAACGACACATCTCTATTATACATGTTCATATGCAAAATAACATAAATTATACAAACTTAAAAACAACGGCACTCTGTTGCAATAATTTTTTAAATTTTAAAGTACCAAAATACATAACAGCTTGTGAAACAATTGAATTTCAAACTAAAATGTTTAGAAAATTATTCTGGCGTACTACGTTTTTTTTCATACTACGATTATATGTTGTAATATGCCTATGGCCTACGAAAGGTTTAAGACGGCTCTGATGGTTATGCCCTTAATGTATAGAATAGAATATGAGAAATCGTAGCGTTTATTTCAAAATATGAACAGAATCTTAAAGACGTAAACAAGTCAGTAATTTTTTTTAATATCATCCATTTTTAATTTTTAAGTCCTATTGAAGATCTAAAAAGGGAAAGTTCTCCAATTATTACTAAGAACACTTGTGGTTATTCTCGAATATCTAACCCCATGTTTCTCTGCCCAAAATTTTCAGAATCAAGGACTTAAATTGTGACTTCCACAAAAATTTGGAAGTTTTCTTAGATATTTATAATATGCGAAAAATGGTTAAACTAAGAGAAACTTTCTTCTATTTTAAGAACCCCTTTGAAATTTAAGAAAAAACTTTAATAAATGTTAAAACATTTCGAAATTTTCGACCTCTAATAGCTCCTAAACAGCAGGCGTGACAAACAAATTTGTTCACCGAGTATTACTAATTTCTGAGGACTTAATATCTCCCAAAATTTTAAGTGTCTAGCTTGATCCGTTCAGAAAATATGTGGGGCCAAAAACTTTTCAAGTATTGAGTTTTACATAATGGTAAATTGTACTATCGTGCGGCAAACCTATGCATTTCACAGATTTCTTTTCAAAACTTTTACAGAACTTTTGATATAACAAATTAAAAATATGGCGCTCTTCAACTTTTTGGCCAGTAGCTCCGTAACTACTGGCCTACTCCGTTTTAAATATAAGGTTTCTTCCGAATTTGAAATGTTGTAGCTCCCTAACAGATGGGGCTACAGAAAAAAGTTCTTCCACGAACTTACTTGCAACACCTACAAGTTGTTGACATTTTTAAGTTAAACGTAATTAAAAAGAGACGGACGGACGGAAGGACAGAGTGAAACCTATATAAGGGATTTTTTTTTAAATCAGAGCATAGATCTGAGCACGTTCTGAACAAAATGAGCACGCTCTGAGCAGAACATGAAGAGAGCACGCTCAGAGCGTTCAGATTTAAAAAAAAAAAACGAGGAAGAGTGTAACGGAATAGACTGTGTCAAGTCTGGGATTTTGTATGACCATTATATAAACATTATATTATCCGGTTAATTACTTTTGTTAAAATGTTAGACACTCAGCTTTATTAAGTGTTATAGGCTCATATAAAAGGCTCACATAAAAGAAGAAGTTGTATGACAGTTACTCGAACCCATTGTAGAATGTGGACCAACAAAATTTTGCAAAAACTTTGGCCATAAACTGAACTGCTTTTGGCAAAATTTCAGACACCCAGCTTTAATAGGTATTGAGAATGCTAATATAAACAAAATAATGAATATAACATAGTAGTTAGCTGACAACATAAAGAGGAAGCCACTAAACCAACCATTACCAACTGTCAATGTATGTATAGCAGCTTTTTATAGCACGGTTATTTGGATCTAAGGATTTGAAAAGGCATGAGCCTAATTTGTGTGTCATTTAACAAAGATGTGATATCTGTATCAATATTGAATCTTTATTATTTTTCCAAAAATGTAAATTTAGCTTGTTTTAGACTAACTAAATTAATGGAACATATTTTAAAATTGAGAAAAACATTTAAACATAGTTTTCATTGTACACAAAGGGCCTTTGTAGGAATTTGGATAATTGATGAGGTTTCAAAAGCTGTTGAAAAGGAGTATAAACTTGATAAAAATTTATGAAATAAGGGGATATGAAATCGTAATGTATAATAAAAATAAGAGCGGATTATTCACCCATATGATGAATGAATTTATAAAAGTTAAACAAGAAGCTTCAGGTTGGCCAAGCAAATGTGTAACCAATGAAGAAAAATAAAAAATATAGAAGATTTCTTAAATAAGGAGGATGTCAAACTGGAATCAACTAAATAAAACAAAAACCCAGGAAAAAGATCTTTAGCTAAATTAATTTTAAATTCATTCTGGGGTAAATTTAGACAAAAAACAATCAACAAAAAACTAAAATTATAAATAAAATCTTTGAATTATATGATATGTTGACAGATCCAGCTATTGAAGTTAATCAAATTTTTCCAATTAATGAATATAACATCGTAATTAGCTGACAACATAAAGAGGAAGCCACTAAACCAACCATTACCAACTGTCAATGTATGTATAGCAGCTTATACAACAGCGTAAGCACGCCTTAAACTTTACGGTTATTTGGAAAAACTTGGTAAAAGAGTTCTTTATTATGACACCGACTCTGTTTTGTATGTAAGCCGGGAAGGAGAATATGATCCTCTAACAGGAGAATTTATTGGAGACATGACAGATGAATTAGAATGCTATTGTTTAGGGAGTTAAATAACTGAATTTGTGAATGGGGGTCCTACGAACTACGCTTTCAAAATATGGAGCACGAAATATAATACTGAAGAAAATGTATGTAAGGTTAAAGGAATTTGTTAATATCATAAAACCTTACAAAAAATTAATTTTGATACTATCAAAGAAGCAGTATTAAATTCAAATAATTGTAATGAAATTCATGTCATTTTCCAAAAAATTAGAGAGAAAAAAAAAACATGAACTGTTAGCTGTTTAAGAAACAAAAAAATATCAACCAAAATCAGAAAAAAGGAAATTCAATGAAGATGGCAGTTCAGTTCCATATGGGTATAAGAGACAAAAGATACAATAAAATATGTGTTTGCATTTGTTTGTACATACATATTTATTTAAAACAATAAAGAATATAATATTCAATAGTTAACAATATCTGTGTTTTTAATCCATGTATTATTTAATCCATGTAGATTGTTATCAAATCCAAGCCATTTTACGAATACTTTATTTCCTTGTTCTTTGATAATGTTCTCAACAAGGTAGGTATATGGGTATTTTACAGTTGTGACCTCAACTTGATAAAAGGCTCCAGAAATTGGAGTGTCAGTGTGGTCTGATAATTGATATGTAACAGGGTAAGTATTATTGATCTTTTCAATTTTGAATATTTCAGATGACCAATTCGGCTGATAACCTTTTTCGAAATGACCTTTATTTATAACATTTATTTACTTATTCTTACAAAATTTCCAACCTTATATTTTTTTTTTTGGATAATTTTAGGTTCAGTATACACATTTCTTAGTATATTTTTTTCGTTTTTATTTGTAATTTTTTCAAGCTTTGTTGTACTATGTTTTGTAAAATTATATTCTTTTAATAGTGTTTGTGTAATAGGTAACCAATTATAATTCCAGTTTAAACTAAATTTTTTCCTTATCGAATTTTTTAATGTGCTGTTGAATCGTTCAACAATTGATGCTTTTAATTCACTAAATGTATGATAATGATTGATTGATTTTTTTTCATATAATTTTGAAATTGTAAATTAAAAAATTCCTTTTCCTGATCAGAGTGAATACTTTTTGGTATAACTTTAGCCCTGCTAATAATCGATTTTAAGGCATTTAAAACATTTTCAGCATTTTTTGTTTTCACAGGGTCAGCATAGGCATATTTGGAAAAAAGTATCAACGACTGTCAACATATATTTATAACCTTCATTAAACTTTGCATATGGTATCATTTCTACTAAATCAATTTGCCACGTGTCATTTAAACCCTTTTGTTTGAATTACCTTTTAAGAAATTTACATCATCCCTGAATTTCAGTCACTATTTGAGCTCTTGACATTTTATTTTAAAAAATGTTAAAGGTAGTAATAATTATTGTGCATAAATGATAGACCAATCATGGTTTAAACTAATTGTCTGTTTGAGTCTAATTTGCTTTTATACTTTTTCTACATGAGTATATAACTCGGCTATTATTTTATTTCAATTTTATTTCATTTCCATTTTGACTGTTAGTAGCAACTCAATAAAATGCAGCCTGATTCTACAACATATCCGTTTCATGAAATTGACTATGTAAATACAGAAACAATGCCAGATACGGGAAAATGAAATTATATCCACCATGGAGGACAAAGATTTAACAGGCATAAAAGAGATAAAGTTTGTTTTTTAATTGTTTTGGGAAGTTGATCTAAAGCAAAAACTCCTTTAAAAATTTTAATCGTTCGTTTATTACATCTCAACACGTTATTTATCTCCTGGGTGTTCATTAATCAAATTGCCTCAAGTCATATATTTTGATTGCTTCTTTTATGTAGTTCGATAAACACTCTTTTTTATTTTTTTTTTATTTGTTATAATAACTTCACATTTTTCAAGTATGTGACAGAGCTCTTTATTTATTTTATCGTTATACACAGTTATCAATAATTTTCAAAATTATAATTTATAAATATAGTTGGATATTTGTACTTGAGCTGTACAAGGCTCTTTGATACCAACTATACAAATATGTTTTACAAATAAAGTATTATCATCGCAACAAAACGTTATATCCACTTATGCACAAGACAGTGACATTTTGTCAATTATTTAAATTAATTTTTATGTGTGGTATTTATAGATTTTATGTGTGGAATTTTAATATATTTCGGTTTTTACAAATTTGTAAGCTTGCATCAAATTCTTCATAAACAATAGCGGTTAGTGTAGAGGGAAGTGGTTTTTTAACCTTGCCTCAATTCTAACTGTACCTGATTTAATAAACCTTGACACACTTCATTTCCTGATGCATCTGGAGTTAAATCAGATGCTAACATGAAAAATCCATTACTAAACATGTTATATGATGACCTTTATCATTGTGGTAAATTCCAGTACCTGAAAATACTGTATGCTCTTGTGTAGCAACTATTTTCATCCGAAATTGCTGAATTAGGTATTTGAACTCCATTTACGTTTAAAACAAATTGTGAAATATCAAAATGTTTAAAATTGTATGGGTTTTTTTATCTTTTTCCATAGTAACCTATATTTTCTGTCATACAAAATATTATTGAATTTGGTAACTGACCAATGAAAATATTATCAAGTAATACCGATGAACTATTCTGTATAATGGTAAAACTATTTACCTCTACACGTTTGTAATTGTACTTGGCATTAGTTTTCTCTAATACCGCATTGAGTGCTAATAGTACACTAGGATTAATAGTTACCTGTCTCATAAATTAAGTAGCTTCTAAAATTTTCAGTTGAGATTCGTCAGAATCATCTGCAAAAAAGTAAAAGCCTGGTTTTTCAAGTTTTAAAACAATTCGAATATCAACATTGTTTATGAGAAGTGAAGGTTGATTAAGCATGTGTAAATGTAGTTTTCCAATATAGTAGTACTATTTTGGTATAATTTTTTACGTTCTTTTGAACCATTATTATCATGTTTTCGTATATTTGGCTTATCGAGATCCCATCCCTCACATTCCAAATGTTTAGTAGCGGCATCTGTACCATAATTTAATAATGATTCAATATAAGCTCTATAATGATAATTTCCATCAGATGGAAATATATTCTTTCCATTTAGCTGTACGGTACATGGTTTTATTAATGAATGTAAAAGATTCTTGATTACCCTTGGTTGTTGAATGGATTTTCCTTCTGGTTTTTATCATTATCCCATTGAGTTCCATCTTTTTTTAAAATTTGTACTTTTAATTTTAGATATGCAGAAGAAAGATCCCTATATGTATCCTCATGACCTAATGAAACAAATTCAATTACTGATAGATTAACCAAAGAAGAAATAGGGTTATAGGAAACTTCTTCTAAAAATATCCAACTCAGACTTTATACATTCAATCATAACTAACCAAAAATATCTTTTTGCTTCTTTTTGTTACTTACTTTACGTCGCTTTGACGTAAAATAATTTAAATTATTAATGAGTGGTCTTTTTATAGGTTTTTTTCTTTTAATTTTCCGTTGTCCATACATTTCATTGAGTTTTTGAACTGCACCTCGTCTTACATTTTTTATTATCTCTTTACTTCGATCTCGCCCAACTTCTTTTAAATTTGTTGCAATATCAGACAATGCGTTAATACCAGAGTTAATAACCTCCTTTTTTAGTATATTAGCTCCAAACGTAAATATTGGTTTTAAATATCTGAAAAGTCCACCGAAAAAGCTTCCTAACCCTCGCCCAATTTGTTAAGGAACAACTGAATGTAACAAGGGGCCAATATCGTCAAGTCCTTTTCCTGATTGAACCAAACATTATTTATAGTATGCTCTCTCCATAATGTTTAAATAAAATAATATATAATGTTTTTAAATTCCTTTTATTTTTCCTTTTTGAAATGCAATACATCTTTTGTAGGAATACTGCTGGTGCAAAAATTTATTTTATAACCATATTTATCACATAACAATACCAAAATACTATCACATGAATTTTCCACATTGCAATATTGAATATTGTTATATTCCTGCACTATGTCTGAAAAAGTATTCTCTACGTTGATAGTTCTTAAACATCTTACATCTTTTCCACCTACATTCTGTGGTTTAATAATATCAGTATATATAAAAAACATATCAGGTTTTCCTACAGGAAATAAACCTATACCATTAGTTAAAAGTTTGTAAGCTTCAAGTACTCGAGGTTTATGTTGTTTAAGCTCCTTTGTCTTGCGTAATACTAGCTGAAAACATGTTTTTAAAAGTCTCTCTAAAGTATATGAGAATCCTGTTCTGATCTTAATATCTACCTTTGGTTTACTTAAAGAGATAGTAGTATAGGTCAAATTTGCAGGAAAATCTTCGTTTTTATCTGAAGGAGTGTAGTTTTTATCATCATTCAAAAAGTTAAAAATTCCCCAAATCAACTGCCGCACAACTTCTTTCCTAGTAATAACCAGGAAATGGTCGTACAAATTGAACTAATTTTGGTATTAAAAATGTTTTACAGTTACATAACATTTGTTTTGAATTGTGTGGTATGTATGTAGTTCGTACACCAAGCATATCGTTTTTCATACCTGAAATATAAATTTGTGTACCTTTATCGCACTCTTCACCGTAAAAATTTGGTATAAAATTATTAATATATATTTCAGAAATACCGACTTTCCAATTTGAATTAATCATGTATTTATCCATTTTATTCGTAAAAGAGGACAATGTATTTTCAGGGTAATAATTCATGGATGAATCGCTTAATGAAGTAACGTAAAATTCATCATTTACTTGTCATCATGAGCTTGTTGATTTATTTTTTCGTATTGGAAAATTAAGTTCTGTTTAAGTATTACCTGTTGCTGACCGTAAAACACGTCTTGCTCTAATACTTAACTCTCTGCTATTTATAGTTTTTATTTTTTCGTTGGTGGGCTTGGGCTGTCTAAAGGAACTGATATTATGTCTCCTGTATCAGTTTCAAAATTTTGTACATTTTTATTTCTAATAGATTTTCTTTTTCTTAGACGTTCTCCAGCTGAAGCAGCAGACAATGCTGTTTTAAAATTTTCTTCTTCCATTTCGTCATCGAATACTTCCTCAACTTCTTTTTCTTTTTCATTTTTAACGATATAAACACCATTTTTAAGTATCTGTCAGGTTTTTGTTTAACAAAATGTTTTTCATAGCTTTATCCAACTCATTCACTTCTACGTCTGCATTTTGTTTCATTTTTTCATAAACCTCTGGTTTTAGTATAATCATTTTGTTAAATGTTCCATTATTCATGATATAAAATTTCCTATTATTCGTGAAAATAGTGCACCAAGAAGTGTAATAAAAATCCACCTCGTTATTGCGATTTTAAACACATGTACCTTAAATACCCGCCTAAATTTTTTTTTAATAATATACAAAATTTAAAGCTCTGACATTATATTTAAATATTTATTAAAGGCTTTTTTTAAATGAAAAAAATGTTGGTGAAATTTACTATATTAATACCTAGAACCTAAAAAAATTAGAGTGATACTCGAGATTCATCATAAGTTTGCTTAGTAAAAATTTGGGAACTTTCCCCACTGCAGGGCTATTAGGATTTAAAAATTAAAACTTCCACGTTTTATAACTTAGTAATTTATTCACCAACATCATATTTCGCAATTATTACCAAGTTTTCTTGAGTGCATTGAAATTTTATTCTAAGGATTGATTTCACTATTATTCATAATAATTAGTAATGAATTGATGAAATAACTAAAAATATTATCTTTTAAATATAAGATTTAATTTAAAATAATGAATTTCGTAATACTATGACGGTCCAACAGCTAGTAATAATATATTTTGATTTGAATTACATAAAATTCTCCGCATTTCGACATTTTTTCGTAAGTCTTTGTTTTTTCCAACTTTACATTTTTGTATTCTCTAAAAAAAGTTTTCAGTGCCAAATTGCAATTTAAAATTGCAAATTTCTAATAAAACAAAAATAAACAAGGGATGAAAAAAACACAAGGATATTTAAAAAAGCACATTTTCAAAATTAAATAGTGTTTCATAAATTTTATCATTAAATAGTATTTCATATATATAACGAGGAAGAGTGTAGTAGATCAACTCTGGGACACCCGTATGGCCGTAATATAAATATTATACATCCGGTTATTTATTTTTGGCAAAATTTCAATCATACAGCTTTATTAGGCGTAGTGTAATAAAAGAATATAAAAGAAGGAGTTGCATGGCAGCTGCTCGAAACTTCTGCAGTAGACCATCCAAATTTTGCAGTAACTTTGGCCATTCCACTAAACTATTTTTGGCAAAATTTCAGACTCCCAGATTAATTAGGTGTAGAGTAATGCTTAAATAAAAGAAGGAGTTGTATGGCAGCTACTCGAACCATGTTTTTTTTTTTTTTTATTTATATTATATGATGACTAATTTAATTAGTTAACATATTTTACAACTAGCACTAGCAACTAATGGCCTTAGGCTATTTTATTACATTTTTTTCCTTTTTTATATATTATACATTTGTTATATTGTATTACATTATATTGTAAAACTTTTCTATTTATTTACTAGTAGGTATATATTAAAATTTATAAATGTATATTGGCTTTTTATAAGTTTGTATGAAAATAATTATTTTTATTTGTTTTTTATTAATTTCTTATTAAAGTATTTGAGCAATAATATGTACAAGATTTAAGTTTTTGGAACACAATTTTTGATTTTGTTAGTTAGTTTTTGAAGTTTACAAGTTTAAATTTTTTTTTTTTAAATTTTATTATAAATATTAATTTTTTTTAAAAATTTTACAAAGCTTGCAATGTTTTCAGCTGTGACTTGTGAGAGTAGCACGTGCAGCGGTTCTATTCTTTGTTGGATCCTTATGGTATCGATGGATGGGCACTCCGTTATTATATGTTTGATGGTTAATGATTGAATATTACAAAAGAAGCATGTAGGTGGTGGCTCTTTTTTGAAGAGGTGTTCATGGGAGAGTAAAGTGTGACCAATTCTAAATCTCGTGTAGACTATTGAATCCTTTCGGTTTACATTTCTTGGAAAGATGGATGGAAGTTTATTTGGATTTATAGACTTGTAGAAATGGTTAAAGTTTGCCCATGTAATTAAGTACTCTTTTTTTGTTATTTTCGTTATTTCTTTATTAATATCGGCTTTATTGGCGTATTCTAATTCAACGAGTGGCGAATTGGCAGCCTGTTTTGCTATCTGATCTGCAAAGGTGTTTCCTACAATACCCACGTGGCCAGGGACCCACATTAATTTTAGGTGCTTTTCCTTTTTGTTTAATATCAGTTTTGTTTTGTATCAATATTCTATGAAAATTGTATCGTTTAAATGCACTCACACAATATTGAAACAATATTGCTTCAATCGAAATTGATGCAATATTTATCCAATATTGTACCATGTAAAAGTTGCTTTAACATTTAATTTTGGAAAAACATACACTCGTGAATAAGTTACTGTAAAGCAAACATAAAAGTTAGCAATTTAGTAGTTAACTATTAAGACTTTTAAAAACATGAATGTTTTAATTTTTAAGTTCTAATAACTCTGCAATTGGGAAGTTCCCAAATTTTCGCTAAGCAAACTTATGATGTTTCTCGAGGATCTGCCCATCCCCCTCTTGCCCTCACCCTACCATTTTTATAAATTCTGGGAATTCAATTGTTAACTCCACCAAAATTTAGAATTTTACTTAAAATTTTATTATCTAAGCAAAAATCTAAGTTAAAACTAAGAGAAGATTTCTTCAATTTAAAGAACACCTTTTAAATTTAAGAAAAATCTTTAACATATGTTGAAATATAATGCTGCAGCTTTAAATTTTGTATATCTGAAAAAAAAAATTTGAACAGGTATTCAAGTTATAGGTGTTTAAAAATTGCCAAATTTCAATCTTCAAGCCCTTATAGCTCATAAACAGAGCACATGACAAAAAAAGTTTTGTTAACCGACTGCTACTAATTTCTAGGTGTCTAACTTCTCCCAATTTCAAGACCCTAGCTTGAACTGTTTAGAAGATATGTCCGGCCAAAAAAACGGACACAGTGAAGCTGTATAGGCAGAATTTTACAAAATTTTTTGAAAATGTTCTAAAAACATTAGTTCTTGGAATTTCTGAATAATGTATAATTTGTACTTTTTCAAATAACGGAGTAAGGAAAAAGAAATTTTTGTAATTTATATATACAAAAAATAGATCCCTCCATCCGGAATCGATTCTGCAGGTCAACATGTCGAAGTCACATACTCTAAATATGTATAACTGTATTTTATAATCAGCTAACTTAATTTATAAAAGTTTAGTAAATTATTAAAATACTAGTAGGACCCCTGTGCAATTGCACAGGTTAAAGTATATAGCTTCACTCTGTCCGTCCGTCCCTCTGTCCGTCTGTCCGTATATTTACAAAACCTTTTACATCGTTTGAAATAGAGAAAATAAATTTTAACCATGGATAGGTATGACAAAAAAAATAATTTCATAGAAGAATTTTTTTCAGTACCCCACCCGTGACGGAACTACAGCCTTCCAGAGTTGGAAAAACCCCTATATTCAAATTGTTATAATAAGAGTTCTATTAGGCTGAAAATGGCAAAGGATAGCTAGTTTTATTAACTTTCTAAATTTTTAAACCATTATTCAAAACTCAATTTTTGAAAAATTTTGGCCACACATATCTTCTAAACGGTTCAAGCTAGGGTCTTGCAATTTTGGAAGTAGTTAGATCCTCAGAAATAAGTTGAAGTCGGTTAACAAAATTTTTTTGTCAAGCCCCATGTTAAGGAGCTATAAGGGCTCGAAAATTGAAATTTTGCCCGTAACTTGAATACCTGTTCAAATTTGTTTTTGTGATTTACAAAATTGGAAGCCTTTAATTGTTTTTCAATATGTGTTAAAGGATTTTCTCAATTTTGATGGGTGACGAAGCTACAGCCCCCGAAAATTTTAAAAAAGCCCTATATTTAAATTGGTATAACAAGATTTCTGTTAGCTATATTTTTAATCTAAAAAAGGCAAAAGAGTGCTGCTTTCTTAGACTTTACAAAAATACTTCACTAAAATGTACAGGATTGCCATACGGTACCAAAATTTACCATTATGCAAAACTCAATTTTTGCTAAATTTTTGGCCCACATATCTTCTAAATGGTTTAAGCTAGGATCTTGAAATTTTAGAAGAAGTTAGATCTTCAAAAATTAGTAGGAGTCGGTTAATAAAATTTTTTTTGTCGCGCCCCCTGTTTTGGAGCTCTAAGGGCTTGAAAATTGAAATTTTGCAATTTTTAAATACTTGTAACTTGAATACCTGTTCAAATTTTTTTTCTTAATATACAAAATTTGGAGGTACAATATTATACTCTAACATATGTTAAAAAATTTTCTGAAATTTAAAAGTGGTTCCTTAAATTAAAGAAAGTGTCTCTCAGTTTTAACCATTTTTGCTTAAATAGTAAAATTCTAAATAAAATTCCAAATTTTGGTAGAATTCACAATTTAATTCCTTGATCCTAGAAAAGTTGGGGGAAGGGGAGTAGTAAGGATTAGATCCTTGAGAAATTGGGTAACTTCCCCATAGAGCGGCTTTTAGAACTAAAATAGAACTAAAAATTATAAATAAATAGTAACTTAGTCACCAACGTATATATTTCCTAAATCAAACGTTAACATTGAAGCTTCAACATTATATTCCGATAAAATACTCAGTACTCAGTATGCGTTTTTAAAAACCCTTGGTTTTTTCATCACTTGCTTAATATAAGCATTACTCTATACCTGTCAGAGCTGGGTGTCTGAAATTTTTTCAAAAATAGTTTAGTGTAATGGACAAAGTTACTGCAAAATTTGGTATGTCTACTGCAGAGGGTTCGAGTAGCTGCCATACAACTCCATTTTCATATGAGCATTACACTATACCTAATACAGCTAAATTTTTAAAATTTTGTCAAAACTAATTAACCGCGTGAATAATTTTCATATTATGGTCATACCGGTATCTCAGAGTTGACACAGTTTACTCTAATACATTCTTCCTCGTTCTAACTAAATTTTATAATTATTTAAAATTATTTACCTTATTTTTTTGTTATTTTGCACATTATAGTTTTAGTATTTTTTCAAATCGGAATATCTCAACGTTCTTTCGTATCAAAAGAAAAATACAACAAAAAGAAATGTCATTTAAGTTGTTTAACTTGCCCATACACGATACAACTCAAAATGTAAACCAAAGACTTAGCCCACAAACAACTTTTCAACCTTCAAAATGGTCTTTCAACTTACCCATACGCGATTCAACTTCGCAAGTACGCATACCATTGTGTATGGGAAGCAAAATAATAAATTTTGAAGTAATGAGTATTGCCATCATTACGAGTACTTATTGTGTGAAGTATATCTATACATATAAAAGCGAAAGTTTGTTTGTTTGTTTGTTTGTATGTAGCAAAGAGGCTTCTAAACTGCTCAGCCGATTTTCACGAAAATTTGTATGTAGAGCTCGGAAAGAAATCGTGTTCCAAAAATTTTGCTCTAACGGACCGCCAAGTGGTGCAAGTATTTAAAATTTTTTGTTCTAAAATAAAAACGGTTCGA
This sequence comes from Dolichopus griseipennis, assembly GCA_963082915.1. NCBI lineage: Eukaryota > Metazoa > Arthropoda > Insecta > Diptera > Dolichopodidae > Dolichopus > Dolichopus griseipennis. Next base: position 124,373,069 of record OY720441.1, on the reverse strand, counting down.
CCGATTGACTTCAAATTTTTTATACGTGATGCTCCTTGAGAATTGAGCTCACACTATTAATAGTTTTGGCAATTCCTAACTCATTTTGTTCCGACGGTTGGTCAAAAAAAAAATTTGGAAGCAAATATTGTCCATTTTGCTAAGTACTGCTTTTGCTAAAAAGAAAGCTTCAGAAAAAAATTTTTTGAATTCCGTTAACCCATTGCGGCCCAACACCCTTTTAAAGGTTTTTTCATTACTTTACTCTAAATTAAAAACGTTTTGATCGATTTTCTTTAAATTTAGTATACGCGGTGCTCCTTGAGAATTGAGTTGACATATTAAGAGTTTTGGAATTTGTTAACCCATGTCGGCCCGACGGTTGGTCAAAAAAAAATTTGGTAGCAAATTGGCTTTTTACAGATTTTTCGTTAGTTTACCCTAAATTAGATTTGACCGGTTGACTCCAAATTTTTTATGCGTGAAGTACCTTAAAAATGGAGTTGAGTCTGTTAACAGGGTTGATGTTTGATAACACATGTCGGTCCTACGATTAGTCAAAAAAAATTTTGGAAGTAAAATACGTCTAATTTTAGAATTTAGTTAGTACTTCTTTGAATTACAGAAAGTGTAAAAATTACTACAATAATCCTAGAAAAATCGTTTTAAAAAAATTGCTTTAATACATTTTAAATTTAACATTTATACCATGTGTTTTATGTTAACTTTTTGCAGTAAAATCAACTTATATTAAACCTCTATTGAATTCCGCAGCAACGCGCACTGGGTATTAGCTAGTTTATAATAATTTTGTTGTGCAAAATTTTTTTACATGTTGGCAAAGTCTTGCCAATACTTGTGTATTATATATATGATAATTTTTAAATAATTTTTTTTGTAGATTTTTTTTAATTTTTTAATAATATTAACTATTTTGGAACTAGATTAATCAATTTAAATTTATAAATAAATTGATTAAACAAAATATTAATTAAATTATGAAAATTTAGCATACCTAATATGTATTTTATATGTTATTCATTTTAATTTATTAATTTATTTATAAATTTTACCAGACAATATTTTATATTTTATCTGATATTTGTTAATACTTTGTTTATATGGCTCTGTATTTTAAGTATATATTTATACCCGTGCATACATATATGACATCGGGTATATCAAAATTGCACCTTCGTTTGTAATGCATTGTTCTAGAAGAGCTAGATATAGTGTCAAGGGTACGTATCGGATCAGTATCAAAAAGTTAATCGATCTAGCTATGTGTGTCTGTCCGTCCGTCTGTCCACACAACTTCTGCCATACAACTACTTTGCATCAATATGAATTGTTTCAAAACTAATTATACTACGAGGATGAAAATTACACACGTTTAGTTATACAATAGAACCAGCACCTATATAAAGTTTCAAAATGTTACGGCCCCATTTTCGGGGAGCTGCCATAAAAAGTTGTCAATTCGATAACTGTAAATCTAATGCAGCTACGAGGTTAAAATTTTAGGGTGGGACACTTTTTTGTTAATTTTTTTTTTTGTTTTTTTTGTTTTTCGCAAAATTTATGGGCCAATGAGTTAATTTTTTTTAACTCTTTTATTTTTTATATTTTTTTTGTAATATATACAATAGCATAAGGGAAATAAATAACTGCCATACCACTTTTTTGCACCAATATGAATTTCTTCAAAACTAATTATACTACGCAGTTGAAAATTACACACGGTTAGTTATATAATGAATCGAGCACTTATATGAAGTATCAAAATGTTACGATCCCATTTTCGGGGGAAGTGCTCGATTCATTAAATTCAAACTATAGCTAATTCATTGTTAAAGTTATTTATAACCTGTGCATGTAAAACCGTCCTAATTAATAATAAAAATATTACAAATTAGAGTCGGTTTTAAAATCATTGTTTTAATAATTTGCTTAGCGGAACTTCGGACAGCCCCGAAGTTTTGTTGTTAAAATATATATATTTACATATATATATAAACTTCCTTCTAATTAATAATCTCACAAATCTATTATAAGACCCTAGGTACTAATTCTTACCTTAACCTAGTGATCAAAAGTAACATTTACAACCTTTATATAAGAAGTCTACTAATAAGGTTGTAAAGCATACTTGTATGTATATTATAGTTGATTACAAAACCTTAAAAGCAACATGAAAAATATTTTTATTTAATTCTAAAATTGCAAGCCTTTTTGCAAGCCTACCGGGCCGAAATGGGTTACCAAATTTATACACGAAAGACGAAAAGACGAAAATTTCGTTAGAGGAAAATTTGTGCAAACATTTAAGTCAATCCGTTTCGGGTGGAGATCAAAAAGACTGAAAAAACTTTATAGGGTCTCCGTGTCCAAACAGGTTAACCGAACTCAACTAATATTTGGTTCAACCTCCCTTTTGGACTATAAATACATCCTTTAAAATTTTACATAAATCGAAAAGAAACATTTTTGGAAGCCCGCTGGAATGACTTAATATATGCCAATCGACTTTATACAATAAATTCCGTAGCTACAAGAAACTCTTGTCAATAAATTTAAGTCAATTGGTCGAACCGTATCAGCTCAACATAAAAAAAAACGTAAAAAATAAAAACGGCCCTGAAGCCGAAACCTGTTGACTTAATAAAACTTAATGATAATCGGCTGACAGTTTTGGAGTCTTTTCGATATATGCAAACAGTGTTTTTTATTCTTCTATATATTTCTTATGAATATATTTACATTTAACGACAACGACAACGAAATCATTGTACGGCATTCTCCGTTACCGGAAAGTGATTTTTTGACTTTGTCTCCCAACGTCGTTGTCGGTGTAGTGTGAACATATGCATAAAAAATAAATATACCTAATCAATTAACCAAAGAAAAACAAAAATCACGTCGCATCACGTCAGTTTTCAAAAAATTTTGTAAAAATGTGCCTATATAGCTTTACTTTGTCCGTCTGTCCGTCAATATGTTTACAAAACTTTTACACCGTTTGAAATAGAGTAAAGAAATTTTAACCACGGACAGATATTACAAAAAAAATTATTTCGTAGAATTTTTTTCTGTAGCCCACCGTTGCGGAGCTACAGCCCCCCAAAATTGGAAAAAGCCCTATTTTTAAATTATTATAACCAGAGTTCTGTAAACTGTATTTTCAATCTGAAAACGGCAAAAGATAGCTGTTTTTATAAACTTTATAAATTTTTAAATGTTTAGGATTGCCATACCATACTAAAATTTACAATTATGCAAAACACAATTTTGCAAAACTTTTGCCCACCCATATCTTCTAAACGGTTCAAGCTAGGGTCTTGGGTTAGAAGTTAGACCTTTAGAAATTAGTAGGAGTCAGTTAACAAAATTTTTTATGTCACGTCCCTGCTCCGGAGCTATAAGGGCTCGAAAATTGGAATTTTGCTATTTTTAAAAATATACAAAATTTACAGCTTCAGCATTATATTTTAACATACGTTAAAGGTTTTTCTTAAATTTAGCACATTTTTAGTTAGATAATAAAATTCTAGGTAAAATTTAAAATTTTGGTGGAGTTCACAATTGATTTCCTAGAACCGAAAAAAATGGAAGGGTGCGAACTGGAGGGGGGGGGGGGGGTGGTGAACAAATCCATCATAAGTTTGCTAAGAAAAAATTTGGGAACCTTCCCTATTGAAGGGCTACTAGGTCTTAAGAATTAAAACTTTTATGTTTTTATAAAACAGTAACTTATTCAGCAGTGTAAGTTTTTAAAAAATTAAACGTTAACATTGAAGATCCAACATTATATTTCGCACTTATTAACAGGTTTTCTTGAGTGCATTGGGGTTATATTCTAAGTATTTCACTATTAGTCAGTTAGACCTTATAATTAATAAATTAATGATAAATGATTAAATGATAAAATACTCAGTAAGAAACCGTATATAATTTTGAAAATGTACTTTTTAAAAACCCTTGGTTTTTTTCCTCACTTGTTTAAAGAAAATTTTATATTTTAAAATGAAAAGGGATATTATTATTGTTGTAAATAAGTTTTTCGGGACATGATTTTTTTTCACTATATAGTGTTAATAGAAAATACGGTTTCTGCACTGCACTGGTAGTGTGAATCAACCTTAAAAAGCTGGAATAGTTCGCTTTGAAAATATAATAAATACTTTAAGAATGTATTTCTTGAATTGATTTAGACAATAGTTAAATAAACCTTACAAAAGTTAACTTTTTTAATTTTAAAGATATTTTAATAACCTATAGAAAGAATAACTTACTTATTATGAACGTTAATGAAATTTTCAGCAGATAATTAAATACATATGGACATAGTCTTTGAATAAAAAATATTAAAAATAATATAATTTATTTATATTTTTGATATGAAATATAATGTAAATATTGATAAATTTTTTAAAATAGAATTAATCTGTAAAATACTTGCAATTGTTCTTCTTTTTTTATGGTGTATGTGTAAAAACAAACGAAATTTGATAACCTGTAACATGCATGTTTTTATACCCGTATAACTATATAGTCAATGGGTATAATAAATTTGTCATTACGTTTGTGACGCAGAGAAGGAAAGGGGGTAGATATAGATTCAAGTGTATGGATCGGATCAAAATCGAAAAATAAATCGATTTAGCTATGTTTGTCCGTCCGTCCGCATGATAACTCCAACACTAAAGTAGCTAGGATCTTGAAATTTTTGCAAATTCGTTTTTTTTTGCAATAGCCGTCATTGCTATTTTAATCCAGCCATTTTGGTCTATGGGTTCGGGTAGCTGCCATACAACTTTTTTTTTATATGAGTATTACTCTGTACCTATTACAGCTGCGTGTCTGAAATTTTGCCAAAAGTAGTTTAGTTTTATGGCCAAAGTTTCTGCAAAATTTGGTTCGTCTACTGCAGTGGGTCGAGTAGCTGCCATACAACTTCTTATTTTGTATGAGCATTACTCTCCACCTAATGAAGCTGGGTGTCTGAAATTTTGCTAAAAATAGTTTAGTGTAATGGCCAAAGTTTCTGTAAAATTTGGTTGGTCTACCGTAGAGGGTTCGAGTAGCTGTCATACAACTCCTTCTTTTACATGAGTATTCCACTACACTTAATAAAGCTGTATGTTTGAAATTTTGCCAAAAGTAATTAACCGGATGACATAATGTATATGTTACGGTCATACGGGTATCCCACAGTTGACACAATCTACTCTATCACACTCTTCCTCGTTTTATGTTATTTTTTGCATGTCCGTTAAATTAATTATATTCAAATAGCTTTACTAATAATAGAACTTAATTTCTTTGCATATAAATTGGTACTTTTTTAAATAAAAGTTCAGTAGGAACAATATTTTCTCACAGAAATAAGTTTAAAACTTTAAGAACATTTATTTAAAATTTAAAATGAAAATTTTAATTACTTTTTCTTTATTGGTAGTCGTAAGTATTAAAAATTAATATATTTATATTTATTTTAAAATTAAATAGTATATTTATAGTATATTTTATATTGAAATTCAAAAATTTTTATGCACAAGTATTTGTGAAAGATTTCGTTATTCAGTGTTAAGCCTCTATGCCAAAATAATTGAATAATTCATTTAATAATTTTATATTATACAAATATCATTATCAAAAATAATTAAAATCAAAGTTCATAAATTTATATTGACAGATAAAATTAGCGCTTAATTGTAATCAACTTAGAAAAATTAAAATTGTTGATTGAGTGATTAAAAAGTAGAACACCAACTTAGAAAATTAAAACTAAGAACATTTAAGAGACATAATTTAAAAAGACTGATGTTTTTTGAAACGAAAATTGTGTCACATATAAAATTCTTTTTAAGTTTTTTTATAAATAAAAGTTATTTATATTTATTAATATAATACCGATTGGCTAAATCAATTTAATTTACTTAAATATCAACTTAAATATGAAATAATTTATTCATAAAAATTCAAATCTTTTAAGACACTGGCTCATCATGAAAATTTTCATAAGAAAACTGTAGATGATTTCCGCAAAACAAGAGCCGAATGCTTTGAAAAATTCCACGTATCAAATGAAATTAAAGAAAAATTAAAAAACTTTGAGTACCCTGATGAAGATGTTGTACACAATTATCTCCATTGTACAAGTTTAACTTTAGGAGTTTGGCACGATGAAGAAGGATTTAGTAAAGATAACCTAAAATTACAATTTGGTGAAGATAAGGTTACAATTCTTGATAAATGTATAACTAAAAATGACCATCAATGGACAAATGAGAAATGGACGTGGAGTAATTGGAAATGCTTGGTTGAAGAAGGTTTAATTAAAGATGATAAAAAAAGTATATCCCACAAATAAGAACAATACTATGAAATATATTTATATTTTTCTCAGTTAAATAATTTAATCAAATCAAGGATAAAAGAAAAAAAAAATAAATTTGTGTTTTGAAAAACTTGTCTTTTGGTTTTTTCAAGAGTTGCATATAATTTTTTGAATATAAATTTAGCTGATACTTTGCGCTATTCCATTTTTATCATTAAAATTTAATAATTAAAACTGATGACCCAAGTAACACTCTAGTTGAGTTTCATACTTAAATACATTTACTCTTTCACTTAAAAACAGTGATACTTTTATTTTAATTTTACTATGGTTCTGTCAATAGTTCAAGTTTGAAATTATATTTTGACAGGTTTTTTTATTGAAATATTTGCTGTCAATCTGCAGTTTAAGCGTGCATGGTTCTTATTCGCAACCTGCCCAATTAATGTTTTTTTATAATTTGCATTCAATTATAACAGTATTCTCTTACAATTGTGTCGAAGTTCTAAGTTGGAAGTATGTACATTATTGAATAGACATTGATATACATATTTATAAACATTTATTAAGCAAACTGAATAAAGTTATGAAGGCAAGGGTTAAAACAATTTATATTTAAATTTTTCAATATTTTCAGCACATTGTTTTTTAATAATTTATTATCCATTTCTTGAATTAAATTTAAATTATTTTTGTTATTATAACTAAAATAATACAATGAAAAATAAAATTTTTTCCTGTTTTGTTGTTTACTAATTAAATTTTCAGCCTCATATCATGGTTAGTTGAACAAGTCACAAACGGAGGAACAGCGTGTATATAAAGTTAGGAAGATAGTGGTTTTTAATCAATTTTAAAGAAAAATAATAATATGAAATGAAATTTAATTTTTTACTATTACATACGTAACAATTTTTTCGAAGAAGAAGCTCTTTATTGTGTTAAAATTTCCAACACGTTGTTTGAAAGATTTCACATACACATAATTTTTTTTTAAATTTTAAGGGGACACTAAAGTTCACCGGATCAAAAATTTTCTACAACAAAATTTTAGCTCTCTGTTTGTGTAACAACCTGTATATAATAATTTATTTTGTATTATTTTTTGTTTACGAAATCTTATCAAAAAACCTAAAAATTACCCTAGAGAAGTGCTCGTTAAGGTAATCCGATTAAACTTAATTCAATAGCCTCGATAGATTAGTGGGTAGCATTTGGTGCGGTTGCGATTTCCAGACGGGTTACAAAATATTAACCTGAAAAAAAATTATTTTTCTATACAAATCCCCTTTGGTGACCAAATATTATTTAAATATAAAAATATATAACTAAAAAAAATAAATGATATTAATTAAAAAACAATAGAAATTATTGGATATGTGGGATGCACACGGGCCGTAATGTGATTGGATGGCACATTCTATCCTACATAACAAACAACTATGCATATATTCAAAAATCTCATGTTCCAATTTTTGGTGCAAAAACAACACCTACAGCTTATCATATTTAGTACAGATCGGTTAATATTAATAAATTAAGGTTAATTAAACAAAAAATTTTTATTTTAAAATAACTAGGTACTTTTTTTAAACAATAATTATATTATGAATCTGATCTAATTTTTCGTATACTTTCAATTTAATATACAATTACAAAAAAAAAAGCTGGCAGTATTTTTTTAATATTTTCTATAATATTTTTTTTTTTAGTTTATTATTCTATGTTCTTAAATTGCTCTTTCAAACCATTTTCAACTAAGCATTTCCAATCTTTCCATGCCCATTTTTCGACAGTATCTGCAGCATTCTTTTTAGTTAAACATTTATCTACAAATGGAACTGCCCCTTCACCAAATTGCTTAATTATGTCGTCTCTATGAAAACCTATATGTTCACAGAAAACACCTAATTTCACAGCAGTGCATTTGACAGCTTGATGAATTGCAACATCATCTGGATATTCATATTTTTTCATTGAGTCTCTAAAACTATCTGATAAATGTATTTCTTCCCAACATGCTTCACGTGCGACTTTAATTTCAGCAGGAGTTTTTTTAGTAAATTCGGCAGAAACAGTCTATGAAAAGAAAATAAAAGCAAAAAATATATTGTAACTAGTATTAATTTAAAATTAAAATACTTACAATTACTAATGCAAACGAAATTAAAAAGATGGTTTTCATTTTTAATAAATTTCGTCTTTTTTAATTTTGAAAAATTTCAAGTTGAATAAAGAGCAGAACGAACCCGTCAACAGCCAAATTTAAAAATGAACTGCTCAATATTTAGATTTAATTTTCCATTTTTATACCATTGTTGTTTTTATTTTTATAATCTTTCCACTGTTTTGTTTTACAATTATCTCAGCTTCCAAAAACATAAAAAAAAAACAAAGTATTAAATAAAGTATTGAAAAATGATAATTTTTTCAACTCTTTCATATATTTATTTGAATTTACTTTTTTATGTCTTCTATTAAATAACAAAAAAACAAGTAATGAAAAAAAAAAAAGGGTTTTTTAAACAAACATTTTCAATATCATATAGTGTTTCATACTGAGAATTTTATCATTTATTTTTATAAAAATATATAGAAAAACAAGTGATAAAATCTTAAAAATGCCTTAGACTTAGAAATACCCTAGGTGTATCTATTGATTCAAATTTGATTAAAATTCCATAAGTCATTTTAAAAATCCTGTGAAATTAATTTTATAACACTGAAAACATTTTATAATAATTTATATATTCAAAAATATTAAAAATTCTTACTATATATCTATTTCAAAATATTAAAAAACAAAAGAACATGAAATAAATTCATTTATAAAATGCAAGATTCCAGACTTAAAACTTTTTATACAATTCAAAAAAAATTTTAAACACAAGCAACAATTACTTCTCTTCAGATTGAAATATTCGAATTAGAATTGGTTAATTCTCATCTTTTATATTAATGATATGGAATTTTGAGCACTTCTGTTAAAACTAAGTATTACAATTATAATTCTCCTGTTATCTTTGATTCTTTTTTTATAAAAACCTTTAACATATGTTAAAATATATTATTCCATCATTAAATTTAGTATTTTACAAAACAAAATTTCAATTTTCGACAACTTACCTAAATACATTTTAGTATCATATGGCTACCTTTATAAATACATCATCTTTATAAATAGATACCTTTTACTTTTGACAGATTGAAAATGTACCTAACAGAACTCTTGTTATATCAATTTCAATATAGGGATTTTTCCGATTTTAGGGGACTGTACCTCTGTAACAGGTGGAGATACAGAAAAAAGTTCTTAAATGAAATTATTTTTTGTCAATACCTACTCGTAGTTAAAAATTCTTTTAATTATTTCATATGGTGTAAAAGTTTTTGTAAACATACGGACGGACAGACGGACAGAGTATTTTTTACAAAAAATTTTTGAAAATTTTATCAAAAAGTGTATTTTTAATGTAAAGAATCTTCTTTTTAAATTAAAATTTAGTATAGGTAATTTTAATTTATATCAAGCAGTCACAGTGCCTAACAGAGTGAACAAATATTTTATAATTGAGTAATTCCAAAATTAATTTAAATACTCTGCTTAAAACAATTGTTTCTTACAACGCAAATTATTTAAATAAACTCTATATTTTATCAATATAAATATAATAAAAGACAAACTGCTGCTGATCAGCGTGCCCTATGTTATGTTAAGTGTTTTTTATACATGTAACTTACTTTTAATTACTAATACTCACGTACATTAGAGAGAGAAAAAAAGGAATTAATAAAATGTTAATTCAACGTTCTTTAGGTTTCAAATTTCCGTCTATTAATTTTTTAACGCAAGACTCGAAAGAAAAAAGAAACAAGTGATGAAAAAAACCAAGCGCTTTTAAAAAGCACATTTTCAAAACTATGGTTTTCTTATTGAGTATTTTATAATTTATTTTTTTAAAAATATATATAACGAGGTAGAGTATAGTCGAGTACACTGTGTCAACCCTGAGATACCCGTATGACCGTAATATAAATATTATATCATATTATTATCTCCTTCTTAGCCTAGGTGGTTAGAGCGCAAACCTTGCAATCTAAACACTGTGGCAGTCCCGGGTTCGAATCCTGGTGGGAGATACCATAGCCAGTAAAATTAATAATTATAATAAATTAATATATAATAAATTATAATATAATAATTCCATACCTAAAAATATAATAATAAATAATTAGTAACAAATAAAATAAAAATATACCTATAATCGTGTTTCCAGCTATACTCTATAATCTAATAATTAATACTGAATAAACAATAACCTATATGTAATTGAACGACAATGTAATTGCAAATGTCATATGCAATTACAATGGCAGTACACACATAAAAACATGACACGGTTTCTCTACTTGACCGATAGATGACACTAGGGAAAAAATTATGAAGCGACATCTTGTAGATAGATTACAGTAGACCAATCATTTACTTAATTGAAAAAGGAAAAAACGATTCGAAACACAAGGCAGAGCCTCGGATAAGAAAAAAGGAGATGGAGATGCCTAGTAGATATCCTATGCTCCCAAGAGGAGTAATAAGGACAAAAAAAAAAAAAAAAAAAAAAAAAAAAAAATCATACGGTTAATTACTTTTGGCAAAATTTCAAACATACAGCTTTATTAGGTGTAGAGTAATGCTTATATAAAAGAAGGAGTTGTATGGCGGCTACTCGAACCCACATTAGACCAACAAAATTTTCAAAAAACTTTGGCCATAAAACTAAACTACTTTTGCAAAATTTCATATACCCAGCTTCAACAGGTATAGAATAATGGTTATAAAAAAAAAGAAGTTGTATGGCAGGTACTCGCATCCGTGGAGCAAATGGCTGGATTAAAATAGCGATGACAGCTTTTACCTAAAAATTTTAAAACCCTAGCTCCTTTATTTTTTGAGTTATCGTGTGGACGTACGGGCGGACGGACATACATAGCTAAATCGATTTATTTTTCGATTCTGCTCCGATCCATACACTTGAGTCTATCTCCCCCCTCCTTCTCTGCGTCTAAAAATTAATAGCAAATTTAATATACCCTTTGGACTAAAAGTTATACGGGTATAAAAATAAATGATAATATTATAATTCAACTATTTAATCGATTTTTTAATTCCAAATAATAGTGAAATCAATAGAAAACCAGTTAACAAGTGCGAAATATGTTGTTGGAACAACATATATAATTTTGGAAAAACATACACTGGTGAATAAGTTACTGTAAAACAAACATAAAAATTAACAATTTGGTAGTTAACTATTAGAGCTTAAAACATAAAAGTTTTAAGAGAAGGTTCCCAAATTTTTGCTAAGGAAACTTATGATAAATCTCAAGGATCTGCCCATCTAACTCCTGTCCACACCCTTCCATTTTTATAAGTTCTGGGAAATCATTTGAAACTCCACCAAAACTTAGAATTTTACCAAATTATTTTTATTATATGCAAAAATGGTTAAAACTAAGAGATAATTTCTTCAATTTAAAGAACTCTTTTATATTTAAGAAAAACATTTAACATAGGTTGAAATATAATGCTGCAGCTTTAAATTTTGTATATTTGTAAAAACAAATTTGAACAAATATTCAAGTTACAGGTGTTTAATAATAGCAAAATTTCAATTTTCGAGCCCCTATAGCTCCTAAACAGAGGACGTGACAAAAAATATTGTTAATCACTCCTACTAATTTCTAGGAGTCTAACTTCTCCCAAAATTCCAAGTCCCTAGCTTGAATCGTTTAGAAGATATGAGACGCCAAAAAAATTTTGAAAAAATTGATTTTTGCATAATAGTAAATTTTAGTATCGTATGACAACCCTAAACATTTGCCTTTTAAAAATTTGTAATTCTTATAAAACCAGCAACAGATACCATTTTCAGATTGAAAATACACCTAACAGAACTCTTTTTATAACAATTTTATATATAGGTAACGTAGTGCCTACAGAAAAAAATTCTTCTACGAAATTATTTTTTTTTGCAATGCCTACCCGTGGTTAAAATTTTTTTACTCTATTTCAAACGGTGTGAAAGTTTTTGTAAACATAAGGACGGACAGAGTGAATCTATATAGGCACATTTTTACAAATTTTTTTGAAAATGTGCTAAAAAGAATATATGTACATATATTAAAAGAGAAATTAAGAATATGTCTTTTGTATATTTTTAATAAATACCTAACTGCAATATTAAAATTTGTTACAATACTTTATAAAATAAAGTATTAAAAATAATATTTATTTTTTCAAATTTAAATAGGCATAAAACAAAAAATGTTATAAACACAATTTTTTTTTTTTTTTTTATTTTAACTAATTTTATTATTAGTATTGATCGTATAAAAACTATTGAAAAATTGTTCTAGAATTATTATTAAATACAAGTTATTATAAACACTTATTGTAATAGTAATTATTTAAATTTATATTTTATCATATAAATTAATTTTTTTAAGGAAATTCATGATGTTATTGCTTGACATATGACTATCATCAGATAATGAGTTAAAACTAATATGAAATAAACTTTTTTCTCTTATGTATAGTGAGCATTCTGTGAAGATATCTTTTATAGAAATGGGTGTGTCATTATTACATTCACAGTTTAGTTGGGGGCTGTCCCTAGTAAAAAGTTAGCCATGCGTTAATTTTGTATGACCTATTCTAAGTCTGGTTAGGGTTATAGATTCCTTTCGGGTGATGCTGTCTATAGTTTTCTATTTATCAGTTTGCGGTTTCACAGTTTTCAGCTTAGTATTAATATTTTCCCAAAAATTTTTATATTCCCGTTTAATCAATTCATTTATTTTCTGTTTATAGTCTGAGTAATTGTTTTAAAGTCAGGGTCAACAGGTTCATGTTCTTGTAGAACTTGTTTTGCTAGTGTATGAGCTTCCAAATTTCCAGGGATTCCGACGTGGCCGGGAATCCACAAAAATAAAATACTATTTGTCGTGTTAAAAAATTCTTCAACAATTTTTTGTGCCAGTGGGTGCTTGGGAAAAATATTGCTTAAAGCTTGTAGAGAACTTAAAGAATCTGTACAAATTATATACATTTCACTAGTATATACTTGTAAGGTTGGGAAGCTTCATTTTCTTTTTCATATTTGTTGAAGTAAATGCACATCCAACTTGGCCTTCTATTTTTTATCCATCCGTAAACAGATTACTGAAGGATTTTCTAAACACAATTGCTTTTGTGTTTTCTTTTTTAAATTTTGTGAGGGAGAAATCTATTTTAACAGACTTAATTAGCCATGGAGGATTTTTGGGCTTGTTTGAAGTTCAATTTATTCATTTGGAATTATACTATTAATAGTTGTACGGATTCGTCAAAAAACTGGTTGAAAATTTCTATTTTTGGTTTTAACTTTCTCACAAAGTTTGTCATTGTGGATGATTTTCCATAGATTTTACATTTAGTCCATATTTGAGTTGGTATTTCTTTTGTCTGAAATCAAGAGGTATTTGTTCAGCTTCAGCACATAAACTTACCGCGGGGTTTATGCGAAATGCGCTTCTAGCTACGCGGTTTGCTAAATTGTTTATTGCATTTAAAGAGGAAATTTTATTTTTATTACCTACGTCATAAATAAAACATCCATAGTCCAGTATGGGGAGAATGAAAAGGTTTAAGAGTCTCAATAATAGTTTCCTCTCCGAACCAAAATTGCTGTTTGAAAGTATTTTTAAAAGATTTATATTTTTGGTAGCCGTTGCCTTAATCGTTTTTATATGTTCCCTCCAATTCAGCTTTTTATCGAAATTAAACCTAAAAATTTAGTTTTATCAACATTTAAGAGGTTTTTGCCATCCAACTGGAAATCTGAGTAATATATATTTTTCCTTATCCTTGAGAATAGTAGAGCAACAGTTTTATTTTCAGAGAATTAAAGCCGGTTTCATTTGTCCATTTTAAAAGCTGATTCAAAATCTTTTGTAATTTTACTTGATTTTTTTTAGAATTTTCCCAGTGGTAAAGATGACAAGGTCATCAGCATAAAGTAAATACTGAACATTTTTTGGGATTACTTTCATATAGTATTGATTGCAACATTGAACAGAATAACGTTTAAAACGGATCCTTGGCAAATTCCATTTTCGAGTTCTTTTTCATGGGATAATGTTCTTCCAATTAAGACTATTGCAAGAAAATTATTTATAAATTTTAAAATATTTCTTCTGATACCTAATTGTATGAGTTTTGTAATGATAAGTTTCTTCCACACCCTATCAAAAGCTTTTTCTAAATCGAAAAAGATAGATAGGGTATGTTTATTATGGCAAAATCCAGTCATTATATAGGATTTCAAAGAAGGCAGATTATCAATAGTTCCACGATGCTTTCGAAAAGCGGATTTATACATCGTAAATTTTTTATTCTTTTCCAGAAACCAAGTTAATCTTTTTGAAATCATTCGTTCTAAAATTTTGCAGGAACAGTTTGTCAAAGATATTTGGCGGTAGTTTCTGGGATTTTTGGGATCAAGTCCATTTTTGTGTATGGGGATCATAAAGGCTTTTCTCCAATTGTTTGGAAAATTTCCGGTAAGGAATATCTGATTGTAGAATTTAAGAAGCTCTATTTGATGTTCAATTTCTAGCTGTTTGAACATTTCGTAATGTAAATTGTCTGGCCCAGGTGAACTTCTTGAGCAATCTTTAAGTACATTTTCCAGTTCAGCTAAGCTAATTTTTTTAATAAAAAAATAAAAGCTAATATTGTTGAGAGGAATCAAAATAAATGTTAATTGGAGTTCTTTCATTATTTTCTTTAAATAATCTCAAAGTTGCGTTATAGTTTTCAGAACTAGACATCTTACTAAAGAATAGCATAATACTGTTTGCTGTTTCATTTTTGTTTGCTATTATGTTTCAGTTCTGGAGAATCGCAGTTATTCCTGGTTGTGTTTGTTTGCAATTTAATCGCCGTATTAGATTAAACACGATTGTAGAATGGATGTTACTGTTTATTGACCCAACAAAACTTTGCCATGATTTCTTTCACGAAGTTTTTAAAATCGATAAGGTCTCCTGTTGTTTTGTATCTTCTAAGGTATTTCTTTCTACTTTTTATAATATTATCAACTTCTTTATTCCACCACGGTACGGTACCTTCTTTTTGAGATTACTATGATTTTTGAGTTCAAAACCCTTTTGCGCTGCCCTAATAATACTCGTTGTTATGTGTCTTTCGTAGTTATTAATATCACGAAAATTAAACTTTCTGAAATTTAATTATTTATTAAACTTTGACCAGTTTGCCGATTTTATATTCCATCTATCTCTACATCCATAAGAGTTGTCAAAACCGATAACATTCAGAATAATTGGATAGTGGTCACTGCCGTGTAGGTCTTGGTCAGTTTGCCAGTCAAAATATTTTTATAGTGTAGGACTTTCTAAAGTGACATCAATTGCACTAAAGGTTTTATGAGAAAAGTATAGGTGGATTTGGCTACCATTATTAAAAAGTACAAGATTATGATTGTTTATGATATCTTCTATAATTTTTTTGTCAGTCTTATCAGAGCCCCATAAGTAGTTATCGGAATTGAAATCTCCCAAGAGTAAAACAGGGCAGACAAATTGTTTTATTAAGTTTTCTCATTCGTGTTGTATTATGTTTTATTAGGAGGTTGATATAAGTAGCATAATACAAATTTAATTGGAATTAATTATTTAACAGCTACGGCTTGGAGTGAGGTATTTAGCGGAACATGTTTACAACTAATATTTTTTTCACGAAAATGACTATGCCACCGTGTGCTACAGCGTCAAAAACAAACATTTTTATAGAACGAATTTTAATATTTCAGTTTTCGAATATGCTTGTTTGCTGGAATAAGTTGACGGCAATGGATTTCTTATTCTGAACCTTCGAATAGCTTCCTTAATGTCTACTTTCTCTTTGATTTGAATAGATTTTATTTCTCTTTCTTTTCGATTTCGGGGACAATTCTATCAAGGGCATTATGATCTTCTTGAAAATTTACGCACTTTTGTAGATTATTACACATTTCTTTAACAACTTTCAAATGTTGATCCTGACCGCAGTTTGGACAAGTTTTTATTTATTTTTTACAATTTATGGTTAAGTGATTATATTTAAAAAAAATTATAACACCTAAGTGGCGGAGGCCCGTAGGGTCTTACGTTTTATTTGTGGAAGCAAATATAAACATTTGTTGGTAAATCTGTTGTTGCAAAAGTGAACATAAATAACCCTGTTTCTTCCTCTCCATTTTCAGTTTTGTTTTTAAATCGTTTGATTCCAGTCACTTTTTGTTCTTTCAAAGAAGATATTTTGATGAAATTCACAATTGATTTCCTAGAACCTTAAAAAAAAGGAAGGGGAATGGGCAGATCCTCGAGAATCATAATAAGTTTGCTTAGTATTTGGGATCCTTTCCCATTGAAGGGCTGTTAGGACTTAAAAATTAAAACTTTTATGTTTTTATAAAACATTTACTTATTCACCAGTTTATGTTTTTCATACAACATACAACTGTAACGTCCCTTTTCTGGACAACCTATTAGACCGATTTTAATGAAACAACAACCAAAAGAAATTTTTTTTTTTGTTTTCATATTAATTTATTTCAAATTTAACGTAAATTTAAATTTAACGGTCACACGGTTCAAAGTTGTAGCTTATGATTCTAATATTATACTCCGACTTTCTGTGTAAATGTAATTCATTTCAGGCGCTGCCTTATATCTTTCTTTTTTATACTCTACACCTATAGAATAGGTAAAGGGGTATATTAACTTTAGTATGGTGTTTGTAACCACCTAAAGGAAGCGAGCTAGATATGGAGCTATCTTGATGAAATTTTAACTGTAGGTTACTAGGACTGAAAGTACGGCGAGGATTGCATATGGGCGAAATCGGCCCATGGGTTCGGACCTTTTAATCGATCGAAGGGCTAACGAACATATATAAAAAATCATAATAACTCAACAACTAATCACGCTATCTTCATCAAATTTGTGCTGTGGGTTACTAGTCATGAAACTACTTCGGAGATTGCGTAAGTTCGGTATTGGACCATGGGTTCGGAACCTAGAACTTTTTGATCGAATTTAGGCCAAACGAGCATAATTCCGAAACCAATGAAGATAGATCCTCTAAATTTGGTATCAGGGTGTCCCTTCCTATTTCCTAAGTGTCCTGGAAATTTGAGCCCCATTAGTGCAGTGGGTCGGGAACCAGCCACACATTTCCGAAGACCTTAAAGCATATCTTTAAAATTAATAAAGATAGCAACTTGAAAAATATAGAAGCTTCAAATTTGGCACAAGGGTGTTCTTTACTATCTCTTGCGTGTCCCCCTAATTTGGGATCAATTGGAGTTGTGGTTAAGTACCACTCTTAGACCTCCCAAGTTTTAAAAGCTTATAATCAAATTACTAAAAATAGTTATTTAAAATTAAGATAGAACGTTCAATTTGTGTACAAGGGTTAACTAATACTATAATTACAGCGCGGACTGTATAAGGGCGAAATCAGCCCAAGGGTTCGGATTCTGGACCTTTTAATCGGTCTCAGGGCTAACGAACATATATAAAAAATCACGATAACTGAACAATTAATGACCTAATCTTCATGAAATTTGTGCTGTAGGTTATTGGTAATGAAACCACGGCGGCGATTGCGTACGGTGAGGATTAGACAATGGGTTCGGAACTTAGAACTTTTTGATCGAATTTAGGCCAAACTAGCATAATTCCGAAACCAATGAAGATAAAACCTGCAAATTTAGTATCAGGGTGTCGCTTTCGATTTCCTTAGTCTCCTTGAAATTTGAGCCCAATTGGAGTAGTGGATGGGGACCAACCACTCAGTTCCGAGGACCTTAAAGCATATTTTCGAAACTAATAAAGATAGTAAATTAAACCAAATGTAGAAGCTTCAAATTTGGCACTAAGGTGTTCTTTACTATTTCCCGCGTGTCCCTCTAATTTTGGATGAATTGGAGTAGTGTTTCAGTACCTCTCTTAGACCCCCAAATGTGTAAAAGCTTATCATCGAAATTAATAACAGTCAACTGTCCATTGTGTAGGACCCGACACCTCGCATTTTCGTAGGATTCCTTAATAAGGGCAATAATTTTCTACGGCATACCACACCTATTAAGAGCTCTCCATATATGTTCGCGGTTTACACGATCAAAAGCTTTCTCGAAACTTTTGCTGCGACAATCGGGGTAATGTTGCTCTTTCAGTTTCTATAAATGATTGTTTTACTTTTTCCCACTTTTCATCTATAGAAACTGCCCCGTTCAATTTAATGTTGATACCCTTTCTCGGAATTTTTTATACAAAATTTCCACATGTTGCGGGATTTTTTACCGCTTCAACATCGAAGAGTGCTCTTTTGACAGATACTTGATTTCGTCTTTGAGCAGCTGCTTTTCTTAACTTAATTCGCGCAACAACTAAATGGTGATCGCTTCCACGTCATCCACTTCTGCTGGATAAAGAAATGGTTGATATGGTTTTCAGTTCGAACATTTGGGGACATCCATGTTACCTTATGACATGACTTATGTGCAAACAACGTACCGCCAATGACTAGCTGGCGAAATTGCAAAAATCCACGAGTCTTTCACCATTGTCGTTTCTTACCCCAATGCCATGCTGTCCCATGACTCGTTTTAAACCAAAGTTTTCCGTTCTGACTTCCGTGTTTGGATGACTTAATATAATTTTTATGTCGGCTCTGGGAGCGTTATATTATGTTGTCTCAAGTAGAGTGTAAAAATTCTGCTTTTCTTCATTTTCTGCTTCTTCGATAGGAGCGTAACATTGTATTATGGTTATATTTCGGACCCTGGATTTGAATCTGGCAGTCATCGGTTTGCACGATATTGTTTGCCAAGAGATAATACGTCTTGCTTCAGCATTTAGCATAATTCCTACTCCCCCACGCCTTATTCTTGTTTCTGCTTCATCATCTCCCGAGTACAGCATGTGAGTTAAATTACTGTCTGAAATAATTTCACCACAACCTCTCCATTTAGTTTCAAGTATGTTCCAATTATGTTAATATTGACTCGTAACATTTCACGCTCGGCATGCTTGTATCGCCCAACACCATATAGTGTCACGTTCCATGCTCCGATTAGCGTCCGCTTCTTGTAGCCTACAGTTTTCACTATTTCACGTGACCGGTTTCTTGGACTTGCGTTCGATTCTCTTATCCTGTTTGTATTTAAACATGAATTTATCTGCACCCCAAAATCCGATGTGCAGTTTACATTGACTGGAGAAGTCGAAGGAGGATTCACCATATTACTATGATTACCCCTAGGGGAAATATATCCATTCGCATTTTTGTTCATGTTTGCATTTTTTATACAGTTAGTGTTTTATGAGATATAGTTGATAACCCCATAAGCTCATGTCTGTAGGCACACTTACTTTATAGATGAACAAACACATCTCACACACGTTTATATAGCGAGCCGCTTGTTTCAAGACAGACACCAGCTTGGAGCCGCTAATTCTTGGTACAGACGCTCCTAAATCAAGCCTGTTTATATTTGAAAAGTTTATATTACATTTTAAACGTCAAATAATATTTTATGCTTCGAAATCTAATCAAATTACAACAATATTTTTTTATATTTAGAATTTAAATCGCTTTTTTTTGTGTAATAACTATACCAAATTATACTCTCTTTAAAGGGGCTTAAACTATAGGAATAAAATTCAAAAATAATTTACGTTTTTATAATTGAAAAAATTATACACCTCTTTTTAAACTAATTTCAAGCGCAAGAATTGTTGACAACATTGTTGCCATAATTTTTTATTACGTATAGGAATAAAAAAATAATATTTCGTGTAATATTAGTCTATCATAAATTACACAAAACGAATTTTTTATGTAAATTTAAAAGCTCATGTTAGTTCACAAAACTTAAGCGGTAGAGAACAAAATTATTTCGAACTAACCCTGAACATTGTGTTTATTTCGCGCTAAATTTAATCAATCATACATATAATATATAAAAAGTGTTGAAGTAGAACAAAAAACAAGTGATGAAAAAAACCAAGGGTTTTTAAAAAAGCACATTTTCAAAATAATATAGTGTTTCATACTGAGTATTTTATCGGAATATAATGTTGGAACTTCAATGTTAACGTTTAATTTAGGAAATATATACGTTGGTGACTAAGTTACTACTTATTTATAAAAACCGTAATTTTTTTAATTTTTAAGTCCTAATAGCCCCTCTATGGGGAAGGTTGGCCAATTTCTGAAGGAACTAATTCTCACTACTCACTACTTCCCTCCCCTTAGGTTCAAGGAATTAAATTGTGAATTCTACCAAAATTTGGAATTTTATTTAGAATTTTACTATATAAGCAAAAATGGTTAAAACTGACAGACACTTTCATCAATTTAAAGAACCGCTTTTAAATTTAAGAAAATCTTTTAACATATGTTTAAGTATATTGTTGAACCTTAAAATTTTGTATATTAACAAAAAAAAATTTGAACAGGTATTCAAGTTACAGGTGTTTAAAAATAGCAAAATTTCAATTTTCGGGCCCTTATAGCTGCAAAACAGAGGACGTTACAAAAAAAAAATATTTGTTAACTGACTTCTACTTATTTCTAAGGACCTGACTACTCCCATTTCAAGACCCTAGCTTTGCCCGTATAGAAAATATGTTTAGCCAAAAATTTCGCAAAAATTGAGTTTTGCATAATGGTAAATTTTAGTACCGTATGGCAACCCTAAACATTTGTCTTTTAAAAATTTATAAAGCTTATATAACCAGCTTTCTTTTGCCGTTTTCAGATTGACAATATACTTCAGAACCCTTGTTATAACAATTTGAATATAGGGCTTTCCCAACTTTGGGGGGTTGCAGCTCGGTACGAAATATTTTTTTTTGTAATACCTACACGTGGTTAAAATTTCTTTTCTCTTTTTCAAACGATGTAAAAGTTTTTGTACACATACGGACAGACAAACGGACGGACAGAGTGATACTATATAGGCACATTTTTACGAAATTTTTTTGAAAATGTGCTAAAAAGAATTAAATGATAAATAAAAAGTGAAAATGAATTTAAAAAAATCTTAATGTTTAAACTAAAAAATAATTAACTATAAAGAAATTGTTATAACTAATAATCAGAGACAAAGATAAAACAAGTTTTTTTTGCTGAAAACAAAATAAACAAGTGATGAAAAAAAGCAAGGGTTTTTAAAAAAGCACATTTTCAAATTTATAATGTATTACATACTGAGTTTAACTTTGGAAATATTTACTTGGAAATAGTTACTGCTGACTTATAAAATTTACTGCTAACAGTAAATTTTTAATTTTAAAGTTGTTATAGCCCTTCATTTGGGAAGGTTGCCAAATTTCTCAAGGATCTAACTTCATCTAACCCCCCCACCTCTATTTTTTTAGGTTCTAGGAATTAAATTAGGAATTCCACAAAAATTTGAAATTTTACTTAGAATTATACTACCTAAGCAAAAATGGGTAAAACTGAGAGACTCTTTCTTCAATTTAAGGAACCAATTTTAAATTATAGAAAAACCTTTAACATGTGTTAAAATATAATGTTGGACCTTTAAATTTTGTACATTAATAAAAAAAAGTTTGGACAGGTATTCAAGTTACAGGTGCTTAAAAATAGCAAAATTTCAATTTTCGAGCCCTTATAGCTCCTAAATAGGGGGCTTGACAAAAAAATTTTGTTAACCGACTCCTACTATTTTTTTAGGATCTAACTTCTCCCAAAATTTCAAGATCCTATCTTAAACCGTTTAGGAGATATGTGGGACAAAAATTTTGCAAAAATTGAGTTTTATATAATGGTGAATTTTAGTACCGTATGGCAACCCTATATATTTGAGCGACATATTTTTGTAAAGCCTATAAAAGCAGCTCTCTTATTCTGCTTTTCGATTGAAAATAAACCTAACAGAACTCTTGTTATATCAATTTAAATATAGGGCTTTTTTGGAATTTGCAGGCGCTGTAACTTCGTCACCCTTCAAAATTAAGAAAAACCTTTGACACATGTTGAAATATAATTATAGAGCTTTCAATTTTGTTTATCACTAAAAAAAAATTTGGACAGGTACTCAAGTTACAGGTGTTTAAAAATAGCAAAATTTCAATTTTCGAGCCCTTCTAGCTCCTAAATAGGGGGCTTGACAAAAAAATTTTGTTAACCGACTCCTACTAATTTCAAGACCCTAGCTTGAACCGTTCGAAAGATATATGTGGTCAAAAATTTGGCAAAAATCGAGTTTTGCGTAATGTTAAATTTTAGTACCGTATGGCAACCCTAAACACTTGCCTTTTAAAAGTTTATAATAAAACCAGCTATCGTTTGCCGTTTTCAGATTGAAAATATATCTAACAGAACTCTTGTTATAACAATTTAAATATAGGGCTTTTTCCAATTTTGTGGGGCTACAGAAAAAAATTCTTCTACGAAAATATTTTTTTTGCAAAAACTACCCATGGTTAAAATTTCTTTACTCTATTTCAAACGGTGTAAAAGTTTTTGTAAACATACGGACGGACAGACGGACGGACAGTGTGAAGCTATATAGGCACATTTTAGTCAGTTAACTGACTGTAATTTGGCCATATCGATAGTAAAAAAGTAAAAATAAAAAATAAGAGTTAAAAAGAAAGTACAAAATAAAAATAAAATAAAAAATATCGTTATAAAAATAAAAAAATAAAATTTAGAATTTGAGTAAAAATAAAAAATAAAAATAAAATAAAGAATTGGCCGTAATAATTAAAAATTAAAAATAAAGAAAAAGCGCTATAAAAAAATTTTTTGAATAAAAATTGAAAAATAAAAAATAAAGAATTGGCCGTAATAATTAGAAATTAAAGATAAAGAAAACGCGGTACAAAAATAAAAAATTTTTTGAATAAAAATTAAAAAATAAAAAGAAAGAAAATAAAATAAAGAATTGGCCATAATAATAAAAAAAAAATAAATAAAGCGCTATAAAAATAAAATGTAGAAAATCTAAATCTTTGCCTTGATAACGACGAATTTTTCAAATATTACTAAAAAATTAATAATTACCTAGCAGTTACACTAGAGAGTAATTCTGTCTTGATAGTGTATAATACGAAATGCCAAAATACTATATGTGTGACGTAGGCTGTAAAGACAATGAAATGTGAAATTACTATTAAGGAATATCAAATTACATTTATCATGAGTTTGTTATTATAATTTGTATAAACAAAATTTTTTATGAAATTCTAAAAATGTTCAATAAAAATAAAATAAAATTATTTGCGAGCATTTTAGTTTTAAAAGTTAGTTTAACTTTGATTCCATTTTAAAAAATTTTTCAAATCCATTTATAACAAAAAAACACAAACAAAAATAAAACCAAAACAAAAACACAAAACTTAATGACAGATAAAACCCGATACTATCTATTTTTTTAAATTTCAACCATTTTGAATTGAATGAAATGTCAAATTACTCGACGAATTACTGGCTTGAAAATTGTCTTGCCAGTACAGAAGACAGTGGAAAAAATGTGATTGTATTGTCAAAAATGTCCATGTATGTGTGCATTGTCTAGCCAGTACTGTCTAGTGTAACTGCTAGGTTAACAACATTTATTTTTGATTTTTCCTATAACTTTTGATAAACAAATTTTATTATTTTTTTTTTTAAAGTAAGTAAATTAAATTATAATATTAAATTAAAATTAATAATAAATTTAAATTTAAAAATATATTGATATCAAAATTAAAATAAGAAAGTCGCAATTTCTATTATTGCGGGAAATTGAGGAAAAACAGAATAAATAAAAATCTAAAAAAATTTTTTTTAATTTTTCTTGATAAATAAATAAAGAAAACTAAATTTAGAAAATTATAAAAATAAATAAATTGTATTACTATTTCTAAAGTTATTGAAATTTATATACAGAAAATATTTAAAATTTTAAAGGTAGGTACATATTTACAAAATCTCTGTGAAGAATAAGCAAGGTATATTTAAAAAAATATATCGTCATTGATTTAAATTGTGATATTTAGCACTTTTTATCTTTTATTATTTTGTGGAAAATTTATTACATCATCGTTTTGTCCGTACAAATTTTTTGTTTTAAAAAAATTTTTTTTTTTTGACTTAAGTTTTTATATTTAGCATTTTTCTTTGATAAATTTGATTTATATTTTGTATCCTCTGGCTTAGAATTTTTTTCCCACTTCGCTTCTCTTATCTAAAGTATTTATTGTGAAATTTTCTTTTTCCTCTCAAAATGTCGCAACAACCAACCCCACTTGTTCCCTCTGGCTCTGCTGGTACTGATTCAAACATAAATCCAAATGCAGCATCAACGCCAAAAAAAGTTTCAGAACAAACTATTCTCTTTGATCCGAGACTTTTGAGAGATACAATTTTAGAGATTATCCAAACAGATAATAGGAGGATCCCTGCACAAAATACCCTTTTTAATCCTGATGTTTTGAAAAATACCATTATAAACATAGTACAAACGGAAACACAAAGGGCCATTAGAAAACGAGTAGCGACCGAGTCACCAGAAATTGAAGAGATGGACCAAGAAATCGATTTTCAATTGGATCAATCACTCTCTGGTTTGGATGTAATACCAGATATAGTAAAAAGCATCAAAGAATTTTCAGGGATAACGGCAGAATTTGCCACATGGATAAAGAATGTGGAAAAAATATTAAATATCTCTAATTTCATAATAGGAACCTCTAAATATTACGGAATATTAACGGCTATTCGAAGTAAAATAATAGGTGAAGCAAACACTACGTTAGAAGCAAGTAAAATACCACTAAATTGGGATAGCATTATCAGATGCCTAAATAAGCATTTCATGGATAATAAAGATATAACAAGCTTGGAATATGAAATGACAAGCATTAAACAGAAAGGAGATTCAATTGAAACTCTTTACAATAAGATCTCTCATCATTTAAAAGCAATTTTAAGTAAATTATCTGAGATGGATATATGTAAGAAATCCTTTGAATCTACGGCTGCAAGTTATAGAAAAAAAGCTTTAGATACTTTTATAAAAACTTTAAAAGGGGACCTTCCAAGATTGCTTACTAGTCGGGAACCAACAGATTTAAAACACGCGTTACAAATATGCATAAAGTTAGAGAATGTGGATAATCAGGATAGAAGTCAACCGCAAGTATCTTCTTCATACTATCCTCCGGGAAGATTTGCTCAAAGTTATCTAGGAAAAAATAGCAAGAATTTTTATCCTAATAAGAGTTTTCACTCGAATAATAATCAAAGTGAAAATTATCATAATAATAACGAATATAAAAATCCCTTTAATAGGAATTTCCAACAATCTCGACCCTCAAAGATGGAACCGGAATCAACAAGACATCAACAATATAAAAAAAGCTATAACAACTACAATAATAACTATAACAACAGCTACCAGAAACCATTTATAAGGAATGCGCATTATAAAAGTTCATCACCATCAAACGCTCATTCGGCGAATAAAATGCAACAAATACAATATTCCGAACCATTCAAAGCATGTGAAACAAAAGATAAAGAACAATGTTGTACTAAATGTACGCATACTAGTAATACTGAAGAGGAAAAAACCACAATAATACTGCTTTTTTAGATTAAATTCTTCCTCGCTGCCTTATATTGAGCATACGGCGAGGAATGGTGTAATATTAAAATTTTTAATATATACTGGCTCAAACAAAAATTATATTAACTCTAAACTAATAAAAAATCCAATACCAAACAAGGAAAAATTTTATGCAAATACAATAGGAGGAAAAGTAGAAATAACACAGCATGCCTTAATAAATCTTTTTGGACCAAGTACAAAAAAATTACAATTCTTTATATTAACAGAACTTGTGACATTTGATGGAATCATAGGGAATGATAGCTTAAAGGAACTCAAGGCGGCTATCCATACAAATGGAAACTTTATTAATTTGGATAATAACAATAATATTCCATTGAAACAACATATCTCAGAGAGTGTCAATAATATCGACATAAGAACAGATCATTTAAATAACGAACAAAAAGAAAAACTCGAGGTTTTAATTGGTAGACACTTGAATTTATTCTCCGAACCTAATGAGAAGCTAACTTATACAACTGTGGTGAAAGGAGAAATCAGAACAATTACAGATGAACCAGTATTCACTAAATCTTACCCATATCCTATGTGCCTAAAGGACGAATTAGAAAGACAAATAAAAGAACTTTTACATGATGGTATAATCAGGCCATCCAGATCTCCTTATAACTCTCCAGCTTGGATTGTACAGAAAAAAGAGGATGCATCTGGAAAAAGGAAATTTAGAATGGTGATAGATTAAAGGAAAGTTAATACCATTACAATTGCAGATAAATATCCAATACCGGAAGTAAATGAAGTATTGGCTAATTTAGGACAGAATAATATTTTTTCAATTATAGATTTGAAAAGCGGATTTCATCAAATACCTACCATTAAAAGAATCTGATATTGAGAAAACTGCCTTCTCAGTAAACAATGGAAAATATGAATTTACTAGATTACCTTTTGGACTTAAAACTGCTCCTGCGATATTTCAAAGAACTTTGGATGACATCTTAAGAGAATACATAGGAAAAATATGTTATGTCTATATTGACGATGTAATTATATTTGGAAGAAATAAAAAACACCACTTTGAGAATTTAGAAATAATTTTTAAAACATTGGAAAAAGCTAATATGAAAATTCAACTAGATAAATGTGAATTTTTGAAAGACGAAGTAGAATTTTTCGGATTTGTTGTCACTTCAAAAGGTATTAAAACTAATAACATTTTTAGGAATGTCAAGTTATTATAGAAGATTTATTTGCGATTATGCAAAAATTGCAAAACCCTTGACATCCCTTTTAAGAGGGGAAGATGGACGTGTGTCCAAAAATAAATCCAGGAAAGTTTTAGTACATTTATTTCGAGAAGCTATCGAAGCTTTTGAAAGAATAAAGAATTGCTTAATATGCGAAGAGGTATTATTAGCACATCCTGACTTTTCAAAGGCGTTCGAATTAACCACCGACGCATCAAATTATGCAATTGGTGGAGTTTTATCACTAGATAGGAGGCCGTTAATGTTTTTATCACGGACTCTTACGAAAACGGAAGAAGTGTATGCCACCAATGAAAAAGATATGTTGGCAATTGTATGGGCTCTTACATCTTTACGTAATTTTCTTTATGGATCAAGGAAAGTAATAATTTATACGGACCACCAACCGTTAACTTTTGCTCTTAGTACAAAAAATAGTAACGCAAAGATGAAAAGATGGAAATCAATTTTAAAAGAATACAATTATGTACTAAAATATATACCTGGTACAAATAATTCGGTAGCAGACACACTATCAAGGTTAATTCCTGAAACTGAAATCCACAACACAATTACTACTCATGAAGATAACACAGATAATACGATCTTTAGTAATAGCTTGATACAGACTGTTGAAACACCTATTAATGTATTTAGAAATCAAATTGTACTAACAGTTAATGAAAGTGAAGATTATCAATTTTCAACTCCATTTAAAACATATAATAGACATAAATTTATAAAAAAAGATTTTACAGAAATAGATTTAATCAACATATTAAAAAAATATTTAAATCCAAATATTATAAATGGATTAATGATTTATGGACAAATTAAGCAAAAAGTTGGAAAGATTTGCAGTGAACATTTTGAAAGATACAAAATGAGGTTTACGGAAATATTAGTTCAAGATATTTTAGATAATTATTTTTGGCAGAACCACAAATATGACTTCAGAGGAGTTTGAAAAAACCAGATATAATAATATAGAAAAATTAAAAGCTAAACAGGTTAAAGATTTGGAATTTCATAACAAAGGAAGAAAACACATAAAACAGTATAAAATAGGACAAGTGGTATATGTAAAATTTAATAAAAGGTTAGGATCTAAACTTACACATAGATATGTTAAGGAAATAGTTAAGGAAAATAGGAATACGTCCATTTTAACAAAATCTAATAAAGTTGTTCATAAACCTAATATTCGAAGTTAATATTTTAGGTACTTAATTTCAGCGTGTATGGGAAAAGTTCAAATATTGGATTACACAAATTCGCAGATAGTTACTATTAATATTGGACATGCAAAAATAGAGGAAGGAAAATTCAGATTAATAAATATCATCGAGATAGGAAAATTACAGGAAACGTTAGATGACATAAAATCTATAATAACTTACCATGTTGATGTATCACATCCCTTATACAGTTATCTAAATCATGAAAGTCAACAAACTCAGGAATTGCTAGATGAATTTGAAATTAAACGGAAAAAACGGTCCATTAACTTTCTTGGAAACATTTGGAAGTGGATTGCTGGAACCCCAGATCATCCCGATTTCGTCATGATTAAAAGAAAAACAAATAAGTTATTGGAAAATAATAATGAACAAATAATTATAAATAAAATCCATACCGATAGAATAAACGAAATAACTAACATTACCAATAATATTTTAGAAAAATTTAAAAATAAAAGCATTATTGATAACGAATCGATTCTTCAGATTCAATATAAATTAAAATTAACTAAAGAAGAGGTTATAAATATTAAATATTCTGTTCACTGGGTAAAATTTAGTATAATAAAATCACTTTTACTCTCTAAACTTGAAATTAAATCTGTTACTGACTTATTAAATAAAGAGAATATGCCATACTCAACATCAGAGGAAGCATTAAATTTTTCTAATATTAAAATTATCTCAAACGGGTCTTGCTTATTCCATATTGTTGAAATACCTATAACTAAATCAGCTAATTTTGATGTAATTTTAATTAAACCAATAAAAAAAGATAAAATTGTAACATAAATAGATTTTAATAAAATTTTAATGAATCAAGAAAACATTTTTGGAATATTAAATAAATGTAAAATTGTTAATTCAATAACTATATGTAATAGGAATAATATTGTAAATTTAATAAATTCAAATTGTATACCTAATTTCCTCAAAGGAGAAACTCAATGTGCAATGTTACTAACAATCAACATATTCGAACAGTTGAGGAAATAACAACAGGTACCTTATTACTTAACCAATATAAGGGGGTAATTACAATAGATGGCAGCAAACAGAATATCAATGGAACATTCTTAGTAATATTTCACAATTCAACAATTGAAGTAGGTGAACAAACGTTTAGATCAGAAGAAGTTATCGAGGTGAAACCACTACCAGCTATTTTACAGACTAACTCAACCATTGATAAATTGCATTAACATTTATGCTTAGAACTATTAAAGGAGATTAACATTAACAATACTAAAGCAATAAAAACGATCGATGATGACAGACAACAAGTTCAATACATTAACTACAGTTTTACTACAATCATTATAATAATACTATTATCATTGGCAATAATTTCTACTAAACGAAACAGCAATTTAATTATAAATAAAAGAAGTCAACAAGCAGAGAACAAAAGCATTAATGATCAAGCATTTCTTGTAATAAATTATTTTGTATTGATTTTTATGAAAATAAGCATTTCTTTGTAATTACTTTTCTTTGTAATAATTTGTACTGAATTAAATTATTTTAAATTATAGATTTTGTAAAATAAACATTTCTTTGTAATACTTTAATTTTCTTTGTTTCAAGATTTCGAAATATGGAAATATTAAATTTTATTGTAAACTAATTTCGAAATTGAGTTATGATTTTTAAGATAAGGAAATGAAATTAATTTTGAATATTTGAAATACTTTGCCAAGTATAAATACTGGTAATATTATAAGAATTTTTTGTATTATTAAACTAGAACTAGAAGAATAAAGTTAAATATTAAATAAAAAAGTATTAAAATAATTTTTTCCTTTTATTTTAAATTTTCATTTTTATAAACGGTAACTTCGTTTAACTTACACAATTGGAACGTTCTATCTTAATTTTAAGTTACTAGTTTTATTAATTTCGATGATAAACTTTTACACATTGAGGGGTCTAAGAGGGGTACTGAGCCACCACTCCAATTGATCACAAATTAGAGGGACACGCAGGAAATAGTAAAGAACACCCATGTGCCAAATTTGAAGCTTCTACATTTGTTTTAAGTTACTATCTTTATTAATTTCGAAAATATGCTTTAAGGTCTTCGGAACAGAGTGGCCAATCCCCGACCTACTACTCCAATTGGGCCAAAATTTCAAGGACACTAAGGAAATAGGAAGGGACACCCTGATACCAAATTTAGAGGTTCTATCTTCATTGGTTTCGGAATTATGCTCGTTTGGCCTAAATTCGATCAAAAAGTTCTAGGTTCCGAACCCATGGTTCAATCTCGAACTTATTCAATCCCCGCAGTAGTTTTATTACTAGTAACCTACAGCACAAATTTGATGAAGATAGCGTCATTAGTTGTTGAGTTATCGTGTTTTTTTATATATGTTCGTTAGCCCTTCGATCGATTAAAAGGTCCAGAATCCGAACCCATGGGCCAATATCGCCCATATGCAATCCCCGCCGTACTTTCAGTCCTAGTAACCCACAGTTAAAATTTCATCAATATAACCCTATTATTTTTTGAGTTATCGTGCCTACGGACGGACGGACGGACGGATATTGCTATATCGTCTCTGGAGGTCACGCTGATCTTAAATATATATACTTTTCCATATCTAGCTCGCTTCCTTTAGGTGGTTACAAACACCATACCAAGGTTAATATACCCTTTTGCCTATTCTATAGGTGTAGGGTATAAAAAGGTTCATCTGTCAAAAAAATGTTAACGCGGTTTTTATACCCTACACCTATAGAATAGGTAAAGGGGTATATTAACTTTAGTATGGTGTTTGTAACCACCTAAAGGAAACGAGCTAGATATGGAAAAGTATATATATTTGTGATCAGCGTGAGCTCCTAAGTCAATATAGCCATGTCCGTCCGTCCGTCCGTAGGCATGATAACTCAATAAATAATGGAGCTATCTTGATGAAATTTTAACTGTAGGTTACTAGGACTGAAAGAACTGCGGGGATTGCCAATGGGCGAAATTGGCCCAAGGGTTCGGAATCTGGACCTTTTAAACGGTCCAAGGGCTAACGAACATATATAAAAAATCATGATAACTCAACAACTAATGACGCTATCTTCATCAAATTTGTGCTGTAGGTTACCAGTAATGAGACTAAGGCGGGGATTGCGTACGATCGAGATTAGAACTTATAATACCATTATCTGTTATTTAATAAATTATACCTATTCTAAGAACTATTCTAAGATAAACAATTAAAATTCTTAAAATATAATTTTACCTCCTTCATAGGTAAAATTACCAAAACACTTTCTAATAAAATACTTTCTCACACTTTTATCAATCTCCCACAATCTTCACATAAATATCTTATAAATAAAACCTTTTTCATATATGAAGTACATTAACACTTAAAATACTTAAAATAGATTTCAACATAATAAAATTCTTTTATTAATTACCCAATTACACAGTGAACTACATTTTACATAAATTCTTATTGGAATCAATTCCAATTACAAAATACTACAAATACTTTTCCGCATATAAAATATATAAAAATGCACCACATGCATTTTTCCCTTTACAAGCATTAATTATATGAATACCAGAAATAAAATTAAAACTAGAATAAGAATGTAATAAACTAAAATTAGAATAAGAATATTTTGTAATACTAAAAATAATACTTAGTAAGACCAACTTGTAGATTAAGAATAATATATAAATGTAAGACTTTTCAAATTGTAAATCAATTCAGTTTTTGGTCTTAGTTAGTTATAAGACAAAGTTATAAGCTAAGAACTCCTAGTAAGAAATTTACTAGTTTAAAAATTGTAAACAAATTTATATTGTTTATAATAAAAAAATATCAAAGTTTAAATAAAGAATAAAAACAAATTTTTATTGTTCTTTAAATTTAAATTTCAATATTAAAATTGGCGACGAGGATGGGATATTCAGATATATTCTTGTAAGTAAAAATAGTGCAACAAGTGATATAGTGTATTCTAATACTTTACTGAATACCAAAAAAAAAAAAAAACTTTATAGATAATTAGTAAAAATAATAGTTTTATTAAATTATCAACTTTTATAAAAACACTTTTAATAAAAATAATAGTTTTATTAAATTATCAACTTATATAAAAAAACACTTTTAATAAAAAAAATAATAATATTTTTATTAAATTACTAACTTAACACACTTTTAATAAAATAATAGTTTATTAAATTATCAAATTTTTTTTTGTAATGACCGTGATAATATTTTGCTATAAAACAAACCTTGTTACAAAAAAAGACAACAAAGAAAGTAATAAAAAGTAAACTAATAAAAAACCAAACAATAATTCAAACAGTAAATCACTATTTGTTTGAAAAACCAACCTTTTCTAAACGAGGTATTTTTAACGATATTTGTTCAAAAGAAGTATTTAAAACTTGGACAATAAAAAATAATAAAAATTTAAAAAAAACTATAAAACCAAAAAACACTAAAGTGAAAACAATAAATACTCTCTATAACACAAAAAAAAGTTTTAACAATAAAATAAACCACATTAAATATAAAGAAGTATCAATAAGAGGAAGAAAAACCAGTATTAACGAAATAAAAAGTCTACAAAGAAAGAAATCCAGAAATCAACATCCAGCTACACCAGAAACCAGAATTACAGAAAATACACCAATTCAACACTTTACAACTCCAGCAAGTAACTCTATTGTAAGTAATTTAAATATAATATACTATTATCTAAATTTTCGCTATAGACTATAAAATCTTATATTGTAATCGCGGTAGGAATTTTAAGAAGATTAATTGTAATTAATAACTATTTGATTAAATTTTTCTTCAAGTTCAAAGTAAAAAAAAGAAAAATTTTTTTTTTCACAAATTCTCTATAAAATATATTTCTTTTTATTTCGAAAATGGCTGCATTAACAATAGACCCTCTAAAATATTTAGACCGACTACCCGAATTTAACGGAGATAGTAGAGATCTACAAACTTTCATTAATTTAATAGACAGGATTCACCCAATTTTAGGTACATACGACGTCTTATCACAGACAATATTTTCGGATATAATTAAAAGCAAATTAAGAGGTAGAGCTAGAGAAATTCTAGAAATAAACTGCCAAGCAGTCTCTTGGGCAGACATTAAAACAATCCTGCAAAACAATTTTGGTGAAAGAAAAAGCTTAGACGATTTATTCGACGAACTTATGGCTATTACTTTTAAAAACGGTAGTATAGAGTTTTATAACGAACTAAAGAGTAAACTGAGAGCACTTAATAACAAAACAATAATAACGTTAGGATCAGGAGCTGCTGCTAACGAGAGCGCTCGAAATAATATGAGAACTGCTCTAAATATTTTCAAAAGTAAGATTCCGGAACCAATGAAAACGATTTTAGCATGTAGGAATCCTACTACATTAGAAGACGCGATGGACATATTGTTCCAATCGGGACATGCTTTTAACCCAAGACCAAATAGAAGCTACAATGGCAATAGGCCAAGAACTTTCACACAGAATAGTAATTCTCCTAGAAACAATAACGTTAGTAATAATAATAATAACTGCAACAATCAAAATAATAATAATAATTATAATAGTAGTTATAATAATAATAGTAATAATAATAATAATAATAGACCCCGAACTTTCGGACCAAACAACAATAACCGCCAAGGCAACTTTAATCAAAACCCAAGGAGGTTAAATAACGCTAGGCCTCATTTCTATAACGAGTATTATGTTCCAAACAATTATAGAAATTATAATAATAATTATAATAACGGAAACTTTAGAGAAATTGAATATAATAACCAAAACGAAGTAGAACCAATGGATACATCGGATATAAACAAATCCCAAGTCAAAGAAAATTTTCTATTAACGGCCTCGGGAGAAACCTACCATATATAGTGGTACAGTCAAAAAAGACACCACTTAAATTTATAATAGACACAGGGGCAACCAACTCTATTATAAATCCCGGTCTTTGCCACCCCAAATGGAAAATACCAATTAAACCAATAATGGTTAAAACATTAAAACATCAAATTCCTATAAACACAAAAGCTTGTGTTCCATTATTTCCTGAACTGGGAAATATTGATGATAGAATCGAATTCCTAATATGTAGTTTTCATAATAAATATGACGGTCTTATAGGAAATGATATATTAAGAAAATATAACACAAAAATTGATCTCGAAAATAATATTTTAGAAATTAATAATAGGAAAATACCCATTTCATTTAATCCAGAAATACCAATTAGAGTAGAAAATATTAAAGTAAAGGATGTCTCACTAAATATAAACTTAAATAAAAACGAATTAGAAAACAAAAATAAAATAGAAATTAAAGAAAATAAAGACAATAACGGTCAACTAAACGTAAATCCAAAACAGGGTTATAAGAAATTAGAAAATAAAAATAATAAAAGAACTAAAAATAAACCTAAAAATATTAGGAGAAAAAATAAGGAAGAGATCATGGAATATGAAAATAAAATTCCAGAAGAGATAATCTACCCAAATTTTAATGTAGAGAAAATGGAAGTACCATTATCTCAACAAATAAGAACTGATCACTTGAACTCGGAAGAAAAAGAAAAAATTCTTACTATAATAAGGAGGTTTTCTCGTATATTTTATCAAAAAGATACGAACCTTACTTTCACCAATGCTATAAAAAACGAAATTCGAACTATCGAACATGCGCCAATAGCTGTAAAAACCTATAGATATCCGTATATTCATAAAAATGAAGTACAAAGTCAAATCCAAGAAATGTTGGAAGACAATATCATTAGGCCAAGTAAATCACCTTATTCCGCACCAGTCTGGGTGGTACCGAAAAAAACGGATGCAAGTGGTAAAACTAAATGGAAACTTGTCATAGACTATCGCAAATTAAATGAAGTAACGATAGATGATAAATATCCTATACCAAATATCGATGAAATATTAGCAAAACTTGGTAGATGCCAATACTTCACCACCTTGGACCTCGCTAAGGGGTTTCACCAAATTGAAATAGCAGAAAACGATATACATAAAACTGCTTTTAACGTTGAAGGGGGACATTACGAATTTCTTCGTATGCCGTTTGGGTTGAAAACAGCTCCTGCTACTTTCCAACGTTTAATGAACGATATATTGTCAGACTATATCAATAAAATATGTTTGGTATACCTTGACGATATCATAATATTTTCAACCTCATTACAAGAACACTTGGAGTCGATAAATAAAATATTCCAAAGGCTTAAGGAAACAAACCTTAAAGTACAATTGGACAAATCGGAATTCTTGAAACATGAAACCGAATTTCTCGGCCATATAGTTACAAGTGAAGGAATAAAAGCCAATCCGAAAAAAATTAAAATGTGTCCAAAAATTTCCTTTGCCAAAATCGGCAAAAGAAATAAAACAATTTTTAGGGCTCACCGGATATTACCGGAAATTTATCAAAGACTACTCAAAAATCGCAAAGCCCATGACAAAATATTTAAAAAAAGACGTTAAATTAAATACGACCGATTCTGAATATATAGATAGTTTCGAAATTCTAAAGACATTATTAATTAACGATCCAATATTAGTCTATCCTGACTTTAATAAGCAATTTACACTGCAAACTGATGCAAGCAATTACGCTTTAGGGGCCGTTCTCTCACAGGACAACCATCCAATTTGTTATGGAAGTCGAACTCTTAACGGGCATGAACAAAACTATAGCGCAATTGAAAAAGAATTACTCGCTATAGTATGGGCAACTCAATATTTTCGACAGTACTTATTTGGAAGGAAATTTATAATCGAAACTGACCATCGACCTTTAACTTGGTTGTTCTCAATAAAAGAACCAAATTCTAAGTTAACAAGATGGAGACTTAAACTTTCAGAATACGACTATATAATAAAATATAAAAAGGGAGTACAAAACGGTAATGCCGACGCCTTATCTAGAGTCATTATCAATCATATTGAAGAAGGTGAAGCAGAGGATTCCATAATCACTAAAACCAAATGTCCATTGAATTTTTACAAAAATCAAATTATAATAAAAAAAATTGATTCCGGTTCCTTCAAAATCAAAACAGAGAAATTATTTAACAAAATTAGAAAAACAATCTTTACGAAAGTTTTAGACAACGAGACAATAAGAACTTTAGTTAATACTCACTTCGATAGTAACAAACTCAATGCAATTTTAATTGAAAATGAATTATTTTTTTCAAAATTTCACGAGACGATCAGAAACAACACAGACCTTAGGGATAGAAGACCTAAAATTATAAGATGTAAGATTTTATTAGCAGACATTACTGACGAAAATGCGTTAGCAGAAATTATCGAGAAAGAACATACAAGGAATAATCATAGAGGAATAAATGACAATTTTGCTCAAGTCAAAGGAAAAATATATAATCCATTTTTGAAAGATCGAATTACAAAATTCATAAATAACTGCAATATTTGTAACATAGAAAAATATGAACGTAAACCTATAAAGGAAAAATTTCAAATAACCGAAACTCCAAACAAACCTAGGGAGATCGTTCACGGCGACGTTTTCTACAGTTTAAACAAAACCTTGTTTTTAACCTTAATAGACAAATTCTCAAAGCATGCTCAAGCTATTAAAATCCAAGCAAGTACATGGGTAGAATTTAAAAGGGCAATTTTACAATATTTGGGTAATACAGGAAATTTCAAGAAATTAATAGTCGATAACGAATTAGGATTCAAAGCTGTACCTTTACAAGAGTTTTTAAGAAGTAATAATGTTGAAACACACTTTACATCAAATAATAATCATACCTCTAACGCTGATGTTGAACGTTTACATAACACAATAAACGAACATCTAAGACTTTTACGTCACGATCCTAATAAAAACTTCGAAACCATAGAAGAAAAAATTTCAAAAATTATCAATTTTTATAACAATACTATTCACTCTACTACAAACAGGAAACCGATTGACTTTTGCAATGGTAACATTGAACAATCAGAATACGGATATATTAGAGACAGAATCATAAAAATAAAAGAAAATATTATAAATAAATTAAACAGAAACAGGGAAGAAACTGCCATTAAAACAGGACCTCAATACTTAAAAGAAATCAGAGGAGGTAAAAACCATGCCAAATTTAGAAAAATAGACGCTAACAGACTGGACGATGACCATATAATTACCACTACAGGGTACAAATATTATAAATCTCATTAAAAAGATCAAAAAAATTCCAAAACAATACTTCAAATCAAGACTAATAAAATTATCTGTAATTACAGAAAATGTTCTTAACACTACTACTAGCGGTATTTATACCAACTTTAGTATTATCACGGGAAATCGAGATACAAAATTTAAACGATAATAACGGATTCATTATAATAAAAAACGGACCTATCAAAATAATAAGAGATTACGAGAGAGCTCTTCACATCATCAACATAACGGAGTTCGAGAATAATAGAGATCACCTGAATGAAAACATTATGATAATTAAAAAACATATTAAACCAGACGATCCATCTTATTTAACGATGTTACACAACTTTCATCTATTAGAACTCAAAATCTACGGACTAAAACCACACACCCATAAAAAAGTAAAAAGAGGATTAATAAATGCCTTGGGTTCAACGATAAAATTCATAACCGGTAATATGGACAATGAAGATAGAGAAATGATTCAGGAAAAGCTAGATAGCCTTTCTAAATCAAATTCTGATCTTATTTTTGAAAATAATAAACAAATTTCAATTAATAATCAACTTTCGGAGCAGATAAAAAACATTTCTAATTATGTAATTAAACAACAAAAAACAATTACAGAACTCTTATCCCAATACAATAACAAAGTCGCGGGTACAATTAACGTAAAAGACGAACTTGACATATTAAAACATATTTTCCAAATTAATTATGACATAACACTTTTAAGAAACCATATTGACGATATCGAACAAATTATTCTATCCAGCAAACTAAACATTTTGACCAGAAATATTTTAACACCTGAAGAAATAGACATATTATCCGATATAGAATCCTTTAAAGACACAAAGATCTCTGTTGCATTCTTTCAGAATCAAATACTTATTATTATTATTTACTTACCAATATATACTACTATGCCATATTCAGAAATAATAATCGAACCAATCCCAAATAAAGATAATAAAGAATTAGTTTTGAAAAATAACAGATTTATAATAGATTTATATAAAACAATCTTTTATGGTGACGTAAAAGATAATTTGAAGAAAAATTTAATTGAAGTAGAAGACGAGTGTTTAAATAAAATTACAAAATCCACTCACGCAAATTGTAAAATGAACTTGAATAAAAAAGAAATTATAAAAGAGATTAAATCAGGTCTCATTATAGTAAAACATTTAGAAGGTAACAATATTAGTCAAGATTGTAATGACGATAATTTAATGTTGTATAAAAATAGTATAATAAAATTTAAAGATTGCTCTATAACTATTAAAAGATTCACTTTTACAAATAATTATATGAAAATTAAAGATTATTTTACATATCCATTTTCAAACCTAAATGTAACAAATAACGAAAATGAAATTGAACTAGATTCTAAGGAACTAATTATAAGCGATATAAATAATAACAGAAGAATCATTGATGAAATTCATAATAAACATAGATATATAAGCTATATAAATTTTGTAATAATTGGTACAATATCAGTCTTGCTTGTAATTACTATCATTTATATATTTAAAAGAAGTCATACTAATGAAGGTTGTGTTGTAATAACTTCGTCGGAGCCCCAGTCTAAGGGGGATGGAGTTATAACACCATTATCTGTTATTTAATAAATTATACCTATTCTAAGAATAAACAATTAAAATTCTTAAAATATAATTTTACCTCCTTCATAGGTAAAATTACCAAAACACTTTCTAATAAAATTCTTTCTCACACTTTTATCAATCTCCCACAATCTTCACATAAATATCTTATAAATAAAACCTTTTTCATATATGAAGTACATTAACACTTAAAATACTTAAAATAGATTTCAACATAATAAAATTCTTTTATTAATTACCCAATTACACAGTGAACTACATTTTACATAAATTCTTATTGGAATCAATTCCAATTACAAAATACTACAAATACTTTTCCGCATATAAAATATATAAAAATGCACCACATGCATTTTTCCCTTTACAAGCATTAATTATATGAATACCAGAAATAAAATTAAAACTAGAATAAGAATGTAATAAACTAAAATTAGAATAAGAATATTTTGTAATACTAAAAATAATACTTAGTAAGACCAACTTGTAGATTAAGAATAATATATAAATGTAAGACTTTTCATATTATAAATCAATTCAGTTTTTGGTCTTAGTTAGTTATAAGACAAAGTTATAAGCTAAGAATTCCTAGTAAGAAATTTACTAGTTTAAAAATTGTAAACAAATTTATATTGTTTATAATAAAAAAATATCAAAGTTTAAATAAAGAATAAAAACAAATTTTTATTGTTCTTTAAATTTAAATTTCAATACTAAGATTGGCGACGAGGATGGGATATTCAGATATATTCTTGTAAGTAAAAATAGTGCAACAAGTGATATAGTGTATTCTAATACTTTACTGAATACCAAAAAAAAAAAAAACTTTATAGATAATTAGTAAAAATAATAGTTTTAATAATTTACTTTATAGATAATTAGTAAAAATAATAGTTTTATTAAATTATCAACTTATATAAAAACACTTTTAATAAAAATAATAGTTTTATTAAATTATCAACTTATATAAAAAAAACTTTTAATAAAAATAATAGTTTTATTAAAATTATTATATAAAAAAAAACACTTTTAATAAAAAAAATAATAATATTTTTATTAAATTACTAACTTAATACACTTTTAATAAAATAATAGTTTATTAAATTATCAAATTTTTTTTTGTAATGACCGTGATAATATTTTGCTATAAAACAAACCTTGTTACAAAAAAAGACAACAAAGAAAGTAATAAAAAGTAAACTAATAAAAAACCAAACAATAATTCAAACAGTAAATCACTATTTGTTTGAAAAACCAACCTTTTCTAAACGAGGTATTTTTAACGATATTTGTTCAAAAGAAGTATTTAAAACTTGGACAATAAAAAATAATAAAAATTTAAAAAAAACTATAAAACCAAAAAACACTAAAGTGAAAACAATAAATACTCTCTATAACACAAAAAAAAGTTTTAACAATAAAATAAACCACATTAAATATAAAGAAGTATCAATAAGAGGAAGAAAAACCAGTATTAACGAAATAAAAAGTCTACAAAGAAAGAAATCCAGAAATCAACATCCAGCTACACCAGAAACCAGAATTACAGAAAATACACCAATTCAACACTTTACAACTCCAGCAAGTAACTCTATTGTAAGTAATTTAAACATAATATACTATTATCTAAATTTTCGCTATAGACTATAAAATCTTATATTGTAATCGCGGTAGGAATTTTAAGAAGATTAATTGTAATTAATAACTATTTGATTAAATTTTTCTTCAAGTTCAAAGTAAAAAAAAGAAAAATTTTTTTTTTTCACAAATTCTCTATAAAATATATTTCTTTTTATTTCGAAAATGGCTGCATTAACAATAGACCCTCTAAAATATTTAGACCGACTACCCGAATTTAACGGAGATAGTAGAGATCTACAAACTTTCATTAATTTAATAGACAGGATTCACCCAATTTTAGGTACATACGACGTCTTATCACAGACAATATTTTCGGATATAATTAAAAGCAAATTAAGAGGTAGGGCTAGAGAAATTCTAGAAATAAACTGCCAAGCAGTCTCTTGGGCAGACATTAAAACAATCCTGCAAAACAATTTTGGTGAAAGAAAAAGCTTAGACGATTTATTCGACGAACTTATGGCTATTACTTTTAAAAACGGTAGTATAGAGTTTTATAACGAACTAAAGAGTAAACTGAGAGCACTTAATAACAAAACAATAATAACGTTAGGATCAGGAGCTGCTGCTAACGAGAGCGCTCGAAATAATATGAGAACTGCTCTAAATATTTTCAAAAGTAAGATTCCGGAACCAATGAAAACGATTCTAGCATGTAGGAATCCTACTACATTAGAAGACGCGATGGACATATTGTTCCAATCGGGACATGCTTTTAACCCAAGACCAAATAGAAGCTACAATGGCAATAGGCCAAGAACTTTCACACAGAATAGTAATTCTCCTAGAAACAATAACGTTAGTAATAATAATAATAACTGCAACAATCAAAATAATAATAATAATTATAATAGTAGTTATAATAATAATAGTAATAATAATAATAGACCCCGAACTTTCGGACCAAACAACAATAACCGCCAAGGCAACTTTAATCAAAACCCAAGGAGGTTAAATAACGCTAGGCCTCATTTCTATAACGAGTATTATGTTCCAAACAATTATAGAAATTATAATAATAATTATAATAACGGAAACTTTAGAGAAATTGAATATAATAACCAAAACGAAGTAGAACCAATGGATACATCGGATATAAACAAATCCCAAGTCAAAGAAAATTTTCTATTAACGGCCTC
The DNA here is from genome assembly GCA_963082915.1 of Dolichopus griseipennis. Taxonomy (NCBI): domain Eukaryota; kingdom Metazoa; phylum Arthropoda; class Insecta; order Diptera; family Dolichopodidae; genus Dolichopus; species Dolichopus griseipennis. Next base: position 124,330,949 of record OY720441.1, on the reverse strand, counting down.
GGGAGAAACCTACCATATATAGTGGTACAGTCAAAAAAGACACCACTTAAATTTATAATAGACACAGGGGCAACCAACTCTATTATAAATCCCGGTCTTTGCCACCCCAAATGGAAATACCAATTAAACCAATAATGGTTAAAACATTAAAACATCAAATTCCTATAAACACAAAAGCTTGTGTTCCATTATTTCCTGAACTGGGAAATATTGATGATAGAATCGAATTCCTAATATGTAGTTTTCATAATAAATATGACGGTCTTATAGGAAATGATATATTAAGAAAATATAACACAAAAATTGATCTCGAAAATAATATTTTAGAAATTAATAATAGGAAAATACCCATTTCATTTAATCCAGAAATACCAATTAGAGTAGAAAATATTAAAGTAAAGGATGTCTCACTAAATATAAACTTAAATAAAAACGAATTAGAAAACAAAAATAAAATAGAAATTAAAGAAAATAAAGACAATAACGGTCAACTAAACGTAAATCCAAAACAGGGTTATAAGAAATTAGAAAATAAAAATAATAAAAGAATTAAAAATAAACCTAAAAATATTAGGAGAAAAAATAAGGAAGAGATCATGGAATATGAAAATAAAATTCCAGAAGAGATAATCTACCCAAATTTTAATGTAGAGAAAATGGAAGTACCATTATCTCAACAAATAAGAACTGATCACTTGAACTCGGAAGAAAAAGAAAAAATTCTTACTATAATAAGGAGGTTTTCTCGTATATTTTATCAAAAAGATACGAACCTTACTTTCACCAATGCTATAAAAAACGAAATTCGAACTATCGAACATGCGCCAATAGCTGTAAAAACCTATAGATATCCGTATATTCATAAAAATGAAGTACAAAGTCAAATCCAAGAAATGTTGGAAGAAAATATCATTAGACCAAGTAAATCACCTTATTCCGCACCAGTCTGGGTGGTACCGAAAAAAACGGATGCAAGTGGTAAAACTAAATGGAAACTTGTCATAGACTATCGCAAATTAAATGAAGTAACGATAGATGATAAATATCCTATACCAAATATCGATGAAATATTAGCAAAACTTGGTAGATGCCAATACTTCACCACCTTGGACCTCGCTAAGGGGTTTCACCAAATTGAAATAGCAGAAAACGATATACATAAAACTGCTTTTAACGTTGAAGGGGGACATTACGAATTTCTTCGTATGCCGTTTGGGTTGAAAACAGCTCCTGCTACTTTCCAACGTTTAATGAACGATATATTGTTAGACTATATCAATAAAATATGTTTGGTATACCTTGACGATATCATAATATTTTCAACCTCATTACAAGAACACTTGGAGTCGATAAATAAAATATTCCAAAGGCTTAAGGAAACAAACCTTAAAGTACAATTGGACAAATCGGAATTCTTGAAACATGAAACCGAATTTCTCGGCCATATAGTTACAAGTGAAGGAATAAAAGCCAATCCGAAAAAAATTAAAATGTGTCCAAAAATTTCCTTTGCCAAAATCGGCAAAAGAAATAAAACAATTTTTAGGGCTCACCGGATATTACCGGAAATTTATCAAAGACTACTCAAAAATCGCAAAGCCCATGACAAAATATTTAAAAAAAGACGTTAAATTAAATACGACCGATTCTGAATATATAGATAGTTTCGAAATTCTAAAGACATTATTAATTAACGATCCAATATTAGTCTATCCTGACTTTAATAAGCAATTTACACTGCAAACTGATGCAAGCAATTACGCTTTAGGGGCCGTTCTCTCACAGGACAACCATCCAATTTGTTATGGAAGTCGAACTCTTAACGGGCATGAACAAAACTATAGCGCAATTGAAAAAGAATTACTCGCTATAGTATGGGCAACTCAATATTTTCGACAGTACTTATTTGGAAGGAAATTTATAATCGAAACTGACCATCGACCTTTAACTTGGTTGTTCTCAATAAAAGAACCAAATTCTAAGTTAACAAGATGGAGACTTAAACTTTCAGAATACGACTATATAATAAAATATAAAAAGGGAGTACAAAACGGTAATGCCGACGCCTTATCTAGAGTCATTATCAATCATATTGAAGAAGGTGAAGCAGAGGATTCCATAATCACTAAAACCAAATGTCCATTGAATTTTTACAAAAATCAAATTATAATAAAAAAAATTGATTCCGGTTCCTTCAAAATCAAAATAGAGAAATTATTTAACAAAATTAGAAAAACAATCTTTACGAAAGTTTTAGACAACGAGACAATAAGAACTTTAGTTAATACTCACTTCGATAGTAACAAACTCAATGCAATTTTAATTGAAAATGAATTATTTTTTTCAAAATTTCACGAGACGATCAGAAACAACACAGACCTTAGGGATAGAAGACCTAAAATTATAAGATGTAAGATTTTATTAGCAGACATTACTGACGAAAATGCGTTAGCAGAAATTATCGAGAAAGAACATACAAGGAATAATCATAGAGGAATAAATGACAATTTTGTTCAAGTCAAAGGAAAAATATATAATCCATTTTTGAAAGATCGAATTACAAAATTCATAAATAACTGCAATATTTGTAACATAGAAAAATATGAACGTAAACCTATAAAGGAAAAATTTCAAATAACCGAAACTCCAAACAAATCTAGGGAGATCGTTCACGGCGACGTTTTCTACAGTTTAAACAAAACCTTGTTTTTAACCTTAATAGACAAATTCTCAAAGCATGCTCAAGCTATTAAAATCCAAGCAAGTACATGGGTAGAATTTAAAAGGGCAATTTTACAATATTTGGGTAATACAGGAAATTTCAAGAAATTAATAGTCGATAACGAATTAGGATTCAAAGCTGTACCTTTACAAGAGTTTTTAAGAAGTAATAATGTTGAAACACACTTTACATCAAATAATAATCATACCTCTAACGCTGATGTTGAACGTTTACATAACACAATAAACGAACATCTAAGACTTTTACGTCACGATCCTAATAAAAACTTCGAAACCATAGAAGAAAAAATTTCAAAAATTATCACACAACTTTCATCTATTAGAACTCAAAATCTACGGACTAAAACCACACACCCATAAAAAAGTAAAAAGAGGATTAATAAATGCCTTGGGTTCAACGATAAAATTCATAACCGGTAATATGGACAATGAAGATAGAGAAATGATTCAGGAAAAGCTAGATAGCCTTTCTAAATCAAATTCTGATCTTATTTTTGAAAATAATAAACAAATTTCAATTAATAATCAACTTTCGGAGCAGATAAAAAACATTTCTAATTATGTAATTAATTAAACAACAAAAAACAATTACAGAACTCTTATCCCAATACAATAACAAAGTCGCGGGTACAATTAACGTAAAAGACGAACTTGACATATTAAAACATATTTTCCAAATTAATTATGACATAACACTTTTAAGAACCCATATTGACGATATCGAACAAATTATTCTATCCAGCAAACTAAACATTTTGACCAGAAATATTTTAACACCTGAAGAAATAGACATATTATCCGATATAGAATCCTTTAAAGACATAAAGATCTCTGTTGCATTCTATCAGAATCAAATACTTATTATTATTTACTTACCAATATATACTACTATGCCATATTCAGAAATAATAATCGAACCAATCCCAAATAAAGATAATAAAGAATTAGTTTTGAAAAATAACAGATTTATAATAGATTTATATAAAACAATCTTTTATGGTGACGTAAAAGATAATTTGAAGAAAAATTTAATTGAAGTAGAAGACGAGTGTTTAAATAAAATTACAAAATCCACTCACGCAAATTGTAAAATGAACTTGAATACAAAAGAAATTATAAAAGAGATTAAACCAGGTCTCATTATAGTAAAAAATTTAGAAGGTAACAATATTAGTCAAGATTGTAATGACGATAATTTAATGTTGTATACAAATAGTATAATAAAATTTAAAGATTGCTCTATAACTATTAAAAGATTCACTTTTACAAATAATTATATGAAAATTAAAGATTATTTTACATATCCATTTTCAAACCTAAATGTAACAAATAACGAAAATGAAATTGAACTAGATTCTAAGGAACTAATTATAAGCGATATAAATAATAACAGAAGAATCATTGATGAAATTCATAATAAACATAGATAGATAAGCTATATAAATTTTGTAATAATTGGTAGAATATCATTCTTGCTTGTAATTACTATCATTTATATATTTAAAAGAAGTCATACTAATGAAGGTACTGTTGTAATAACTTCGTCGGAGCCTCAGTCTAAGGGGGATGGAGTTATAATACCATTATCTGTTATTTAATAAATTATACCTATTCTAAGAATAAACAATTAAAATTCTTAAAATATAATTTTACCTCCTTCATAGGTAAAATTACCAAAACACTTTCTAATAAAATTCTTTCTCACACTTTTATCAATCTCCCACAATCTTCACATAAATATCTTATAAATAAAACCTTTTTCATATATGAAGTACATTAACACTTAAAATACTTAAAATAGATTTCAACATAATAAAATTCTTTTATTAATTACCCAATTACACAGTGAACTACATTTTACATAAATTCTTATTGGAATCAATTCCAATTACAAAATACTACAAATACTTTTCCGCATATAAAATATATAAAAATGCACCACATGCATTTTTCCCTTTACAAGCATTAATTATATGAATACCAGAAATAAAATTAAAACTAGAATAAGAATGTAATAAACTAAAATTAGAATAAGAATATTTTGTAAAACTAAAAATAATACTTAGTAAGACCAACTTGTAGATTAAGAATAATATATAAATGTAAGACTTTTCATATTGTAAATCAATTCAGTTTTTGGTCTTAGTTAGTTATAAGACAAAGTTATAAGCTAAGAACTCCTAGTAAGAAATTTACTAGTTTAAAAATTGTAAACAAATTTATATTGTTTATAATAAAAAAATATCACAGTTTAAATAAAGAATAAAAACAAATTTTTATTGTTCTTTAAATTTAAATTTCAATACTAAGATTGGCGACGAGGATGGGATATTCAGATATATCCTTGTAAGTAAAAATAGTACAACAAGTGATATAGTGTATTCTAATACTTTACTGAATACCAAAAAAAAAAAAAACTTTATAGATAATTAGTAAAAATAATAGTTTTATTAAGTTATCAACTTATATAAAAACACTTTTAATAAAAATAATAGTTTTATTAAATTATCAACTTATATAAAAAAAACTTTTAATAAAAATAATAGTTTTATTAAAATTATTATATAAAAAAAAACACTTTTAATAAAAAAAATAATAATATTTTTATTAAATTACTAACTTAACACACTTTTAATAAAATAATAGTTTATTAAATTATCAAATTTTTTTTTGTAATGACCGTGATAATATTTTGCTATAAAACAAACCTTGTTACAAAAAAAGACAACAAAGAAAGTAATAAAAAGTAAACTAATAAAAAACCAAACAAAAATTCAAACAGTAAATCACTATTTGTTTGAAAAACCAACCTTTTCTAAACGAGCTATTTTTAACGATATTTGTTCAAAAGAAGTATTTAAAACTTGGACAATAAAAAATAATAAAAATTTAAAAAAAACTATAAAACCAAAAAACACTAAAGTGAAAACAATAAATACTCTCTATAACACAAAAAAAAATTTTAACAATAAAATAAACCACATTAAATATAAAGAAGTATCAATAAGAGGAAGAAAAACCAGTATTAACGAAATAAAAAGTCTACAAAGAAAGAAATCCAGAAATCAACATCCAGCTACACCAGAAACCAGAATTACAGAAAATACACCAATTCAACACTTTACAACTCCAGCAAGTAACTCTATTGTAAGTAATTTAAATATAATATACTATTATCTAAATTTTCGCTATAGACTATAAAATCTTATATTGTAATCGCGGTAGGAATTTTAAGAAGATTAATTGTAATTAATAACTATTTGATTAAATTTTTCTTCAAGTTCAAAGTAAAAAAAAGAAAAATTTTTTTTTTCACAAATTCTCTATAAAATATATTTCTTTTTATTTCGAAAATGGCTGCATTAACAATAGACCCTCTAAAATATTTAGACCGACTACCCGAATTTAACGGAGATAGTAGAGATCTACAAACTTTCATTAATTTAATAGACAGGATTCACCCAATTTTAGGTACATACGACGTCTTATCACAGACAATATTTTCGGATATAATTAAAAGCAAATTAAGAGGTAGAGCTAGAGAAATTCTAGAAATAAACTGCCAAGCAGTCTCTTGGGCAGACATTAAAACAATCCTGCAAAACAATTTTGGTGAAAGAAAAAGCTTAGACGATTTATTCGACGAACTTATGGCTATTACTTTTAAAAACGGTAGTATAGAGTTTTATAACGAACTAAAGGGTAAACTGAGAGCACTTAATAACAAAACAATAATAACGTTAGGATCAGGAGCTGCTGCTAACGAGAGCGCTCGAAATAATATGAGAACTGCTCTAAATATTTTCAAAAGTAAGATTCCGGAACCAATGAAAACGATTCTAGCATGTAGGAATCCTACTACATTAGAAGACGCGATGGACATATTGTTCCAATCGGGACATGCTTTTAACCCAAGACCAAATAGAAGCTACAATGGCAATAGGCCAAGAACTTTCACACAGAATAGTAATTCTCCTAGAAACAATAACGTTAGTAATAATAATAATAACTGCAACAATCAAAATAATAATAATAATTATAATAGTAGTTATAATAATAATAGTAATAATAATAATAATAATAGACCCCGAACTTTCGGACCAAACAACAATAACCGCCAAGGCAACTTTAATCAAAACCCAAGAAGGTTAAATAACGCTAGGCCTCATTTCTATAACGAGTATTATGTTCCAAACAATTATAGAAATTATAATAATAATTATAATAACGGAAACTTTAGAGAAATTGAATATAATAACCAAAACGAAGTAGAACCAATGGATACATCGGATATAAACAAATCCCAAGTCAAAGAAAATTTTCTATTAACGGCCTCGGGAGAAACCTACCATATATAGTGGTACAGTCAAAAAAGACACCACTTAAATTTATAATAGACACAGGGGCAACCAACTCTATTATAAATCCCGGTCTTTGCCACCCCAAATGGAAAATACCAATTAAACCAATAATGGTTAAAACATTAAAACATCAAATTCCTATAAACACAAAAGCTTGTGTTCCATTATTTCCTGAACTGGGAAATATTGATGATAGAATCGAATTCCTAATATGTAGTTTTCATGATAAATATGACGGTCTTATAGGAAATGATATATTAAGAAAATATAACACAAAAATTGATCTCGAAAATAATATTTTAGAAATTAATAATAGGAAAATACCCATTTCATTTAATCCAGAAATACCAATTAGAGTAGAAAATATTAAAGTAAAGGATGTCTCACTAAATATAAACTTAAATAAAAACGAATTAGAAAACAAAAATAAAATAGAAATTAAAGAAAATAAAGACAATAACGGTCAACTAAACGTAAATCCAAAACAGGGTTATAAGAAATTAGAAAATAAAAATAATAAAAGAATTAAAAATAAACCTAAAAATATTAGGAGAAAAAATAAGGAAGAGATCATGGAATATGAAAATAAAATTCCAGAAGAGATAATCTACCCAAATTTTAATGTAGAGAAAATGGAAGTACCATTATCTCAACAAATAAGAACTGATCACTTGAACTCGGAAGAAAAAGAAAAAATTCTTACTATAATAAGGAGGTTTTCTCGTATATTTTATCAAAAAGATACGAACCTTACTTTCACCAATGCTATAAAAAACGAAATTCGAACTATCGAACATGCGCCAATAGCTGTAAAAACCTATAGATATCCGTATATTCATAAAAATGAAGTACAAAGTCAAATCCAAGAAATGTTGGAAGACAATATCATTAGGCCAAGTAAATCACCTTATTCCGCACCAGTCTGGGTGGTACCGAAAAAAACGGATGCAAGTGGTAAAACTAAATGGAAACTTGTCATAGACTATCGCAAATTAAATGAAATAACGATAGATGATAAATATCCTATACCAAATATCGATGAAATATTAGCAAAACTTGGTAGATGCCAATACTTCACCACCTTGGACCTCGCTAAGGGGTTTCACCAAATTGAAATAGCAGAAAACGATATACATAAAACTGCTTTTAACGTTGAAGGGGGACATTACGAATTTCTTCGTATGCCGTTTGGGTTGAAAACAGCTCCTGCTACTTTCCAACGTTTAATGAACGATATATTGTCAGACTATATCAATAAAATATGTTTGGTATACCTTGACGATATCATAATATTTTCAACCTCATTACAAGAACACTTGGAGTCGATAAATAAAATATTCCAAAGGCTTAAGGAAACAAACCTTAAAGTACAATTGGACAAATCGGAATTCTTGAAACATGAAACCGAATTTCTCGGCCATATAGTTACAAGTGAAGGAATAAAAGCCAATCCGAAAAAAATTAAAATGTGTCCAAAAATTTCCTTTGCCAAAATCGGCAAAAGAAATAAAACAATTTTTAGGGCTCACCGGATATTACCGGAAATTTATCAAAGACTACTCAAAAATCGCAAAGCCCATGACAAAATATTTAAAAAAAGACGTTAAATTAAATACGACCGATTCTGAATATATAGATAGTTTCGAAATTCTAAAGACATTATTAATTAACGATCCAATATTAGTCTATCCTGACTTTAATAAGCAATTTACACTGCAAACTGATGCAAGCAATTACGCTTTAGGGGCCGTTCTCTCACAGGACAACCATCCAATTTGTTATGGAAGTCGAACTCTTAACGGGCATGAACAAAACTATAGCGCAATTGAAAAAGAATTACTCGCTATAGTATGGGCAACTCAATATTTTCGACAGTACTTATTTGGAAGGAAATTTATAATCGAAACTGACCATCGACCTTTAACTTGGTTGTTCTCAATAAAAGAACCAAATTCTAAGTTAACAAGATGGAGACTTAAACTTTCAGAATACGACTATATAATAAAATATAAAAAGGGAGTACAAAACGGTAATGCCGACGCCTTATCTAGAGTCATTATCAATCATATTGAAGAAGGTGAAGCAGAGGATTCCATAATCACTAAAACCAAATGTCCATTGAATTTTTACAAAAATCAAATTATAATAAAAAAAATTGATTCCGGTTCCTTCAAAATCAAAATAGAGAAATTATTTAACAAAATTAGAAAAACAATCTTTACGAAAGTTTTAGACAACGAGACAATAAGAACTTTAGTTAATACTCACTTCGATAGTAACAAACTCAATGCAATTTTAATTGAAAATGAATTATTTTTTTCAAAATTTCACGAGACGATCAGAAACAACACAGAACTTAGGGATAGAAGACCTAAAATTATAAGATGTAAGATTTTATTAGCAGACATTACTGACGAAAATGCGTTAGCAGAAATTATCGAGAAAGAACATACAAGGAATAATCATAGAGGAATAAATGACAATTTTGCTCAAGTCAAAGGAAAAATATATAATCCATTTTTGAAAGATCGAATTACAAAATTCATAAATAACTGCAATATTTGTAACATAGAAAAATATGAACGTAAACCGTATGAACGTAATAAAGGAAAAATTTCAAATAACCGAAACTCCAAACAAACCTAGGGAGATCGTTCACGGCGACGTTTTCTACAGTTTAAACAAAACCTTGTTTTTAACCTTAATAGACAAATTCTCAAAGCATGCTCAAGCTATTAAAATCCAAGCAAGTACATGGGTAGAATTTAAAAGGGCAATTTTACAATATTTGGGTAATACAGGAAATTTCAAGAAATTAATAGTCGATAACGAATTAGGATTCAAAGCTGTACCTTTACAAGAGTTTTTAAGAAGTAATAATGTTGAAACACACTTTACATCAAATAATAATCATACCTCTAACGCTGATGTTGAACGTTTACATAACACAATAAACGAACATCTAAGACTTTTACGTCACGATCCTAATAAAAACTTCGAAACCATAGAAGAAAAAATTTCAAAAATTATCAATTTTTATAACAATACTATTCACTCTACTACAAACAGGAAACCGATTGACTTTTGCAATGGTAACATTGAACAATCAGAATACGGATATATTAGAGACAGAATCATAAAAATAAAAGAAAATATTATAAATAAATTAAACAGAAACAGGGAAGAAACTGCCATTAAAACAGGACCTCAATACTTAAAAGAAATCAGAGGAGGTAAAAACCATGCCAAATTTAGAAAAATAGACGCTAACAGACTGGACGATGACCATATAATTACCACTACAGGGTACAAATATTATAAATCTCATTTAAAAAGATCAAAAAAATTCCAAAACAATACTTCAAATCAAGACTAATAAAATTATCTGTAATTACAGAAAATGTTCTTAACACTACTACTAGCGGTATTTATACCAACTTTAGTATTATCACGGGAAATCGAGATACAAAATTTAAACGATAATAACGGATTCATTATAATAAAAAACGGACCTATCAAAATAATAAGAGATTACGAGAGAGCTCTTCACATCATCAACATAACGGAGTTCGAGAATAATAGAGATCACCTGAATGAAAACATTATGATAATTAAAAAACATATTAAACCAGACGATCCATCTTATTTAACGATGTTACACAACTTTCATCTATTAGAACTCAAAATCTACGGACTAAAACCACACACCCATAAAAAAGTAAAAAGAGGATTAATAAATGCCTTGGGTTCAACGATAAAATTCATAACCGGTAATATGGACAATGAAGATAGAGAAATGATTCAGGAAAAGCTAGATAGCCTTTCTAAATCAAATTCTGATCTTATTTTTGAAAATAATAAACAAATTTCAATTAATAATCAACTTTCGGAGCAGATAAAAAACATTTCTAATTATGTAATTAATTAAACAACAAAAAACAATTACAGAACTCTTATCCCAATACAATAACAAAGTCGCGGGTACAATTAACGTAAAAGACGAACTTGACATATTAAAACATATTTTCCAAATTAATTATGACATAACACTTTTAAGAACCCATATTGACGATATCGAACAAATTATTCTATCCAGCAAACTAAACATTTTGACCAGAAATATTTTAACACCTGAAGAAATAGACATATTATCCGATATAGAATCCTTTAAAGACATAAAGATCTCTGTTGCATTCTATCAGAATCAAATACTTATTATTATTTACTTACCAATATATACTACTATGCCATATTCAGAAATAATAATCGAACCAATCCCAAATAAAGATAATAAAGAATTAGTTTTGAAAAATAACAGATTTATAATAGATTTATATAAAACAATCTTTTATGGTGACGTAAAAGATAATTTGAAGAAAAATTTAATTGAAGTAGAAGACGAGTGTTTAAATAAAATTACAAAATCCACTCACGCAAATTGTAAAATGAACTTGAATACAAAAGAAATTATAAAAGAGATTAAACCAGGTCTCATTATAGTAAAAAATTTAGAAGGTAACAATATTAGTCAAGATTGTAATGACGATAATTTAATGTTGTATACAAATAGTATAATAAAATTTAAAGATTGCTCTATAACTATTAAAAGATTCACTTTTACAAATAATTATATGAAAATTAAAGATTATTTTACATATCCATTTTCAAACCTAAATGTAACAAATAACGAAAATGAAATTGAACTAGATTCTAAGGAACTAATTATAAGCGATATAAATAATAACAGAAGAATCATTGATGAAATTCATAATAAACATAGATAGATAAGCTATATAAATTTTGTAATAATTGGTAGAATATCATTCTTGCTTGTAATTACTATCATTTATATATTTAAAAGAAGTCATACTAATGAAGGTACTGTTGTAATAACTTCGTCGGAGCCTCAGTCTAAGGGGGATGGAGTTATAATACCATTATCTGTTATTTAATAAATTATACCTATTCTAAGAATAAACAATTAAAATTCTTAAAATATAATTTTACCTCCTTCATAGGTAAAATTACCAAAACACTTTCTAATAAAATTCTTTCTCACACTTTTATCAATCTCCCACAATCTTCACATAAATATCTTATAAATAAAACCTTTTTCATATATGAAGTACATTAACACTTAAAATACTTAAAATAGATTTCAACATAATAAAATTCTTTTATTAATTACCCAATTACACAGTGAACTACATTTTACATAAATTCTTATTGGAATCAATTCCAATTACAAAATACTACAAATACTTTTCCGCATATAAAATATATAAAAATGCACCACATGCATTTTTCCCTTTACAAGCATTAATTATATGAATACCAGAAATAAAATTAAAACTAGAATAAGAATGTAATAAACTAAAATTAGAATAAGAATATTTTGTAAAACTAAAAATAATACTTAGTAAGACCAACTTGTAGATTAAGAATAATATATAAATGTAAGACTTTTCATATTGTAAATCAATTCAGTTTTTGGTCTTAGTTAGTTATAAGACAAAGTTATAAGCTAAGAACTCCTAGTAAGAAATTTACTAGTTTAAAAATTGTAAACAAATTTATATTGTTTATAATAAAAAAATATCACAGTTTAAATAAAGAATAAAAACAAATTTTTATTGTTCTTTAAATTTAAATTTCAATATTAAAATTGGCGACGAGGATGGGATATTCAGATATATCCTTGTAAGTAAAAATAGTACAACAAGTGATATAGTGTATTCTAATACTTTACTGAATACCAAAAAAAAAAAAAACTTTATAGATAATTAGTAAAAATAATAGTTTTATTAAATTATCAACTTATATAAAAACACTTTTAATAAAAATAATAGTTTTATTAAATTATCAACTTATATAAAAAAAACTTTTAATAAAAATAATAGTTTTATTAAAATTATTATATAAAAAAAAACACTTTTAATAAAAAAAATAATAATATTTTTATTAAATTACTAACTTAACACACTTTTAATAAAATAATAGTTTATTAAATTATCAAATTTTTTTTTGTAATGACCGTGATAATATTTTGCTATAAAACAAACCTTGTTACAAAAAAAGACAACAAAGAAAGTAATAAAAAGTAAACTAATAAAAAACCAAACAAAAATTCAAACAGTAAATCACTATTTGTTTGAAAAACCAACCTTTTCTAAACGAGCTATTTTTAACGATATTTGTTCAAAAGAAGTATTTAAAACTTGGACAATAAAAAATAATAAAAATTTAAAAAAAACTATAAAACCAAAAAACACTAAAGTGAAAACAATAAATACTCTCTATAACACAAAAAAAAGTTTTAACATTAAAATAAACCACATTAAATATAAAGAAGTATCAATAAGAGGAAGAAAAACCAGTATTAACGAAATAAAAAGTCTACAAAGAAAGAAATCCAGAAATCAACATCCAGCTACACCAGAAACCAGAATTACAGAAAATACACCAATTCAACACTTTACAACTCCAGCAAGTAACTCTATTGTAAGTAATTTAAATATAATATACTATTATCTAAATTTTCGCTATAGACTATAAAATCTTATATTGTAATGGCGGTAGGAATTTTAAGAAGATTAATTGTAATTAATAACTATTTGATTAAATTTTTCTTCAAGTTCAAAGTAAAAAAAAGAAAAATTTTTTTTTTTCACAAATTCTCTATAAAATATATTTCTTTTTATTTCGAAAATGGCTGCATTAACAATAGACCCTCTAAAATATTTAGACCGACTACCCGAATTTAACGGAGATAGTAGAGATCTACAAACTTTCATTAATTTAATAGACAGGATTCACCCAATTTTAGGTACATACGACGTCTTATCACAGACAATATTTTCGGATATAATTAAAAGCAAATTAAGAGGTAGAGCTAGAGAAATTCTAGAAATAAACTGCCAAGCAGTCTCTTGGGCAGACATTAAAACAATCCTGCAAAACAATTTTGGTGAAAGAAAAAGCTTAGACGATTTATTCGACGAACTTATGGCTATTACTTTTAAAAACGGTAGTATAGAGTTTTATAACGAACTAAAGGGTAAACTGAGAGCACTTAATAACAAAACAATAATAACGTTAGGATCAGGAGCTGCTGCTAACGAGAGCGCTCGAAATAATATGAGAACTGCTCTAAATATTTTCAAAAGTAAGATTCCGGAACCAATGAAAACGATTCTAGCATGTAGGAATCCTACTACATTAAAAGACGCGATGGACATATTGTTCCAATCGGGACATGCTTTTAACCCAAGACCAAATAGAAGCTACAATGGCAATAGGCCAAGAACTTTCACACAGAATAGTAATTCTCCTAGAAACAATAACGTTAGTAATAATAATAATAACTGCAACAATCAAAATAATAATAATAATTATAATAGTAGTTATAATAATAATAGTAATAATAATAATAATAATAGACCCCGAACTTTCGGACCAAACAACAATAACCGCCAAGGCAACTTTAATCAAAACCCAAGGAGGTTAAATAACGCTAGGCCTCATTTCTATAACGAGTATTATGTTCCAAACAATTATAGAAATTATAATAATAATTATAATAACGGAAACTTTAGAGAAATTGAATATAATAACCAAAACGAAGTAGAACCAATGGATGCATCGGATATAAACAAATCCCAAGTCAAAGAAAATTTTCTATTAACGGCCTCGGGAGAAACCTACCATATATAGTGGTACAGTCAAAAAAGACACCACTTAAATTTATAATAGACACAGGGGCAACCAACTCTATTATAAATCCCGGTCTTTGCCACCCCAAATGGAAAATACCAATTAAACCAATAATGGTTAAAACATTAAAACATCAAATTCCTATAAACACAAAAGCTTGTGTTCCATTATTTCCTGAACTGGGAAATATTGATGATAGAATCGAATTCCTAATATGTAGTTTTCATGATAAATATGACGGTCTTATAGGAAATGATATATTAAGAAAATATAACACAAAAATTGATCTCGAAAATAATATTTTAGAAATTAATAATAGGAAAATACCCATTTCATTTAATCCAGAAATACCAATTAGAGTAGAAAATATTAAAGTAAAGGATGTCTCACTAAATATAAACTTAAATAAAAACGAATTAGAAAACAAAAATAAAATAGAAATTAAAGAAAATAAAGACAATAACGGTCAACTAAACGTAAATCCAAAACAGGGTTATAAGAAATTAGAAAATAAAAATAATAAAAGAATTAAAAATAAACCTAAAAATATTAGGAGAAAAAATAAGGAAGAGATCATGGAATATGAAAATAAAATTCCAGAAGAGATAATCTACCCAAATTTTAATGTAGAGAAAATGGAAGTACCATTATCTCAACAAATAAGAACTGATCACTTGAACTCGGAAGAAAAAGAAAAAATTCTTACTATAATAAGGAGGTTTTCTCGTATATTTTATCAAAAAGATACGAACCTTACTTTCACCAATGCTATAAAAAACGAAATTCGAACTATCGAACATGCGCCAATAGCTGTAAAAACCTATAGATATCCGTATATTCATAAAAATGAAGTACAAAGTCAAATCCAAGAAATGTTGGAAGACAATATCATTAGGCCAAGTAAATCACCTTATTCCGCACCAGTCTGGGTGGTACCGAAAAAAACGGATGCAAGTGGTAAAACTAAATGGAAACTTGTCATAGACTATCGCAAATTAAATGAAGTAACGATAGATGATAAATATCCTATACCAAATATCGATGAAATATTAGCAAAACTTGGTAGATGCCAATACTTCACCACCTTGGACCTCGCTAAGGGGTTTCACCAAATTGAAATAGCAGAAAACGATATACATAAAACTGCTTTTAACGTTGAAGGGGGACATTACGAATTTCTTCGTATGCCGTTTGGGTTGAAAACAGCTCCTGCTACTTTCCAACGTTTAATGAACGATATATTGTCAGACTATATCAATAAAATATGTTTGGTATACCTTGACGATATCATAATATTTTCAACCTCATTACAAGAACACTTGGAGTCGATAAATAAAATATTCCAAAGGCTTAAGGAAACAAACCTTAAAGTACAATTGGACAAATCGGAATTCTTGAAACATGAAACCGAATTTCTCGGCCATATAGTTACAAGTGAAGGAATAAAAGCCAATCCGAAAAAAATTAAAATGTGTCCAAAAATTTCCTTTGCCAAAATCGGCAAAAGAAATAAAACAATTTTTAGGGCTCACCGGATATTACCGGAAATTTATCAAAGACTACTCAAAAATCGCAAAGCCCATGACAAAATATTTAAAAAAAGACGTTAAATTAAATACGACCGATTCTGAATATATAGATAGTTTCGAAATTCTAAAGACATTATTAATTAACGATCCAATATTAGTCTATCCTGACTTTAATAAGCAATTTACACTGCAAACTGATGCAAGCAATTACGCTTTAGGGGCCGTTCTCTCACAGGACAACCATCCAATTTGTTATGGAAGTCGAACTCTTAACGGGCATGAACAAAACTATAGCGCAATTGAAAAAGAATTACTCGCTATAGTATGGGCAACTCAATATTTTCGACAGTACTTATTTGGAAGGAAATTTATAATCGAAACTGACCATCGACCTTTAACTTGGTTGTTCTCAATAAAAGAACCAAATTCTAAGTTAACAAGATGGAGACTTAAACTTTCAGAATACGACTATATAATAAAATATAAAAAGGGAGTACAAAACGGTAATGCCGACGCCTTATCTAGAGTCATTATCAATCATATTGAAGAAGGTGAAGCAGAGGATTCCATAATCACTAAAACCAAATGTCCATTGAATTTTTACAAAAATCAAATTATAATAAAAAAAATTGATTCCGGTTCCTTCAAAATCAAAATAGAGAAATTATTTAACAAAATTAGAAAAACAATCTTTACGAAAGTTTTAGACAACGAGACAATAAGAACTTTAGTTAATACTCACTTCGATAGTAACAAACTCAATGCAATTTTAATTGAAAATGAATTATTTTTTTCAAAATTTCACGAGACGATCAGAAACAACACAGAACTTAGGGATAGAAGACCTAAAATTATAAGATGTAAGATTTTATTAGCAGACATTACTGACGAAAATGCGTTAGCAGAAATTATCGAGAAAGAACATACAAGGAATAATCATAGAGGAATAAATGACAATTTTGCTCAAGTCAAAGGAAAAATATATAATCCATTTTTGAAAGATCGAATTACAAAATTCATAAATAACTGCAATATTTGTAACATAGAAAAATATGAACGTAAACCGTATGAACGTAATAAAGGAAAAATTTCAAATAACCGAAACTCCAAACAAACCTAGGGAGATCGTTCACGGCGACGTTTTCTACAGTTTAAACAAAACCTTGTTTTTAACCTTAATAGACAAATTCTCAAAGCATGCTCAAGCTATTAAAATCCAAGCAAGTACATGGGTAGAATTTAAAAGGGCAATTTTACAATATTTGGGTAATACAGGAAATTTCAAGAAATTAATAGTCGATAACGAATTAGGATTCAAAGCTGTACCTTTACAAGAGTTTTTAAGAAGTAATAATGTTGAAACACACTTTACATCAAATAATAATCATACCTCTAACGCTGATGTTGAACGTTTACATAACACAATAAACGAACATCTAAGACTTTTACGTCACGATCCTAATAAAAACTTCGAAACCATAGAAGAAAAAATTTCAAAAATTATCAATTTTTATAACAATACTATTCACTCTACTACAAACAGGAAACCGATTGACTTTTGCAATGGTAACATTGAACAATCAGAATACGGATATATTAGAGACAGAATCATAAAAATAAAAGAAAATATTATAAATAAATTAAACAGAAACAGGGAAGAAACTGCCATTAAAACAGGACCTCAATACTTAAAAGAAATCAGAGGAGGTAAAAACCATGCCAAATTTAGAAAAATAGACGCTAACAGACTGGACGATGACCATATAATTACCACTACAGGGTACAAATATTATAAATCTCATTTAAAAAGATCAAAAAAATTCCAAAACAATACTTCAAATCAAGACTAATAAAATTATCTGTAATTACAGAAAATGTTCTTAACACTACTACTAGCGGTATTTATACCAACTTTAGTATTATCACGGGAAATCGAGATACAAAATTTAAACGATAATAACGGATTCATTATAATAAAAAACGGACCTATCAAAATAATAAGAGATTACGAGAGAGCTCTTCACATCATCAACATAACGGAGTTCGAGAATAATAGAGATCACCTGAATGAAAACATTATGATAATTAAAAAACATATTAAACCAGACGATCCATCTTATTTAACGATGTTACACAACTTTCATCTATTAGAACTCAAAATCTACGGACTAAAACCACACACCCATAAAAAAGTAAAAAGAGGATTAATAAATGCCTTGGGTTCAACGATAAAATTCATAACCGGTAATATGGACAATGAAGATAGAGAAATGATTCAGGAAAAGCTAGATAGCCTTTCTAAATCAAATTCTGATCTTATTTTTGAAAATAATAAACAAATTTCAATTAATAATCAACTTTCGGAGCAGATAAAAAACATTTCTAATTATGTAATTAATTAAACAACAAAAAACAATTACAGAACTCTTATCCCAATACAATAACAAAGTCGCGGGTACAATTAACGTAAAAGACGAACTTGACATATTAAAACATATTTTCCAAATTAATTATGACATAACACTTTTAAGAACCCATATTGACGATATCGAACAAATTATTCTATCCAGCAAACTAAACATTTTGACCAGAAATATTTTAACACCTGAAGAAATAGACATATTATCCGATATAGAATCCTTTAAAGACATAAAGATCTCTGTTGCATTCTATCAGAATCAAATACTTATTATTATTTACTTACCAATATATACTACTATGCCATATTCAGAAATAATAATCGAACCAATCCCAAATAAAGATAATAAAGAATTAGTTTTGAAAAATAACAGATTTATAATAGATTTATATAAAACAATCTTTTATGGTGACGTAAAAGATAATTTGAAGAAAAATTTAATTGAAGTAGAAGACGAGTGTTTAAATAAAATTACAAAATCCACTCACGCAAATTGTAAAATGAACTTGAATACAAAAGAAATTATAAAAGAGATTAAACCAGGTCTCATTATAGTAAAAAATTTAGAAGGTAACAATATTAGTCAAGATTGTAATGACGATAATTTAATGTTGTATACAAATAGTATAATAAAATTTAAAGATTGCTCTATAACTATTAAAAGATTCACTTTTACAAATAATTATATGAAAATTAAAGATTATTTTACATATCCATTTTCAAACCTAAATGTAACAAATAACGAAAATGAAATTGAACTAGATTCTAAGGAACTAATTATAAGCGATATAAATAATAACAGAAGAATCATTGATGAAATTCATAATAAACATAGATAGATAAGCTATATAAATTTTGTAATAATTGGTAGAATATCATTCTTGCTTGTAATTACTATCATTTATATATTTAAAAGAAGTCATACTAATGAAGGTACTGTTGTAATAACTTCGTCGGAGCCTCAGTCTAAGGGGGATGGAGTTATAATACCATTATCTGTTATTTAATAAATTATACCTATTCTAAGAATAAACAATTAAAATTCTTAAAATATAATTTTACCTCCTTCATAGGTAAAATTACCAAAACACTTTCTAATAAAATTCTTTCTCACACTTTTATCAATCTCCCACAATCTTCACATAAATATCTTATAAATAAAACCTTTTTCATATATGAAGTACATTAACACTTAAAATACTTAAAATAGATTTCAACATAATAAAATTCTTTTATTAATTACCCAATTACACAGTGAACTACATTTTACATAAATTCTTATTGGAATCAATTCCAATTACAAAATACTACAAATACTTTTCCGCATATAAAATATATAAAAATGCACCACATGCATTTTTCCCTTTACAAGCATTAATTATATGAATACCAGAAATAAAATTAAAACTAGAATAAGAATGTAATAAACTAAAATTAGAATAAGAATATTTTGTAAAACTAAAAATAATACTTAGTAAGACCAACTTGTAGATTAAGAATAATATATAAATGTAAGACTTTTCATATTGTAAATCAATTCAGTTTTTGGTCTTAGTTAGTTATAAGACAAAGTTATAAGCTAAGAACTCCTAGTAAGAAATTTACTAGTTTAAAAATTGTAAACAAATTTATATTGTTTATAATAAAAAAATATCACAGTTTAAATAAAGAATAAAAACAAATTTTTATTGTTCTTTAAATTTAAATTTCAATATTAAAATTGGCGACGAGGATGGGATATTCAGATATATCCTTGTAAGTAAAAATAGTACAACAAGTGATATAGTGTATTCTAATACTTTACTGAATACCAAAAAAAAAAAAACTTTATAGATAATTAGTAAAAATAATAGTTTTATTAAATTATCAACTTATATAAAAAAACTCTTAATATAAATAATAGTTTTATTAAATTATCAACTTATATAAAAAAAACTTTTAATAAAAATAATAGTTTTATTAAAATTATTATATAAAAAAAAACACTTTTAATAAAAAAAATAATAATATTTTTATTAAATTACTAACTTAACACAGTTTTAATAAAATAATAGTTTATTAAATTATCAAATTTTTTTTTGTAATGACCGTGATAATATTTTGCTATAAAACAAACCTTGTTACAAAAAAAGACAACAAAGAAAGTAATAAAAAGTAAACTAATAAAAAACCAAACAAAAATTCAAACAGTAAATCACTATTTGTTTGAAAAACCAACCTTTTCTAAACGAGCTATTTTTAACGATATTTGTTCAAAAGAAGTATTTAAAACTTGGACAATAAAAAATAATAAAAATTTAAAAAAAACTATAAAACCAAAAAACACTAAAGTGAAAACAATAAATACTCTCTATAACACAAAAAAAAGTTTTAACAATAAAATAAACCACATTAAATATAAAGAAGTATCAATAAGAGGAAGAAAAACCAGTATTAACGAAATAAAAAGTCTACAAAGAAAGAAATCCAGAAATCAACATCCAGCTACACCAGAAACCAGAATTACAGAAAATACACCAATTCAACACTTTACAACTCCAGCAAGTAACTCTATTGTAAGTAATTTAAATATAATATACTATTATCTAAATTTTCGCTATAGACTATAAAATCTTATATTGTAATCGCGGTAGGAATTTTAAGAAGATTAATTGTAATTAATAACTATTTGATTAAATTTTTCTTCAAGTTCAAAGTAAAAAAAAGAAAAATTTTTTTTTTTCACAAATTCTCTATAAAATATATTTCTTTTTATTTCGAAAATGGCTGCATTAACAATAGACCCTCTAAAATATTTAGACCGACTACCCGAATTTAACGGAGATAGTAGAGATCTACAAACTTTCATTAATTTAATAGACAGGATTCACCCAATTTTAGGTACATACGACGTCTTATCACAGACAATATTTTCGGATATAATTAAAAGCAAATTAAGAGGTAGGGCTAGAGAAATTCTAGAAATAAACTGCCAAGCAGTCTCTTGGGCAGACATTAAAACAATCCTGCAAAACAATTTTGGTGAAAGAAAAAGCTTAGACGATTTATTCGACGAACTTATGGCTATTACTTTAAAAACGGTAGTATAGAGTTTTATAACGAACTAAAGGGTAAACTGAGAGCACTTAATAACAAAACAATAATAACGTTAGGATCAGGAGCTGCTGCTAACAAGAGCGCTCGAAATAATATGAGAACTGCTCTAAATATTTTCAAAAGTAAGATTCCGGAACCAATGAAAACGATTCTAGCATGTAGGAATCCTACTACATTAGAAGACGCGATGGACATATTGTTCCAATCGGGACATGCTTTTAACCCAAGACCAAATAGAAGCTACAATGGCAATAGGCCAAGAACTTTCACACAGAATAGTAATTCTCCTAGAAACAATAACGTTAGTAATAATAATAATAACTGCAACAATCAAAATAATAATAATAATTATAATAATAGTTATAATAATAATAGTAATAATAATAATAATAATAGACCCCGAACTTTCGGACCAAACAACAATAACCGCCAAGGCAACTTTAATCAAAACCCAAGGAGGTTAAATAACGCTAGGCCTCATTTCAATAACGAGTATTATGTTCCAAACAATTATAGAAATTATAATAATAATTATAATAACGGAAACTTTAGAGAAATTGAATATAATAACCAAAACGAAGTAGAACCAATGGATACATCGGATATAAACAAATCCCAAGTCAAAGAAAATTTTCTATTAACGGCCTCGGGAGAAACCTACCATATATAGTGGTACAGTCAAAAAAGACACCACTTAAATTTATAATAGACACAGGGGCAACCAACTCTATTATAAATCCCGGTCTTTGCCACCCCAAATGGAAAATACCAATTAAACCAATAATGGTTAAAACATTAAAACATCAAATTCCTATAAACACAAAAGCTTGTGTTCCATTATTTCCTGAACTGGGAAATATTGATGATAGAATCGAATTCCTAATATGTAGTTTTCATGATAAATATGACGGTCTTATAGGAAATGATATATTAAGAAAATATAACACAAAAATTGATCTCGAAAATAATATTTTAGAAATTAATAATAGGAAAATTCCCATTTCATTTAATCCAGAAATACCAATTAGAGTAGAAAATAATAAAGTAAAGGATGTCTCACTAAATATAAACTTAAATAAAAACGAATTAGAAAACAAAAATAAAATAGAAATTAAAGAAAATAAAGACAATAACGGTCAACTAAACGTAAATCCAAAAACAGGGTTATAAGAAATTAGAAAATAAAAATAATAAAAGAATTAAAAATAAACCTAAAAATATTAGGAGAAAAAATAAGGAAGAGATCATGGAATATGAAAATAAAATTCCAGAAGAGATAATCTACTCAAATTTTAATGTAGAGAAAATGGAAGTACCATTATCTCAACAAATAAGAACTGATCACTTGAACTCGGAAGAAAAAGAAAAAATTCTTACTATAATAAGGAGGTTTTCTCGTATATTTTATCAAAAAGATACGAACCTTACTTTCACCAATGCTATAAAAAACGAAATTCGAACTATCGAACATGCGCCAATAGCTGTAAAAACCTATAGATATCCGTATATTCATAAAAATGAAGTACAAAGTCAAATCCAAGAAATGTTGGAAGACAATATCATTAGGCCAAGTAAATCACCTTATTCCGCACCAGTCTGGGTGGTACCGAAAAAAACGGATGCAAGTGGTAAAACTAAATGGAAACTTGTCATAGACTATCGCAAATTAAATGAAGTAACGATAGATGATAAATATCCTATACCAAATATCGATGAAATATTAGCAAAACTTGGTAGATGCCAATACTTCACCACCTTGGACCTCGCTAAGGGGTTTCACCAAATTGAAATAGCAGAAAACGATATACATAAAACTGCTTTTAACGTTGAAGGGGGACATTACGAATTTCTTCGTATGCCGTTTGGGTTGAAAACAGCTCCTGCTACTTTCCAACGTTTAATGAACGATATATTGTCAGACTATATCAATAAAATATAGTACAAGTGAAGGAATAAAAGCCAATCCGAAAAAAATTAAAATGTGTCCAAAAATTGCCTTTGCCAAAATCGGCAAAAGAAATAAAACAATTTTTAGGGCTCACCGGATATTACCGGAAATTTATCAAAGACTACTCAAAAATCGCAAAGCCCATGACAAAATATTTATAAAAAGACTTTAAATTAAATACGACCGATTCTGAATATATAGATAGTTTCGAAATTCTAAAGACATTATTAATTAACGATCCTATATTAGTCTATCCTGACTTTAATAAGCAATTTACACTGCAAACTGATGCAAGCAATTACGCTTTAGGGGCCGTTCTCTCACAGGACAACCATCCAATTTGTTATGGAAGTCGAACTCTTAACGGGCATGAACAAAACTATAGCGCAATTGAAAAAGAATTACTCGCTATAGTATGGGCAACTCAATATTTTCGACCGTACTTATTTGGAAGGAAATTTATAATCGAAACTGACCATCTTTACGAAAGTTTTAGACAACGAGACAATAAGAACTTTAGTTAATACTCACTTCGATAGTAACAAACTCAACGCAATTTTAATTGAAAATGAATTATTTTTTTCAAAATTTCACGAGACGATCAGAAACAATACAGACCTTAGGGATAAAAGACCTAAAATTATAAGATTTAAGATTTTATTAGCAGACATTACTGACGAAAATGCGTTAGCAGAAATTATCGAGAAAGAACATACAAGGAATAATCATAGAGGAATAAATGACAATTTTGCTCAACTCAAAGGAAAAATATATAATCCATTTTTGAAAGATCGAATTACAAAATTCATAAATAACTGCAATATTTGTAACATAGAAAAATATGAACGTAAACCTATAAAGGAAAAATTTCAAATAACGGAAACTCCAAACAAACCTAGGGAGATCGTTCACGGCGACGTTTTCTACAGTTTAAACAAAACCTTGTTTTTAACCTTAATAGGCATATTCTCAAAACATGCTCAAGCTATTAAAATCCAAGCAAGTACATGGGTAGAATTTAAAAGGGCAATTTTACAATATTTGGGTAATACAGGAAATTTCAAGAAATTAATAGTCGATAACGAATTAGGATTCAAAGCTGTACCTTTACAAGAGTTTTTAAGAAGTAATAATGTTGAAACACACTTTACATCAAATAATAATCATACCTCTAACGCTGATGTTGAACGTGTACATAACACAATAAGTGAACATCTAAAACTTTTACGTCACGATCCTAATAAAAACTTCGAAACCATAGAAGAAAAAATTTCAAAAATTATCAATTTTTATAACAATACTATTCACTCTACTACAAACAGGAAACCGAAAAAATAAAAGAAAATATTATAAATAAATTAAACAGAAACAGGGAAGAAACTGCCATTAAAGCAGGGCCTCAATACTTAAAAGAAATCAGAGAAGGTAAAACCATGCCAAATTTAGAAAAATAGACGCTAACAGACTGGACGATGACCATATAATTACCACTACAGGGTACAAATATTATAAATCAAATATTTAAAAAGATCAAAAAAATTCCAAAACAATACTTCAAATCAAGACTAATAAAATTATCTGTAATTACAGAAAATGTTCTTAACACTACTACTAGCGGTATTTATACCAACTTTAGTATTATCACGGGAAATCGAGATACAAAATTTAAACGATAATAACGGATTCATTATAATAAAAAACGGACCTATCAAAATAATAAGAGATTACGAGAGAGCTCTTCACATCATCAACATAACGGAGTTCGAGAATAATAGAGATCACCTGAATGAAAACATTATGATAATTAAAAAACATATTAAACCAGACGATCCATCTTATTTAACGATGTTACACAACTTTCATCTATTAGAACTCAAAATCTACGGACTAAAACCACACACCCATTAAAAAGTAAAAAGAGGATTAATAAATGCCTTGGGTTCAACGATAAAATTCATAACCGGTAATATGGACAATGAAGATAGAGAAATGATTCAGGAAAAGCTAGATAGCCTTTCTAAATCAAATTCTGATCTTATTTTTGAAAATAATAAACAAATTTCAATTAATAATCAACTTTCGGAGCAGATAAAAAACATTTCTAATTATGTAATTAAACAACAAAAAACAATTACAGAACTCTTATCCCAATACAATAACAAAGTCGCGGGTACAATTAATGTAAAAGACGAACTTGACATATTACAACATATTTTCCAAATTAATTATGACATAACACTTTTAAGAAACCATATTGACGATATCGAACAAATTATTCTATCCAGCAAACTAAACATTTTGACCAGAAATATTTTAACACCTGAAGAAATAGACATATTATCCGATATAGAATCCTTTAAAGACATAAAGATCTCTGTTGCATTCTATCAGAATCAAATACTTATTATTATTTACTTACCAATATATACTACTATGCCATATTCAGAAATAATAATCGAACCAATCCCAAATTAAGATAATAAAGAATTAGTTTTGAAAAATAACAGATTTATAATAGATTTATATAAAACAATCTTTTATGGTGACGTAAAAGATAATTTGAAGAAAAATTTAATTGAAGTAGAAGACGAGTGTTTAAATAAAATTACAAAATCCACTCACGCAAATTGTAAAATGAACTTGAATACAAAAGAAATTATAAAAGAGATTAAACCAGGTCTCATTATAGTAAAAAATTTAGAAGGTAACAATATTAGTCAAGATTGTAATGACGATAATTTAATTTTGTATAAAAATAGTATAATAAAATTTAAAGATTGCTCTATAACTATTAAAAGATTCACTTTTACAAATAATTATATGAAAATTAAAGATTATTTTACATATCCATTTTCAAACCTAAATGTAACAAATAACGAAAATGAAATTGAACTAGATTCTAAGGAACTAATTATAAGCGATATAAATAATAACAGAAGAATCATTGATGAAATTCATAATAAACATAGATATATAAGCTATATAAATTTTGTAATAATTGGTACAATATCATTCTTGCTTGTAATTACTATCATTTATATATTTAAAAGAAGTCATACTAATGAAGGTACTGTTGTAATAACTTCGTCGGAGCCCCAGTCTAAGGGGGATGGAGTTATAATACCATTATCTGTTATTTAATAAATTATACCTATTCTAAGAATAAACAATTAAAATTCTTAAAATATAATTTTACCTCCTTCATAGGTAAAATTACCAAAACACTTTCTAATAAAATTCTTTCTCACACTTTTATCAATCTCCCACAATCTTCACATAAATATCTTATAAATAAAACCTTTTTCATATATGAAGTACATTAACACTTAAAATACTTAAAATAGATTTCAACATAATAAAATTCTTTTATTAATTACCCAATTACACAGTGAACTACATTTTACATAAATTCTTATTGGAATCAATTCCAATTACAAAATACTACAAATACATTTCCGCATATAAAATATATAAAAATGCACCACATGCATTTATCAGTGGGCAAATTAGACTTTAAATTAAACTCAAAAAGACATGTTTTTGTTAAACAGGCGAACATAAAGTTTTGCCGAATTCCTTATAAAAACCTATCAATCTAACTTAAATTTACAAAAAAAATTATACTAATTTTATCATTATTAATTAAATTTTTATATTAAATTTAAAATTTTAATAAAATAATTAAAATAAAATAAATAATATATAAAGATATATAATTTATAACAAAATCTTTAATGATTGCTAATTCTAAGCATACAAATACCTCTATATTAATTAAATTTTTAATAATTTATTTAACAGCTCATCCCATTAAATATTAGGATTAATTAATAACAAATTTATTAAATAAACTATTATATAATTAACCCCTAAATTAAATTTATTTCTTAAAAAACTAGATATCAAGAAATACGAATAACATTTCATTTCTAATTATATATATATAATAATTTTGTCACATTAACTATTATATTTAATTAAATCATTTCCTTTCGAGAAAATTTTTATTAAAAATTTTTATTTAATAAACCCTGATACACAAGGTACAAAAAATTAATTTTTCTTTTTAATTATATATTTTTCAATTATTTCAAAATTCTTTCACAATACATAATAAACTATCACTAAAATTATTAATTTTATAAACAATACTAAAACAAAATAAAATAATTATTTTTAATAACAATAATATAAAAAAAAATATAAGTAATTATATATTATCAATTTATATTGATTTGCACAATAATCTTTTCAGTGTAAATGAAATGCTTAACTAAAAAAGCTTTAAATTGTCATTCTAGATACACTTTCCAGTACATCTACTATGTTACGACTTATCTTATATTAATAACAAGAGCGACGGGCGATGTGTGCATATTTTAGAGCTAAAATCAATTCTTTTATCTTTAAAAATTTACTATTAAATCCACCTTCAAAAAATAATTTCATATTTTTATCCGTATAAATAATTTTATTGTAACCCATAAATTCTTAATCATAAGCTGCACCTTGACCTGATATATTTTTTAATTAAAAATCATGAAAATTAATATTCTTATAAAATCTTCAAATAACAGCGGTATACAAACTGAAAAACAAAATTAAGTGAGGTCCATCGTGGATTATCGATTATACTACAGGTTCCTCTAAATAGACTAAAATACCGCCAAATTTTTTGAGTTTCAAGACCTTAACTAATACTACTCTGGATTATTTATGATACAATTTTTATAATAGGGTATCTAATCCTAGTTTATAACAAAAATTTTTAAGCTTCAATAAATTTTTATATATTAATTAAAGTAAATTAAAATTTCACCTAAAAAATTACTATTTACTAATTAATAATCATTTAACTTATATCCAATATAATTTACTAGTATTCTTTGTATAACCGCAGCGGCTGGCACAAATTTAGCCAATACTCAATAATATTACCAATTCTAGATTTATCTAATAATTAATATCATATACTGCGAATAAAAATAATAAAATATTCTTTTAGAATAAAATAAATTCTCACAAAAATTTACATATATAAACAAACTTATAATAAATTAATAAGCCAAAATAAAACTTTTATATTTTAAGAAAAATCTTAAATTCCAATTAAATTTTATAAACATAAATTATATAAATAAATAAAATTAATCAACATAATTTTATTAATAAATATTCATCAATTAACTAATTATAATTAAATCCTCCCGGATCAATTGATCCCCTTAAATCAATATTTAATGAATTATTTAAAAACTAATCATAATTTTTATAATTATTATATAAATTAATTAGTTAACTAATTTAAATAATCTATAATCACTTATATTTTTTTTTTTTTTTTTAATATTAAATATTTATATTAAATTATATAATTTATACAAATATATTATACACATATATATTATAATATAAATATATATATAATATATATTTATATTATAATAAAATATTTAATATTATTATAGATAATACATATATATTTTATTTCTTTCTAATTTATATAAATGCATATATTAATAGTTCTCTATAATATATAATATATAACGTCCGTACCTTGCTAGATCTTGGAAAATATGAGCAAGCAGAACGTGAAATGCTTCAAGCTAACATCCAAATAATGTGCATCAGCGAAACCAAATGGAGAGGACTTGGAGAACATACATCCTCTACAGGGAAAACATTCATGTTATACTCTGGCGAAGATGAACACCAAACTGGACCTAGAATAGGTGGTGTTGGTATCATGTTGACTACTGGCGCAAAGCACAGTCTAATAAGCTGGGCTCCTATTTCCAAAAGATTGATATCAGCACGTTTCAGATCCAGAGTAAGAAACATCACGATCATCCATTGTTATGCTCCAACCGAAGACGCAGAGGAAGAAGCGAAACTTAATTTCTACACCCAATTGAGTAATGCTTATGACAGCGCTCCAAAAGCCTATATTAAAATCGTCATAGGCGATCTAAACGCCAAAGTCGGCACGGAAAATGTAGGATTAGAGCGTGTAATGGGCAGGCACGGGCTGGGAACAAGGAACAATAATGGCGAAATGTTAGTTGATTTTTGCAACGAACGACAACTAACAATTGGCGGAACCCTGTTTCCACACAAAACTTGTCATAAAGTTACATGGGTGTCTCCGAATGGTCAAGTTCAAAACCAAATCGACCATTGCATTATTCAACAAAGGTGGAGAAAATCCCTCTGCGATGTTCGAAACAGAAGAAGTGCAGACATCGGAAGTGATCACCATTTGGTAGTAGCCAGTCTACAGTTACGCACAGCAGCTGTCCAGCGTAGATTGTTAAACCAAACCAGAATACCGAAATTCGATGTCAACGGTTTAAAAGACCCATCAACTTGTCGCAATTTTGTAAATAAACTTCGTGACAGAACCGCAACATCGAACAACTTAATATCTATAAACGACAGATGGGATCATATCAAAAAAGCGTTTATTGACACTGGTTTGGAACATGTGCCGAGTGCGATGCGAAGAAGAGGGGATCAATGGATGTCTCAAGCTTCATGGGATCTTATAGACCGGAGGAAGCAGCTGAAGAATAACATTAATCACCAGCAACATCAACACCAAAGAGACATCCTTCGCACTCAATATCAAGAAGCACATAAGTTAACACAGCGCAGTGTAAGACGAGATAGAAGAAAACATATGGAAGACCTTGCAAAGAAAGCGGAAACTGCTGCTGCCAGAAATGATGCTGCAGAGCTCTACAAAATCACACGGCAAATTTCTGGCCGTAAAAATAGAGCGCAAAAACCAATTGCCGACGAAAATGGCAAACTACTTGTAACGATGGAAGATCAACTGCGAAGATGGAGGGAGCATTTTTGCAAACTGCTCAATGATCAGTTTGTCGAACAGTCAACACCCGTGAGCCCCCAAAACCGCAGATCTTTTCGAGGCATTGACACGGGCAATCCAACCGTACAAGAAATCAAATCAGCAATCAGCTCATTAAAAAACAACAAGGCAGCAGGAATAGATGGTATACCAGCAGAGTTCTTAAAAGCAGACCCAGACACAACGGCATCTATACTTCTTCCCTTATTTCAGGCTATATGGGAAGAAGAAATATACCCGAGTGACTGGAAAGAAGGAGTTATTGCTAAAATACCTAAGAAAGGTAGCCTGACCAATTGCAATAACTGGCGAGGCATATCACTATTATCCGTTTTCTCCAAGCTTATGGCGAGAATAGTACTAGAACGCATCAAAGAAAGAATTAACTCAACGCTCAAAAAGCACCAGACAGGATTTCGTAGCGGCCATTCTTGTGTTGATAACATAAACACCCTACGTATCATTATTGAGCAATCTACAGAACTAAACTCACCATTACACCTAATGTTCGTAGATTTTGAGAAAGCCTTTGATCGCGTAAAGCAGGAGTACATCTGGAAATCCTTAAATAGGAGAGGAATTCCAGAAAAGATAGTAGCCATCATAAAAGCTTCCTATGAAAATGCAAGGAGCTACGTCTTGCACTGCGGACAGCTGACTGAACCCTTCGAAGTGCAGCAAGGTGTGCGTCAAGGATGCATACTCTCACCAATATTGTTCTTAACGGTAGTTGATGACGTTATGACTACCGCTGTTGGTGAAAATGAGAGAAATGGCATACAATGGCATACATTCAAACGCCTAAGCCACTTAGATTATGCCGATGATGTGTGTCTAATGGCACATTCAAGTAGCGCACTCAACGAAATGTGTCAAGCCCTACATAACAACGGGATCAAAGTTGGGCTAAAAATCAATGTTGAAAAAACAAAGATTATTAGGACGAGCCGCAGCACACATCAAGCCATACTTTTCAATGAAGTAGCAGTAGGAGAAGTAGAGCAGTTTAAATACCTGGGTAGTATATTGACACCAGATGGAGGAGCTGAGCTTGACATTGAAAACAGAATCAGCAAAGCCCGTACTGCATTTGGCGTTCTCTCTAGGGTATGGCAATCGAACGCAATCACCATGCGCACTAAGCTAAGAATTTTCGAAACAAACGTCAAAAGTGTCCTTTTATACGCCTGCGAAACATGGAAAGTCACCGCAACCATCACTAAAAAACTGCAGGTGTATATTAACCGATGCCTTCGTCGCATATTGAAAATCCGCTGGCCACGCATTATTTCAAACAGAGCACTGTGGCAGCAAACTAACCAAGTCGCGATCGATGTCGAGATCCGAAAACGGAAATGGCGGTGGATCGGACATACCTTGAGGAAAGACAATACAGAAATTGCAAAGCAAGCCTTGGATTGGAATCCTCAAGGGACACGACGAGTGGGAAGGCCAAAGAAAACATGGAGGACAACCGTCTTAGCTGAAGCAGGGTCACAACAGAAAACCTGGCTGCAAGTGAAGCGTCTGGCTAAAGAACGCGAGCGATGGAAGGAGTTTGTTTCTGCCCTATGCCCCAATAGGGGTTAAAGGAATTAAAGTAAGTAATATAGATTCATTAAGTATTATATATATATAATATATTATAATATAAATATTTAATATTATTATAGATAATACATATATATTTTATTTCTTTCTAATTTATATAAATGCATATATTAATAGTTCTCTATAATATATAATTAATATATATTAATATAGATTCATTAAGTATATATATATAATATATTATAATATAAATATTTAATATTATTATAGATAATACATATATATTTTATCTCTTTCTAATTTATATAAATGCATATATTAATAGTTCTCTATAATATATAATTAATATATATTAATATAGATTCATTAAGTATATATATATAATATATTATAATATAAATATTTAATATTATTATAGATAATACATAATATATTTTATTTCTTTCTAATTTATATAAATGCATATATTAATAGTTCTCTATAATATATAATTAATATATATTAATATAGATTCATTAAGTATATATATATAATATATTATAATATAAATATTTAATATTATTATAGATAATACATATATATTTTATTTCTTTCTAATTTATATAAATGCATATATTAATAGTTCTCTATAATATATAATTAATATATATTAATATAGATTCATTAAGTATTATATATATATAATATATTATAATATAAATATTTAATATTATTATAATTATTGTTATTATTGATTATATAATAATAATATTTAACTATAAATAATTATTTAAATTATTATATAATATTTAAAAAATTTTAATTATATATTATTCTCTAATATAATTTTATAATAAATTTGATTAAAATCAAAAATTATTATAATGTTGTTTGTATTCATGTTATAGTTGTGTAATGTTTGTGTATAGCGAATTTGTAATTTTTGTAAGTTTTCAATTTAAAGATTTCATATTCTAAACGCATTAAATTTGTTGAGGTACGATTTGACAAGTTGTAGAGTTGTAGAGATTTTTTAAAGTCCTATTTTGAATTTTTTGAAGGATTTTTATATTGTTGTTGAATGTATTTCCCCATACTTTTATACCATAGGAAATTATGCTATGGAAAAGACTTAGTATACTGATTTTTTTAAACAGTGTGAGCGTCTTTTTCCTGGTTTTTTTAAACCCAGCGAAGTTTAGGTAACAATTCATTAACTTGTGGGTTCCAGTTTAAATCCTCGTCAAGCGTAACCTGCGTATTTATATTTGCTGACTCTTTGAATTGTGTCATTATTATACTTAAAATTTTTGATTTAATTAGGATTAATTTTGTCTTATATATGTGAACTGTGAGTTTGTTTTGACATCCACTCATGTATCAGTAACATGTCATCATAATATTTAATCGGCATATGTTTTCCAATACAAATATAAACATCCCTTTTCAGGGTTAACTATAAGTTTCAATTTTAATGAAACAACAACCAAAAGAAAGGTTTTTTTTGTTTTCATATTACAATGATATTTTGTTTTTAGAATATTGCGTTTTTCCAGGTGAAAACCCGTCTTTAATTTAAAGTAAATTTGAATTTAACGGTCACGCGGTTAAAGGTGAAGCTTATGACTCTAATATTATGCGCCGACTTTCTGTGTAAACGTAATTCATTTTCGCTTTTGAGGAGCGATTGAAATTTTTTTACAATTTTTGTTTTGTTTTTTTTTTTTTTTTTTATCTTAAAAAGTGAACGAGAAATATGAAAAAAAAAATGAGTTATTTCTTAAGAAAAATTATGTGTGCATGCATAACGGCGTGCAGTTTCTGTGAAAAAAATTTGAAATAAGTAGGTATGTTATGTATGTACTTCGGAATTATAAATTTTAAAATCTGACAAAGCGTATAAAAATATTGTAATGGTTTTTTCTTATGTTGCTACGATTAAGTTTTCAAAATAATTGTTTCTTAGTGTTAACCATTTTGGGTTAGATAATAATATTCTAGCTAAAATTCCAAATTTAGTTGGAGTTCAAAATAGATTTCCTAGAACCGACAGGAGGGGGTGGGAGATTCATCATGAGTTTGCTAAGCAAAAATTTGGGAACCTTCCCCATTGAAGGGCTACTAGGTCTTCAAAATTAAAACTTTTATGTTCTTATAAAACAGAAACTTATTCACCAGTGTAAGTTTTTCCAAAATTAAACGTTAACATTGAAGCTCCAACATTATATTTCGCACTTCTTAACAGGTTTTTTGAGTGAATTGGAGTTATATTCTAAGTATTCCACTATTATTCATATAATTAATAAACTAATGAAATAACTAAATTATAATATTATCATAATATATATTTTTATAAAAATAAATG
The DNA here is from genome assembly GCA_963082915.1 of Dolichopus griseipennis. Classification (NCBI taxonomy): domain Eukaryota; kingdom Metazoa; phylum Arthropoda; class Insecta; order Diptera; family Dolichopodidae; genus Dolichopus; species Dolichopus griseipennis. The sequence goes on along the minus strand of OY720441.1, from coordinate 124,296,375 downwards.
ATAAAATACTCAATAAGAAACCGTATATAATTTTGAAAATGTGGTTTTAAAAAACCCTTGGTTTTTTTCGCTCACTTATTTTTAAATGGAAAGCAAATTTTTGTTTCAGGAGTCTATTATTGTCACATTAATTATCCTCCATAATATTTGACATTTTAAAACTATCTGTCATTTGTGAAGTTAATAATATTTAAATAGATAATGAAAAGAGTGAAAAAAATTAAGGGTTATTGCTGAAATAAATAAAGACTTTTTTTTTAAATGGAAAAGTTAATTGCTTATTGGTAATCAAATAAAAAATATTATTTAATATAACCTATTCAAAAGAAAATTCATCTATTATGAAAAATTAATTTAAAGCTATTTGCCGAAAATTCTTTAATTATCTACTCCTCTCATCTACTCTTTTTCAAGAGCTAGTTCGGTGTAGCTGGTAGTAAGTGAGAGTAGTTTACTCCTCATATAGGAACACAAGTAATAACATTTGTTTGTTTGAGGAAACTTATGAGTCAAGATTCATGACCATACATAGAAAAAAAAAATAAACTAGACAAATAGGTATAATATAAAGTAAACTAAAGAGTTCAGAACCATTTCTTGCATACATACATTTGTAGTAAAAATTTCAGATTTTATTATTGAAATATAGTGCCTACTTTCCTATGTAGCTACTAAATTTAAAAATGGAATGAGGGGAGGAAAAATTTATCAATTTTTTAATTGATCAGTTATTTTTTTTTAATATCTTTGTAGATATATATGTTATAAATTACCAAATTACGGGGGCACGCAAGAATAGTAAAGAACACCCTTGTGCCAAATTTGAAGCTTCTACATTTTTTCAAGTTACTATCTTTATTAATTTTAAAGATATGCTTTAAGGTCTTCGGAAATGTGTGGCAGGTCCCCGACCCAGTACTCCAATAGGGCCCAAATTACAAGGACACTAAGGAAATTGGAAGGGACACCCTGATACCAAGTTTGGAGGTTCTATCTTCATTGTTTTCGGAATTATGCTCGTTTGGCCTAAATTCGATCAAAACGTTCTAGATTCCGAACCCATGGTCCAATCCCGAACTTACGCAATCCCCGCAGTAGCTTCATAACTAGTAACCTACAGCGCAAATTTGATGAAGATAGCGTCATTAGTTGTTGAATTATCCTGATTTGTTAAATATGTTCGTTAGCCCTTTGATCGATTAAAATGTCTAGAATCCGAACCCATAGGCCGATTTCGCCCATATGCAATCCTCGCCGTACTTTCAGTCCTAGTAACCTACAGTTAAAATTTTATTAAGATAGCTCCATTATTTTTTTGAGTTATCGTGCCTACCGACGGACGGACATGGCTATATCAACTCAGGAGGTCACGCTGATCACAAATATATATACTTTTCCATATCTAGCTCAAGGAAGCAAGCCTTTAGGTGGTTACCAAAGTTAATATACCCTTTTACCTATTCTATAGGTGTAGGGTATAAAAAGTACAGTTTTATATATGTAGGACAGCATTAACTCGAATTTTGGCTACTTGACTTCAGTAATTATGTACATATATGTATTTGTTTAGAAAATCATCAAATTTTCAGAACTATATTTATTTTAGAACACTATTTATATTTAGAATGTAAATCCCTTTTTTGTGTAATAACTGTACAAAATTATACTCTTATTATAGCGCGTTAAGCTACAGGAATAAATTATATAAAATTATAAATTTTTTTTTTAGCAAATTTCAAACGCAAGAATTGTAACAACATTGTGTTGCCATAAATTTTATTATGTTACTGGAAAAAAAAATAAATTTCGTGTAATATTAGTCTAATATAAATTATATAAAACGGATTTTTTATGTAAATTTAAAAGCACAAAAGCTCGAATTTCGAGCACAGGGCGATACTAGTTATTCATTGCTCTTTCAATTCAAGTTCATGTAAATTACCTGCTTCGTACACTAATACCAGGTTGTCAGCAAATAAACATTTAACACAGTTCTGTTGTAGATTTGCTATACTACTAATGCTGCAGGAGAAGAGTAAAAGACCTAATGAACTGCCTTGTATTTATAACTCCGTATTCGATGTTTTGTTTTTTACTTTTAATATCTTCTAAATTCGACTTACTGGTATCTGTTTTTGAAGCTATTTTAAACCATTTGTGTTCGCTGTCCATTATCCCATGTTCAGTAGTGTTTTCCTATCGTAGTTAATAAAATTTTTCTGAAAATAATTCAAACAAATATCTCATATGATTAAAATTAGAAAGAAGTTGAAATTTAGTCCTTTATGAAAAAAATATTTTAGTTTTTATTTATAAAATATAATATATAATATTATGTTTTATATTAAAATGTAATCTTCTTAGCCTTATAAAAATATAAAAGTATTAAATAAGAAAACAAATAAAACGGAACACAGTGTTTTGACCAATTTTATATTCCAAATAAAATTTACAGACAAATTCAAAATAACTAGAAATATTGAAAATATTTAAAAAAATAAAAAAACTTAAAATAATTTATACAATAATTACACAAAAAGGGAATTTTAAGACTTTTAAAGGAATTTTTTAAAAGAAAATTTTATCCTTATCTACATTTATTCTTTGATATTTCAATATTCGATTGATAACAACGGTACCATAGCCATCAGTGTAATTTAGTTATTACAAATATTACTGCAATAATACGAGGTTCAAACGGTATTGATATTAACATAATTCGTCTTTATACCCGTATGACTAAAGGTCAAAGGACATAGTAAATTTGCCAAATAAATTTTCGATATAGACTCAAATGTATGAATCGGATCAGAATCGAAAAGTAAATAGATTTAGCTATGAATGTCCGTCCGTCTGACCGTCCGCATGATAACCCAAAACATAAAGGAGCTACGGTTTTGAAATTTTCACAAATTCGTTTTTATGCAATAGTCGTCATCGCTATTGAAATTCATCCATTTTGGTCCACGGGTTCGAGTACCTGCCATACAACTTCTTTTTTTATATGAGCATTCGTCTATACCCAATGGGTGTCTGAAATTTTGCCAAAAATAATTTAGTTTTATTGCTAAAGTTTCTGCAAAATTTGGTTGAACTACTCGTACTGCAGTGGATTCGTGTAGTTGCCATACAACTTCATATTTCACATGATTATTATTTTATACATAATAAAGCCGAATGTTTGCCTAAATGTTTTTTTTAATAATATACAAAATTTAAAGCTGCAACATTATGTTCAACATTTGTTTAAGTCTTTTCTTAAATTTTAAAGGGGTTCTTTAAATTAAAGAAAGTTTCTGTTGGTTTTAACCATTTTTTCTAGATAATAAAATTTTAATTAAAATTCCAAATTTTGATAGAATTCACAATTTAATTCCTAGAACCTATAATATGAGTGGTGAGATGTGAGCAGATACTGAAGGTTCATCATAAGTTTGCTTGGTAAACATTTGGGAACTTTCCCCATTGAAGGGCTATTACGATTTAAAAATTATAACTTTCATGTTTTTATAAATTAGTAACTTATTTACAAACATTATATTTCGCACTTGTTAACAGGTTTTCTTGAGTGCATTGGAATTATATTCTACTTTTATTTATTTTGTATATTTTGTTTTTTAAATATTATTTATTGTGATGATTGATGAAAATTAAAAACGATTATAATTGTTAGTACAAAGACTGTGTAAATTTAAAAAAAAAACATTTTTTTTTTTAACCGAAAATCAAAGCCTACTATGATTGTTTTTGAATATTTTTTAAATTAATATGTTGTCAACATGATTTTATCAGTTTTTATTTAAAATATTTATTTTGAATGATAGTTCTACTATCATCTTTTCGTCAGTTCTGGATAATGATGTTCACAATTTATAATTATACACATTTTTTAAAATTATGAAATAGGGTTTTGAAATGAAATTTTTTTATTGTTTAATTAAAATTTTTTAATTTATTAATTTAAAAATGTATTTTTGTTTTTCAGAATCTTGCTTTGCTCATGGCCAATTGTATATTGCAATTTCTGAAACAACGAATTCTGCGGATTTAAAAAATTCACATTTTATAAGGATCCAAATAGAAACAGACCTCGGATGGAACAGTGACTGAACATTCAGTTTATAAGCAAGTTTTTTTGTAAAAGTTTTATACTCATCAATTTGGCTTTTAAAATAACATAGAGGAGTAGGCTTGCTGAAGGAACCTCTTTAAAAACGCGCGCTTTTTGTCCTCCCGCTAGGTGGTGAAGAAAAGGTAACAAAATGCAAAATTGATATATCTTAAAAAAAAGTGAAGATTTTTTCTTCACTTTCATTTTCAAAATTACAGTGATTAGAGTTCCAACCTTTCGTTCGAATAATAGTGAAATCAAAAATTAGAATATAATTGCAATGCACTCAAGAAAACCAGTTAATAAGAGAGAAATATAATGTTGGAGCTCCAATATTAACGTTTAATTTTGAAATAATATACACTCGTGAATAGGTTACTGTTTAAAAAACAAAGGTTTTAAAGTTTTAATTTTCAAGGTTCCCGAAATTTTTACTAAACAAACTTATGATGATTCTCAAGGATCTGTCTCCACCTCCTTGCCCACCCTCACCTAAATTTTTTTTCGCTCTAGGAATTGAATTGTGAATAACGGCAAAATTTGGAATTTTACTTAGAATTTTATTATATATCCTAAAATGGTTAAAACTAACAGACACTATCATAAATTTTCAGAACCTCTATTAAGTTTAAGAAAAATCTTTAACATGTTTTGAAACATAATGTAGAAGCTTTAAATTTGGATTATTACTAAAAACAAGTGATGAAAAAAAACCAAGGGTTTTTAAAAAAGCACATTTTCAAATTTATATTGTATTACATATTGAGTTTAACTTTGGAAATATTTACTTGGAAATAGTTACTGCTTACTTATAAAATTTACTGCTAACAGTAAAGTTTTTAATTTAAAGGTGTTATAGCCCTTCAGTGGGGAAGGTTGCCAAGTTTCTCAAGGATCTAACTTCATCTAACTCCTCCCTCCCCCCTCCGTCCCCCTCCATGTTTTTAGGTTCTAGGAATTAAATTGTGAATTCCACAAAAATTTGGAATTTTACTTAGAATTATACAATCTAAGAAAAAATGGGTAAAACTGAGAGACACTTTCTTCAATTTAAGGAACCGCTTTTAAATTTAAGAAAAACCTTTAACATATGTTAAAATATAATGTTGGGCCTTTAAATTTTGTATATTAATAAAGAAAAAATTGGACAGATATTCAAGTTACAGGTGCTTAAAAATAGCAAAATTTAAATTTTCGAGCCCTTATAGCTCCTAAACAGGGGGCTCGACAAAAAAATTTTATTAACCGGCTCCTACTAATATTTGAGGATCTAACTTCTCCCAAAATTTCAGGATCCTATCTTAAACCGTTTAGGAGATATATGGGACCAAAAATTTTGCAAAAATTGAGTTTTATATAATGGTAAATTTTAGTACCGTATGGCAAAACTATACATTCAAGCGACATATTTTTGTAAAGCCTATAAAAGCAGCTCTCCTCTACCGTTTTTTTATTGAAAATAAAACTTACAGAGCTCTTGTTATATCAATTTAAATATAGGGCTTTTCTGGAATTTGCAGGGGCTGTAGCTTTGTCATCCTTCAAAATTAAGAAAAATCTTTGACACATGTTGAAATATAATTATAGAGCTTTGAATTTTGTATATCACTAAAAAAAAATTTGGGCAGGTATTCAAGTTACAGGTGTTTAAAAATAGCAAAATTTCTATTTTCGAGCCCTTATAGCTCCTAAATAGGGGACTTGACAAAAAAATTTTGTTATCCGACTCCTACTAGTTTCTTAGTATCTAAGTTCTCCCAAAATTTCAAGACCCTAGCTTGTACCGTTCAGAAGATATGTGTGGCCAAAAATTTTGCAAAAATTGAGTTTTGTGTAATGTTAAATTTTAGTACCGTATGGTAACCCTAAATATTTGCCTTTTAAATATTTATAAATTTTATGAAACCAGCTATCGTTTGCCGTTTTCAGATTGAAAATATATCTAACAGAACTCTTGTTATAAAAATTTAAATATAGGGCTTTTTCCAACTTTGGGGGGCTGTAGCCCCGTAACAGGTGGGGCTACAGAAAAAAATTATTCTACGAAATTATTTTTTTTACGAAAGCTACCCATGGTTAAAATTTCTTTACTCTATTTCAAACGATGTAAAAGTTTTTGTAAACATACGGACAGACGGACAGACAGACGGACGGACGGACGGACGGACGGACGGACGGACGGACAGAGTGAAACTATATAGGCACATTTTTACAAAATTTTTTTAAAATGTGCTAAAAATTTAGACAGGTATTTAAGTTACAGATGCTTAAAAATTTTCGCAAAGTTTCAATTTTCGACCTCTTACAGCTCTTATACCGGGGCGTCACAAAAAAAATTTTAACCGGTTCTTACTAATTTCTGACGATCTAACTTCTCCCAAAATTTCAAGCTTCCAGCCTAAACTGTTTGTAAGATATGTGTGGCCAAAAATTCAGTTTTCGCGCAACGGTTAATTTCACACTGTATGGCGGCTACTCTATAGTTTTAGGCGATACATTTTTGTAAAGCATATAAAAGCGGCTCTCTTTTAACGTGTTTGAATTGACAATAAACCCTATAGAACTCTTGTTATACGCATTTAAATAAACGCCTTTTTGGAATTTTTGGAGCTGTAGCTTTATCTGCTTTCAAAATTAAACAAAACCTTTCACACATATTAAAGTATAGTATTGGAGCTTTGAATTTTGTATATTACTAAAAAACATGTGGGCAGGTATTCAAGTTACAGGTTTTTAAAAATAGAAAGAATTCAATTTAAATTGATGAAATAACTAAATATTCTCATTTATTTATATTTAATGATAAATACTCATTATGAAATACTATTTAATGATAAACTTCTTTAACGATATACTACTTAATTAATAAAAGTAGTTTCTTTTACTACAATATTTATGTATTTTTTTATAGGTTAAATAAAAACTATTTTTATAATAATTAACATAAAATTAAATATAAAGTATTAAATTCTTCTTAAACAATTGATGGAGTGTTGCAGAGGCCAAAAGGTACTTTTCTAAATTGGTATCGACCATCAGGCGTTATGAATGATGTGAATTTCTGAAACAATTTTTCAGGTCCAACGTTGCATCATAAAGTCGTTCCAATACATCTTCTATTATTGATAGAGGGTACCTGTCTTTTAATTTACGATAATCAACGCACGTCCTATTTGTTCTATCCTTTTTCTTTACGAGTACTATTGGCGAAGCAAAATCTGATTGAGCTGATTTCGCCCATATGCAGTCCGCGCTGTACTTTAAATACTAGTTAACCCTTGTAATCAATTGGAAGTTCTATCTTAATTTTAGGTTACTATTTCTATTAATTTCGATGATAAGCTTTTAAATCTTGGGAGGTCTAAGAGAGGTACCTCAACCATCACTACAATTGATCCCAAATTAGGGTGACAGACAGTAAATAGTAAGGAACACCTTTGGCCCGAATTTAAAGCTTCTACATTTGTTTCAAGTTACTATCTTAATTAATTCCGAAGATATGCTTAAGGTCTTCGGAACTGTGTTTTCAGAACGACTTTCATGAAGATAGCGTCATTAGTTGTTGAGTTATCCTGATTTTTTCTATATGGTCGTTAGCCCTTTGATGGATTAAAGGGTCCCGAAATCGCACCCATGGACTGCTTTCATCCTTATGCAATCTCCGCCGTACTTTCAGTACTAGTAACCTAGTATTTAAATTTCATCAAGACAGCTCTATTAGTTTATTGATAGCTCTATTAGTTTAGAACTATTGAGTTTTTGGATATACGTTCGTTAGCCCTTGAAACGATCAAAAGTGAACGGACGGACGGAAATGTCTAGATAGACTCAGGAGGTAACGCTGATCATAAATATATATTCTTTTCCATATTTAGCTCGCTTCCTTTAGGTGGTTACAAACACAATAACAAAGTTAATATTATATATTAATATAATAAAAATGTTCAAAATTATATTGTGTTTCATATTGAGTTTATGGTAAAACCTTTTATATAGGTATAGTGTAGTAGAAAGAGTGTAGTAGATTAGACTGTGTATACCGGTTAGAAATTCATATACCATCCAAAAGAAAATATAAGTTGAATGGCAGCTCTTCGAACGTCTTCTTTTATACCAATTGTTTTTTATTCAAACGTTACGTTAGCCATTAAAGTTAACTACTATTGACAAAATTTCAGACATCCACCTTTATTATATACAGAGTAATGCTCGTATAAAAGAAGACGATGTTTGGCAGCTACTCGAAACTTCTGCAGTAGACCAACCAAATTTTGCAGTAACTTTGGCCATTACACTAAACTATTTTTCGCAAAATTTCAGACTTCCACCTTTATTAGATACAGAGTAATGCTCATATAAAAGAAGAAGTTGTAAGGCAGCTCCTCGAACCCACTGCACCATCCTTACTAAATTTTCCAAAATTTTGGCCATAAAACTAAACTACTTTTGGCATAATTTGAGCAGTCCTACCGGAAGATCTGGAACCTAACCCAGGTGGAGTAAGTAGGATCGACAAACGAACGAGATTTTAGCGGGTCGAGTCTTATGTAATCAAAACATAGGCTTGATTTAGGAGCGTCTGCACCAAGAATTGGCGGTTCCAAGCGGGTGTCTGTCTTGAAACAAGCGGCTCGCTATATAAACGTGTGTGAGATGTGTTTGCTCATGCAAAAGGCAAATGTGCCTACAGACATGAGCTTATGGGTTTATCAACTATATCTCATAAAACACTAACTGTATAAAATATACAAACATAAACAAAAATGCGAATGGATATATTTCCCCAAGGGGTAATCATAGTAATATGGTGAATCCTCCTTTGACTTCTTCAGTTTATGTAAACTGCACATTGGATTTGGGGGTGCAGATAAATTAATGTTTAAATACAAACACGAATTATAGAATTTAGGAATAATGCTAAATACTGAAGCAAGATGCAATTTTATCTCTTGGAAACCAATATCGCGCAAACCGATGACTGCCAGATTCAAATTCAGGGTCCGAAATATAACCATAATACAATGTTACGTTCCTACCGAAGAAGCAGAAGATAAAGAAAAGCTAAATTTTCACACTCTACTTGGGACAACATATGATAACGCTCCCAGAGCCGACGTAAAGATTATATTGGGTGATCTAAACGCGAAAGTCGAAACGGGAAACTGTGGTTTAAAACGAGTCATGTTACGGCATGGCATTGCGGTAAGAAACGACAATGGCAAAAGGCTTGTGAATTTTTGCAATTCCCGCCAGCTAGTCATTGGTGGTACGTTGTTTCCACATAAGTCATATCATAAGGTAACATGGGTTTTCCCAAATGGTCAAACTGAAAACCAAATAGTCCATTTCATTGTCCAGCAGAAGTGGAGGAAATCTCTTTGCGACGTTCGAAATAAGAGGAGCGGTGACGTTGGAAGCAATCACCATTTAATTGTTGCGCGAATGCAGTTAAGAACAGCAGCTGTCATGCAGTTAAGAACAGCAGATGAAATCAAGTGCCTGTCAGAAGAGCACTCTTCGATGTTGAAGCATTAAAAAACTCCCGCAACACGTGGAAATTTTGTACATGGAGAAGTACAAATTCCGAGAAAGGGCATCAACATTGAATGAAGCAAATGAACGAGAGGACGGGGCAGTTTCTATGGATGAGCTTTTTCGTTTTTTGGATGTCGAGTCAAAACGGTTTGACCGATTGACTTGAAATTTTGCAGAAATGTTTCTCTTGGCAACCGGAATTAGTTGTATGAATTTGGTTGGAATAAATTAACCCATTTCGGCCTGGCGTGCTTCCAAAAAATGTTGTGTTTCCGATTTGTGTCCAATATGACAGGGTGATTTTGCAGGCGAAAAGAGAGGCTGGCACAAATTTTTGTTGAATTCGATTAGCCGCCCTCGTGCCCAGTGAAGCTTTTTCACTGTTTTTAATGTCGAGTCAAAACGGTTTGACCGATTGACTTGAAATTTTGCACAAATATTAATTTTAGCAACCGGAATTAATTGTATAAATTTGGTTGGAATAAATGAACACATTTCGGCCCGGCGGGCTTCCAAAATATTCTGTGTTTCCGATTTGTGTCCAATTTTACAGGGTGATTTTGCACGCGAAAAGAGAGGCTGGCACAAATTTTTGTTGAATTCGATTAACCCGTTTGGGCACGAGGGCGCAATGAAGTTTTTTCAATGTTTTTGATGTCGAGTCAAAACGGTTTGATCGATTGACTTGAAATTGTGCACAAATGTTTCTCTCAGCAACCGGAATTTGTTGTATAAATTTGGTTGAAATGAATTAATCCATTTCGTGCTTGCGGGACCCAAAAAAATGGTTTTCTCGATTTGTGTCCAATTTTACAGGTTGATTTTGCAGTCCAAAATAGAGGCTGCAAAAAATTTTAGTTAAGTTCGATTAATCCTTTTTCTACGACGACGCCATGAAGTTTTCTATAAATTTTATTTGCTTAAACGATTAAAAGAATTTTATTGAAAATTTTGTATCAGCATTTTAATTATAAAAACCCACAGGGTTAATTTGGTTTTGATCTTTTTACGCGTTTTCCACAAATATTCAATGAAATTTTTAAATTTTTGGTATTAACGCAAGTTAAACTTTATTTCAAAAGCTCACTTAATTAATTAGACCAATTTTTTTGCTCTCCAATCAAATAATTAGCAAAGTTAGATGAGATAATATTAATAACAATAAAAAACGAGGAAGATTATAGTTGCCCTTGTCAACTTTTAGATACCCGTGCATACCCACTAACCGTTATTTATTTCCTCTATGCTATTATAAATATTACAAAAAAAATATAAGAAAGTAAAATAGTTAAAAAAAAATTTACCTTTTTATCCCATAATTTTAGCTTAAAAAAAAAATTAAATTTTTAATTCCATTATACTACCATAATTTTTGCTTAAAAACAAAAAAAAAAAAAATAGCCCGCCCTAAAAGTTGGTCCGAGTGATGTCCAACTTTGCCAACTAACTTGCCCTATTACTTTATCTGCCCAGTTTTGATTTTAACCTCGTAGCTTCATTAGATTCACAGTTATCGAATTGATTACTTTGTATGGCAGCTGCCCGAAAACGGGTCCGTAACATTTTGAAACTTCATGTAAGTGCTCGATTCATTATATAACTAACAGTGGGTAATTTTTATCCTCGTAGTATTATCAGTTTCCAAGAAATTCATATTGGTGCAAAGAAGTTGTATAGCAGCCCCCCGAAAATGGGGCCGTAACATTTTGAAACTTCATATAAGTTCTTGATTCATTATAAAACTAACCGTGTGTAATTTTCATCTTCCTGGTATAATTACTTTTGAAGAAATTCATATTGATTTAAATAGGTTGTGTGGCAGCTCCCCGAAACCTTGATCTGGTCTTAACCAAAAAAAATAGGGAACCTAAAAAATGTCCCAAAAATGTTTTGTGTGAATTTCAAAACTCTTGCTCTAATTTTTCAATTCCATCTCTTATAATTAATTTTTAATTCACAAATACTTATATTAAAACCAAGAAAAATAAGCATCATATTATAATCATACTCATATAATGATCAGATCATCATGATCAAAAATTATCATCATATTCATAATTTTTTTTCATTTTAATTCATAAATCTCAAAGTACAAAGTCCAAATCTAAAATTTTTTTAAAAATTTTACGCATCATTTAAATCGTATGAAATCTTTATCTACTTTTTGTAACAAAAACAAAAAACAAAAAAAAACAAAAAAACAAAAACAAACAAAATTCATATAATTTCATGTTAAATACTTCATGTTAAAATTTTTGTATGAAAATATTGGAGTTAAAAAAGTTAGCTGTTCGAGAGCTACCCGAAGTTTTGGTCCGATCTTAACCAAAAAAAATAGGGAACCTAGAAATTGATTGAAAAATATTTTGTGAAAATTTCAAAACTGTAGCTCTTTTAGTTTTTGAGTTATCGTGCTGACACACAGACGGACGGACGGACAGACACACATAGCTAGATCGACTAATTTTTCGATTCTGAGCCGATACGTACCCTTGACACTATATCTAGCTCGTCTAGATCGATGCGTTACAAACGGAGGAGCAAATCTAATATACCCGATGTCATATATGTATGCACGGGTATAAAAAGCTAATAAAGAATCCGAAAAATAATATCTTTAAATTTAAAAAACGTAACATTTTCCTTCTCTACATTTTTTCGTAAGTCTTTGTTTTTTATCAACTTTGCAGTTGTTGTTTTTTAAAAACGATTTCAGTATTAAATTGCAGTTTTCTTCAAATAAAATCTAAAAATCAAAAAAAATCAATTTCATATATATTATGCTTAAATACATAGTATTTTAAAACAGTTTTTCCAAGAAAGAAGCCTATATTTCTCTCATAAAATCATGAACAAACGAGGAAGAGCGTAGTAGAACTTCATGTAAGTACAAAACAAAATATAAGTTGAAAAGCTGATTTTTAAACTTTTTCTAAACCATCAACTATATTTTATTCAAACGCTGGCAATTCAAGTAAACTACTATTTACTTAGTATAATGATATAATGGCAAATTTAGTATACCCTTTTCACCTCTCAATGGAGTTTTTATTTAAGTTGATATTGTTGAAAAAAGTTAACACAAGAATGGTGTACATGTTAATTTTAAAATGTAATAAAGAAATTTTTTCAAACGATTTTTTTATGGATTATTCTAGCAATTTATCAAATTTCACTTGAAACTTTTCATAATTATTAAATAATAACAATAAAAATTCAGGGAGCACCATGTCAAGAGGCAGAAAAAAAACGTACAGAAAAATTAGAGATAATCGTTAAAACTGTTTTGCAAACTGTTTTTTTAAAGATTTTATTTCGCAATCGGTTAAAAGAACTCGATAAAACATTTTTTTAAACATTCCCCTAATCAAAGAAGTTTTACCTACTTTCAAAAATTGGACGTAATTTACTTAAAATATAAATATTTTTTTGAATAATCGTAGGAATGATAAGTATATACATTTACGCATACAAAATTTACTTTCAAATGGTCAAACCGTTTCTGCTTAAGAATAAAGTAATGAAAAAATCTGTAAAAAGCTGCTGTGCCGCAATGGGTTGATGGAACTCAACAAACCTATTTTTGAAACTTTGACCAAGCAATATTTCGCAAAATTGGACGTAATATCCATCCACAATTTTTTGTGGAAAAATTGTCGGGTGCAAGAGTTAGCAAATTCCAAGTCTGTTAATAGAGTGTACACCTTTCTGAAAGAGGAACACAGATACAAAATTTGAAGTCAATTGGTTAAACCATTTCTAATTTATAGCAAAATAACGAAAAAAGCTATAACAGCTGTTGGGCCGCAATAGGTTAACGGAACTCTACAAATATTTTTTTGAGGCTTCCTTTTTAACCAAAGCAGTACTTCGAAAAATTGGCTGAAACTTGCTTTTTTGCAAATTGCATGCTCCCGAGCAACGCCGGGTAAATCTGCTAGTAACCCTTATTAATCTTATTTGTAAAAGATTTTTGTATAGCTGATATCAAAGAACCTTAAAAAAAGTTTGTGAAAGAGCGCAAGCATAAATTTCCAACTAGAGAATTTATAAATGATAATTTTAAAAATTATTCTTTTGGAACTGTGTATAACAATAAAATAAATAAAGAGCTCTGTCAAATACTAGAAAAATTTTATGTTATAACAAATAAAAAAAAAGAGTTTTTATCGAACTACATAAAAGAAAAAAAGAAACAAACTTTTTAATTGTAAACACAGATAAAGCTAAAGATCCAGGAGCACATTAGTTGGTTAGATGCGTTGGGTATCGCATATTTTGATTCTTTTGGCAGAAAACCTGATAAATTGGAAATTTTAAGTTACTTGAAAAATCATTGTGTAGTTTTTAATGAAAAACAATTACAAAGCAACTATTCAGATGTCTGTGGACAGTATTTTTGTGTTTATACATGGTATAGTTGTTGCGGTTATAGTATGAATACCTTTTTAAAAAAATTTAATATAAACGACAAATTAATTATAAATACCTTTCAAAAGCTTTTTGGAAAATACAAGTTGTTACAAGCTTGTGTTCCTAAAACGTATAAGTATTAAAACACTGTATATAAATGTTAGTAAAATTAAAGAAGTGGAGGTATTAGGTCAGAGTTATAATTTATTGCTAAGCTATACATATTTCCTTAATAAAAGTCACACATTAAAAATTTCTGTTGGATTTGACTGTAAAACGTTTGAAGCTTCATGCATATTTCAATTAAATAAATTTTTTTATCAATTTAACGCAAAACTCGATATGCAGATGATAAAAGACATAAAAGAGAGCTTACATTATAGGTTATGGTCTGAATGGACAAAGCATAAGTATTAACAGAGAAGAAGCAGAACTGTTTTACAATTTAAACGATTTTATTCAAGCAGTGATGACCAAGTATAAATCTGCTGAGTTAAATGTAAAAGAATATGGTGCAGAATATATATTAAGGCTAAAAAAAGAAATTTATATACCAATGCAGCGTTTTAATGTACAATTTAATTATTCAAGACTATTGTATTTACATATATAGTTATTTAAACAGACTAAAAATTATTTCTAAAAATATCTTATACGAGTATAATATCAAAGTAACCAGGATCTCCCTGTTGATTATTTATACCCCAAATTTCATTAAATAGAACTCGTTCCCCATCTTCAGCAATTTCTTCTTCCACTTCTTCTTTTTCATCTTCCGATTTAACTATCTGAAGTCATTTTCATGAAACATGATATGTTGTAGAATCAGGCTGCATTTTATTGAGTTTCTACTAACAGTCAAAATGGAAATGAAATAAAATTTAAAATAAAAGCCGAGTTATATACTCATGTAGAAAAAGTATAAAAGCAAATTAGATTCAAACAGACAATTAGTTATAATATAATTAATTACATTACCTTTAACATTTTTTAAAACAAAATGTCAAAAGCTCAAATAGTGATTGAAATTCATAGACAGACGAAACATAAATTTCTTAGAAGAAAATTCAAACAAAAGGTTTTAAATAACACGTGGCAAATTGATTTAGTAGAAACGATACCATATGCAAAGTTTAATGAAGGTTATAAATATACGTTGACAGTCATTGACCTTTTACCAAATATGCCTATGCTGAACCTGTGAAAACAAAAAATGCTGAAAATGCTTTAAATGCCTTAAAATCGATTATTAGTAGAGCCAATTATACCAAAAAACATTCACTCTGATCAGGGTAAGGAATTTTTTAATTCACATTTTCAAAATTATATGAAAGAAAAATCAATCAATCATTATCATACATTTAGTGAATTAAAAGCATCAATTGTTGAACGATTCAACCACACATTAAAAAATTCGATGTGGAAAAAATTTAGTTTAAACGGGAATTATAATTGGTTACCTATTATACAAACACTATTAAAAGAATATAATTCCAATAAACATAGTACAACAAAACTTTCTCCTGAAAAAATTACAAATAAAAACGAAAAAAATATACTAAGGAATGTGTATACTGAACCTACAATTATCCAAAAAAATAAATATAAGGTTGGAAATTTTGTAAGAATAAGTAAATAAATGTTATAAATAAAGGTCATTTCGAAAAAGGTTATCAGCCGAATTGGTCATCTGAAATATTCAAAATTGAAAAGATCAATAATACTTATTCTGTTACATATCATTTATCAGAATACACTGACACTCCAATTTCTGGAGAAGTACCCAGATACCTACCTTTTTGAGAAGATTATTAAAAAACAAGGAAATAAAGTATACGTAAAATGGCTTGGATTTGATAACAATCATAATACATGGCTAAAAAAAAAAGATATTGTTTAATTGTTGAATATATTCTTTATTGTTTTTAAATAAATATATATGTACAAACAAATACAAACACATATTTTATTGTATCTTTTGTCTCTTATACCCCTATGGAACTGAACTGCCGTTTTCATTGAATTTCCTTTTTTCTGGTTTTGGTTGATATTTTTTTGTTTCTTGAACAGCTAACACTTCATGTTCTTTTTTCCTTCTAATTGGGAAATGACATGAATTTCATTACAATTATTTGAATTTAATACTGCTTCTTTGATAGTATTAAAAGTAAGTTTTTGTAAGGTTGTATGATTTAAACAAATTCATTTAACCTTACATGCAATTTCTGCAGTATTATATTTCGTGCTACATATATTGTAAGCGTAGTAGGACCCCCACTCACAAATTCAGTTATATAACTCCCCAAGCCATAGCATTCTAATTCAGCTGTCATGTCTCCAATAAATTTTCCTGTTGGAGGATCATATTATCCTTCCAGGCTTACATACAAAACAAAGTCAGTGTCATAATAAAGAACTCTTTTTGGAAAAATATGATTGACTTCAATAGCTAGATCTGTCAACATATCATACAATTCAAAGCTTTTAATTATAATTTTGGTTTTTTGTTGATTGTTTTTTTGTCCAAATTTAACCCAGAATGAATTTAAAATTAATTTAGCTAAAGATCTTGTTCCTGGCTTTTTGTTTTATTTAGTTGATTCCAGTTTGACATCCTCCTTATTTAAGAAATCTTCTATATTTTTTATTTTTCTTCATTGGTTACACATTTGATTGGCCAACCTGAAGCTTCTTGTTTAACTTTTATAAATTCATTAATCATATAGGTGAATAATCCGCTCTTATTTTGATTATAAATTACGATTTCATATCCCCATATTTCATAAATTTCTAACAGTTTATACTCCTTTTCAACAGCTTTTGAAACCTCATCAATTATCCAAGTTCCTACAAAGGCCCTTTCTTCGTCTGAATGTAAACAAAATTTTGGGGGCGTCAAATTTTGCATTTAATAATTCCATCTATGTTATCTATTTTTAATTTGGACAATCCATTTCTCCGATATAAATTTTTAGGTGACCAATAGGAACACATACACACATACGGATATAAAGAACACACATCTATATATTTAATTTTTTAAAAAAAAAATTTTCCCCTGGTTTACATTTATAGTGTGAATATATATTTCCTGTTCTACCTCTATAAAATGCATCTCTCGGATTCAAAGGTACTTTATTGATTGATGAATGATTTCGCAAATAATCCATGTTTTTATTAATTTCCATTTGTTCTTGAAATTAACATTCCCACATTTCAATTAAATTAAAACCGAGTAATTATAAATGTCGAGATTTTACTTTATTCATCATTGCTGTTGAATAAAGTTTTATGTCGGTTAGTAGTTAAACATTTTGGATGTCCGTGGTAATAGCAACCATGAAATCCAAATATTTCGTTAGTTTGCTCACAAAATCCATCAATAGTTTTTTCTTTACCATTAAGTGCACACTGAATATCAATTTTTCACAAGTTTATTTCCCAAATCAACCACCGGAGAGATATTTTTGAATGGTTATCTACTAATCTATATCAATTTTTTGGAATAAGACCTATGATTTTAGCTTTCAACAAATTTCTAAGAATAAAAGGCTACACGCTGAAGCTATGGTAGTAGCTACCAAAAAGGACATGCTTCGGTTAATATTTACACATCACTTAAGCAGTAACTCACAAAATTTTTGTAAAAGTTGAATTCACTTTTTTTATTTTCTTCATACCATTTTAAAATTTCTTCATATTCATCTTTTTTCATATTATCAGCATCCAATATAATGTTCATTTTCTTTCTTGTTAAAAAGATGAGGAAAATAACCTTTTTTGAATTCTTTTAATAGGTCGAAAGCTTTTGGTAACTTTTGCCAAAACGTTGAGAAGTAATACAAAAAATCTATAAATTTTATATTATCTACTAGCTTTGGATGAAGATTAGTTTTAGTTAATACATAGTCTAAAACAAACTGATGATCAAATGCTTGATTATTGTGTGCAATAAAAACTATATGTTAAAATGTTTTTCTCAATTTTTAAATATGTTCCATTAATTTAGTTAGTTTAAAACAAACTAAATTTACATTTTTGGAAAAAGAATAAAGATTCAATATTGATACAGATATCACATCTATGTTAAATGACGCACAAATTAGGTTCATGCCTTTTCAAATCCTTAGATACAAATTTTTCTTGTCTTGTTTCTAAATTTATAGAAAGTTTTGAATTTTTTCCTTATTTTTGTTTTGTTGAATTTTCCTCATTTTGCAGGTGATTATCTGGTACAAAATTTTGCAAAAATCTCTCCACATGTATGGTTTCTATTTGTTTTCAGAACTTTAAAGCAATTTTTGCATTTTTTAATTTCTTCACACTTGCTTATTTTGGTTGAAGTAGAAGGTTTATGATTCTCCAAACATGTTGGACTACGAAAAGATCGATTACAGTCTTCGCACAATTTATTTTTTATATAACCAGAACAGGCGGGCTCTTTTTGACAGCAAGGTCACCTTTTTGATCATTTATGTGCATTTTTTTCATAGTATGGAATGTGACATTCTTCACAGTAGTATTTTGCAACAAAAGCAGTGGTGGGAGAACCGATTACATTGTAATGTCGTTTTTAATCTTTTACCATCATTGTTTCCTTTGAATATTAACTCCCCACCTCTTGTTCCATATTTATAGACAACTATTTTGTATTTTGTTAAATACTTTTGTTATACTATTCTTTAAGACACTCCGATAGTAAACAAATTTTTCAACTTTGGCTTTTGAATCAATAATTGCACAAGATACGCATAAATTATCCGTGTTATTAATAGCAATAATTTCTTTTCTTTTCTTGCTTTCGTCATTGGAGCTTAAAAATTTATTTGTTCTTCCTCTTCCAGTTGGTAGTTTAAATTTATCTGTAATCCTAAATAAAAGAAATAAAAAATAAATAAAATTCTTTAAAAACAATCTTAAGTTGTATATACCTTCTGAATTACTCTGGAAAATTTTCAATATTATATCCCAAATATCATTAAACTTCAAGTAGCTTACAGTTTTAAAGTTGAGAAATGCTGGACAATCTTGAAAACTTTCACCACAAAACGTGATCCCAATAATATCCGTGGGGCTTACTTCTCTAGTTACATGTTTGATAATAAAAGATTGTGATGTTTCCAACACGGAGTTTTACCCAAACATAGTGGAATATGGGGCTGGAGCTTTCGAAGTCGTAAAAGGTGCTGAAGGCCACGTCAGAACGTATATATAAAGCGACTCCTCGGTGTGGGATGAAAAGCGGAACTAAGGTAAAGTCGTTGATACTATAATTAGTGCCATCGCCTTTAACCTGAATTTCGCTTAGGGCTAATATAGCTGGCTTTTCCGATTGGAGGTGTACTTCAACTGATTGGAAATTACATGCTAAACCTCTGATATTACAAAAATTTAAATTTAAATTTGTAATCATTTATACAATTTGTGAGCGGAATGGGAGTTGAGGAAAAAAATATTTTTTTTCAAAATAAATAACTCTAATTTGAACAAAAATGAAAAACAAATAATAAAAATTCGAACGTACATCAAACATTTTACCAAAAAATATTTAGAAATATTAGAAAATATTAGAAAATGCCAGTACTAAATAAATGGCGAACAAGGTACAACAGTTTTTAGTACCTTATTGTACACAAGGAGAAGTTAACATATTCACCATGTATTCAGCACGGACATGAACCTTCTTATAACATAATATTTTTTTTTTTTTTTTTATTTATTTAATAAAAAGAAATATAAGTTACAATTATTATTTATAAATACTAGACATAGACAATAACTTAAAATTGGTATAAAAAGTCTTAGCGGTTATAAAGCTTATATAAACAATTATACAATATAAATACAAAAATAATTATATATTCATACATATATATACATATATACATATATATACATATATATACATATATACATATATACATATATATACATATATAGACATATACACATATATTCATATACACATACATACATATACATTTAATTTTTTATAAGCCAAATAAATCATTAAGAATAGTAGTAACATTTTTATATTTTATTAACATTTCCATTTTATTAATTTTTTGTTATAGTTCTAATAACCTTCCTAATAAAATTGAATAATTTTTTATCAAAAACTTTAATTTAGTTGTGAATCTACCCATATCACTGAATTTTTTTAAATCCTGAGGAAGACTGTTATAGATTCTGATTGAGGAGCAAAAATTACTGTTATTAGCCAATTCAGTTCTAGCTTTTTCGTGACACAATTTATCCATATTTCTTGTATTATAGTTGTGTATATTCCTTCTTTTTTTTAATAAAGTTTTACCACAAATAAATAATATACAGATGTCTCAATTCGTAAAAAAAATGACCCCAAGTAATTTTAGCACATAGATGTCGCTACTATGACCGTTTGGAACTAAAAATTAGATCTATGGTGAAATAAGAAATTGATTAAAAAAATCCAAAATATACCATGCACAAAAAAAAATCTTCTGTGGTAAAAAATTTTACTCACCACTCACTCAAAATTTTACTCACCATTAGAAATTAAGCGTTGTTATTGTTTTCGAGTCGATCACATTTTTATCTATGTGGTAGTTCTACTGAACTTATATAATGTATACATAAATAAATAGAATATCGCTGTGTACTTAGATTAGATTATAATAATTTATATATGGATATGTGGTATAATATTATTATATGAATTATAATATACATACATACAAATATATTAATTGTGTATTCATTTATTATAATATAAGAATAAAATAATAGAAGTTGAAAATTCAAATTCAAAAGTTGAAGGAAATTTTTTTTAAAGGTAAGTAATTTTTTAAGTATATTTTTTTACTACATTATATTATAAGAAGTATATAATTTTAATAATTTTTTATTTTTTATCAGCAATAATTTAAAATGGCTTCGCAAAAACGAATTTGCCATATTTTGAGTTGCAAAGCGGACTCAAACACATTTCCTGACCGGCAATTTTTTAAGTTCCCTAAAGAAAATTCAAGGATGTATAGGGAATGGAAGGCTGCAGTAGGAGAATTTAACATGAGAAGAGTTAAAAAATCTCTTATATGCAGCAAACATTTTCAAAGTAGTGATATAGGTACGCTATTATTTTTAAATTTTTTAAATTAATTATTAAAGTAGGTAGCATCTGTAGTATTTACGAATGTAGTATTTCGTTTTTCTTACCTAAATATGTACACAAATTATCATAAAAGTAACTATATTCATGGAATATTGATGTATAATTAAATATTTAGCCAGTTTTTTTAATTTAGTTAAAATTAGTTTTTCACGGTTATCATATTTTGGCGAACATTATATAATTAATATATATAATTTGGCGAAAATTATATAAATATATTAGTCAACTATGATTCTAACTTCTTTTTGTTTTTGTTTTTGTTCATATTATATTAGTCGCTGTATGTAAAAATATTCTCGATTGTATTGTATTGTAATAGGAAAAGATTTATGGAAGAGTTTATTTTTTTCTTTCCTACTATTTTACTTGCATATTCTTCTTATCTCTGAATATTTTTTCAAATTATGTAAAAAAATTTTATATAATTAATCCTGTTAAGTTTCCTTTTTAATTGAATTTTTTTTTCTACATGAATAGGTACTCTATGTATATAATTACTGTATGATACGAAATTTAATTCTTTTAAATTAATATTAAATTTATTAAAATGCAGGTATACGACGTTTAAAAAAAACTGCTGTGCCAAAATTTGCGCTAGAGAAATATGAAAATTCATATTTCGAAAATGATGATGCCCTTAATGTTAATCATTTTGATCGAACTTATGCACGAGTTAACTATTTAAAGCCGACACTTCTGAATGATTTGGACGAAAGTGTTGATATTGAAGAATTAAATAGAGCTGCAAGAGTTATAGATTCAAATAAATTCCAAAATGAATTTTTAAAGTGTGAAAATTGCTGCAAACAACAGCACTTTTACATTAATTCATTAAGAAAATTGAAAAAAGAAAAGAAAGTTTTGACAACAAAGTTGAATAACTTTAAAAAAACGAAAAAGGTGCTTTTAAGAAAAATTAGTAGATTGAAGCAGATCATTCAAAATTTAGAAAAAGAAAACCGTTTTCCGTTAGAAAATTTAATTGACCGATTACCCGTAAGTAAAAATTCTAAAATATTTTCTAAATTAATTCTTTCTGACAAAAATAAAAATTTCATGGAGGACGAAAAATGGATTTCTCAAGTTATCTTTTTTCGTTCTTCAGCAGGTTACAACTTTTTAAGGGATCAGCTTGGTTTTCATTTACCACATCCCTCCTCTTTGCACAGATGGATAAAATCAAAAGTTTGTTACCTGGAATGGACATTAATGTCTATCAGGAATTAAAGAATTACGTTAATTCAAATTTAAAAGAAATTGAAAAGGAAGTAGTTCTTATTTTCGACGAAATGAGTATACAAATGAATTTATCATATAATAAACATAAGGATATAATAGAGGGTTTTGTAGACTACGGGAAAAATACAAGATTAAATGAATGTGCAAAGTCGGTTTGTGTATTCATGGTTAGGAGTATTTGTGGGAAATTTAAGCAACCATTATACTATGTTGCTTGTCCAGGTAGTATACCAAAATGTCAACTCGAGTTAGAGTTATATAAATGTCTGGAGATTTGCAAAAATCTTCAATTAAATGTCAGAGCTATTTGTTGCGACCAAGGTCCAACTAACCGTAGTCTTTTTGCTAGTTTGAATATTTCACAAAATAATTCCAGTTTCTTATATAAAGACCAAATAATTTATTTTATGTACGACATTCCTCATCTTTTTAAGAGTGTTAGAACCAATTTAAATAAACATAATTTATTTACTAGTGATGGGGAAATAAGCTGGAAAGTTGTTGAGTATCTATACAACTTAGAAAAAACAAATACTACCAAAATGTGCCCTAAATTAACTAATGCACATATTAATCCTACAAATTTTCAAAAAATGAGTGTCAAACTAGCTACACAAGTTTTAAGCAGAAGTGTTGCTTGTGGAATCGAAGCTCTTATAGCATTAAATAAATTTCCACTTAATATCAAAAAGTTTGCAAAACCAACAGCGGAATTCATTAAAAAGATGAATAAACTTTTTGATGTGTTGAATGGGAACCCACCACTTCAGCGAAATGAATATAATTTTAGTTTTCTTAGAGAAATGAGAGAATATATTTTAAATATTAAACCAATGGGTCCTGCAAGAGAACCTTTTTGTTTTAAAGGTCTGGTAATCACAATTGACAGCGTTCTCAAACTAACTTCAACATTATTTTCGTCTAATGACAATATTTTTTATATTTATGCCAATAAGTTGAACCAAGATCCACTCGAAAATTTATTTGGTAAGTTGAGGGCTAGAAATGTTAATAAAAACAATCCGAGTGTTGCCGAGTTTAGCTCCTCATTTGCCAAAATAATTTCTTTAAACATTCTGTTTAAATCAAAAATTTCAAATTGTGAGGAAGACGATTGTGATTTCCTTCGCCTAGATTGGGATATAGTTTTGCAAAATACTGAAGAAACTTCTTTCAATTTATCCAATGGGAATGAACTATCTGAACAAAGCGATGATATTCAAATTGACGACATTGAAAATAATATGAACGTAGGTAATAACACAATAGCAGTAGAGGTACCTAATATAACCGATGTTGCAACAAGGTACTTTGCGGGGTACTGCATTTTCAAAATGTTCAAAAAAATAGGTAAAAATTGTGAAAATTGTTCTAACGAAATGTTAAAAAACAAAAATAATTATAATTTAACAGAAATTCTTATAAAATTAAAAGAATATGAAACTTCAACCAATTATCCAATTTTATCATGGCCTTCAGAAAAGTTCTTTCAAATATGCCGCTTGCACGTAAGTGTCTTTTCTCAATATTTTCAAAAAACACCGTTCGTACGAAACTTAAAACAAAATATCGTCAAACAATGCGAACAAAAAATAAATTTTCATTTTCCCGATTGGTTTCAGAAAGATAATAGTTGCTATGAACATAGAGTCTTATGTACTGATTTCTTAATTCTAGTTTTACTTTGGAAAAATAGCAAGTGGGTTTTGGACAAGAAACAAAATCAAGTTCAAAATAAAAAATTAAGAAATACAATGCATATTTAATTGTCTGTCCGTATTTTTAGCAATCTGTATTCGTCAGTTTGTCTGTCTGTTTAAAAAAAAATAAAGAATATCAATTAATTTTTGTCTGTCTGTCTTTCCGTCAATCTTCATTCCCATGTGTTTTTTGGTCTGCCTAAGAAAACTAAAAGGAATTTTTAAACTATAATAAAAAAATAAATTCATTTTTAATTGTCTGTCCGTCTGTTTATCTATCTGTACATCAGTCTGTTTGTGTGTCTGTCTAACAAATAATAAAAAACAACTGCTCTTCTGTTTTTCTTAAAAGTACATACATACACATATATATATATATATATATATATATATATATAATGTATTATTATATGATTTTTTCATTTGAATTCATTTGTTTTTTATCTCTCTATCTGTCTATTGTCATTTATCCATCAGTGTGTTTGTCTGTCTGATATTTACGAATGATTAACAGCTAAGAGCTACTTTTTTTTGTTTCCCTTATATTAAGCTAAATTTCTTTAATAAATAATTTCCATAAAACATTAAGGCACAGCAATTTTTTTTAAGGTCGTAACTCGTAAGTATATTTATCTATTGGTTTGAAATTAATTATGTTTTAAATTTTGTTTTATTTTTTATTATTTATTTTGTATATATAATTGTGAAATAATTATTTTTAAATTTATTTTTACATTTTTTTTTTTACTTTTTTATTTGTGAATAATTATGATGGCTGTTTTTATTTTTATTTTGAATTGTTTTTTAAATTTTTTTGTTTGCATATTTTATTTAATTTATAATAATAATAAGGGTTTTTTATGCCAAATGGAATTTTATTACATACATTATGTATTTTGAATTATTAATCATTAATCAATAATTTCCACTTGGCTTTTTCCCTTTATAAATAAAATTTAAATTAAAAGGAATAACAATGTAGTTTTTTTATCAAATTTTATAGGTACTTTATTAGGTGCTGAGTGCTGACTACATTTAGAATTTACGCATAATAATTTTACTTAATCGTAGATTATGTATCATTATTTATAGGTGAAGTTTACACTGAATTAAATTCTGAACTTTATTATAATTTTGACTTTTAAAAGAAAAAAATATACCTACACAGTTGTTTCGGCTTTTTTCGTTTTATTAAAAAAAATAAAATAGAAATTGAATTTTTGAGTTGATTGGGTTTTTTTTATTTAGAGAAAAGTAAATTAATTTATGGAAAAATTGAAAAAAATTTTTTTCAGATAGGTATCAATTTACTTTTCTCTTAAGTATGTACGCACTCACATATTTATTTTTATTTCTCAACAAAAATCTATTCAGTTTACCTATTAACAATTAACAAACATCTATACCCGGTGTACGGGATTTGAATTTTTCACACTAAATAATCTATTTTGCTCTTATAAAAACTTATAAATTTAGACTATTCTTCAGTTACATTTGCTAGACAAAATTAAAATTTCGTTGTTTGTCCTTCGCTATAACTCTATATATATTACGGCAAAGAGATATGCACATACATATATCAAAATCAATAATATATCAAAAATTTTAAAACTCTTATTTTTTTTAAAACAAAGCAAAAAATTTTTATATATTTCATAGTAAAAAAAATAACACAAAAAAAACAAAAACAAAAGCAATAAAAACTATACAACATCCATATAAAAATGGCTTATTAAAAAAAACATATTCATTCAAAAGTAATATTTTTATCTATTTGTGTTTTTATACCCGTGCATACATATATGACATCGGGTATATTAGATTTGCTCCTCCGTTTGTAACGCATCGATCTAGACGAGCTAGATATAGTGTCAAGGGTACGTATCGGCTCAGAATCGAAAAATTAGTCGATCTAGCTATGTGTGTCTGTCCGTCCGTCCGTCCGTCCGTGTGTCAGCACGATAACTCAAAAACTAAAAGGGCTAGAGTCTTGAAATTCACACAAAGTCATTTTTAGATAATTTCTAGGTTCCCTATTGTTTTTGGTTAAAATCGGACCAAGGCTTCGGGGAGCTGCCATACAACTTTTTTGCACCAATATGAATTTCTTCAAAACTAATTATACTACGGGGATAAAAATTACACACGGTTAGTTTTATAATGACTCCGGCACTTATATGAAGTTTCAAAATGTTAGGGCCCCATTTTCGGGGGGCTGCCATACAACTTCTTTGCACTAATATGAATTTCTTCAAAACTAATTATACTACGAGGCTGAAAATTACACACGGTTAGTTATATAATGAATCGAGCATTTATATGAAGTTTCAAAATGTTGGGGCCTCATTTTCGGGGGGCTGCCATACAACTTCTTTGCACCAATATGAATTTCTTCAAAACTATTTATACTACGAGGCTGAAAATTACACACGGTTAGTTATATAATGAATAGAGCACTTATATGAAGTTTCAAAATTTTAGGGCCCCATTTTCGGGGGGCTGCCATACAACTTATTTGCACCAATATGAATTTCTTCAAAACTAATTATACTACGACGATAAAAGTACACACGGTTATTTATATAATGAATCGAGCACTTATATGAAGATTCAAAATGTTACGGCCCCATTTTGGGGGGCTGCCATACAAAGTTTTCGATTCAATAACTGCGAATCTAATGAAGCTACAAGGTTAAAATTAAAATTGGGCAGTTAAAGTAAAAGGGCAAGTTAGTTGGCAAAGTTGGACATCCCTCGGACCATCGGAATTTTAGGGTGGGCCATTTTTTTTTTTTTTTGTTTTTTTTTTTTTTTTTTTTTTTTAAGCTAAAGTTATGGGACAATGAATGAAAATTTTGTTTTTTTTTTTGTGATTTTTTTTTTTTTTTGTTAATTTTTTTGTTTTTTTTGTTAATTTTTTTTTTTTTTTTTCTAAGCTAAAGTTATGGGACAATGAATGAAAATTTTGTTTTATGTTTTGTGATTTTTATTTTTTTTTTTGTTAATTTTTTTTTTTTTTTTTTTACGTCAAAATTATGGAGTAATGAGTTAAATGTATAAGGGAAGTATATTACGGTTTATTTTATACACCATAGTGGGTATGCACGGGTATCTAAAAGTTGACAAGGGCAACTATAATCTTCCTCGTTTAATTTATAAACACATGCAAATACTTATACCACCTTATACGATGAGTGGTGAAAGTAAAAGGTATTTTTGCCTATGGTGTAATTTAAATAAATTATTTCAATTTTATTTTATTCTAAAACCAATTTTGTCAATTGGTTTCGATCTTAACTAATTTTAATAAAATGTCTTAGATCAATGTCTATTAAAAATTAATGGACCTTAAGAAATGGAACACTTTTTTTGTATGGAATGAGACATCTGTATGTTATTTATTTGTGGTTTTACCACAAATAAATAACATACAGATACAATTCGTAAAAAAAATGACCCCAAGTAATTTTAGCACATAGATGTCGCTACTATGACCGTTTAGAACTAAAAATTAGATCTATGGTGAAATAAGAAATTGATTAAAAAAATCCAAAATATACCACGCACAAAAAAAAATCTTCTGTGGTAAAAAATTTTACTCACCACTCACTCCATTAGAAATTAAGCGTTGTTATTGTTTTTATTTTTAATTTGGCATAGATGTGGCGTGTCGAGTCGATCACATTTTTATCTATGTGGTAGTTCTACTGAACTTATATAATATATACATAAATAAATAGAATATCGCTGTGTACTTAGATTAGATTATAATAATTTATATATGGATGTGTGGTATAATATTATTATATGAATTATAATATACATACATACAAATATATTAATTGTGTATTCATTTATTATAATATAAGAATAAAATAATAGAAGTTGAAAATTCAAATTCAAAAGTTGAAGGAAATTTTTTTTAAAGGTAAGTAATTTTTTAAGTATATTTTTTTACTACATTATATTATAAGAAGTATATAATTTTAATAATTTTTTATTTTTTATCAGCAATAATTTAAAATGGCTTCGCAAAAACGAATTTACCATATGTTGAGTTGCAAAGCGGACTCAAACACATTTCCTGACCGACAATTTTTTAAGTTCCCTAAAGAAAATTCAAGGATGTATAGGGAATGGGAGGCTGCAGTAGGAGAATTTAACATGAGAAGAGTTAAAAAATCTCTTATATGCAGCAAACATTTTGAAAGTAGTGATATAGGTACGCTATTATTTTTAAATTTTTTAAATTAATTATTAAAGTAGGTAGCATCTGTAGTATTTACGAATGTAGTATTTCGTTTTTCTTACCTAAATATGTACACAAATTATCATAAAAGTAACTATATTCATGGAATATTGATGTATAATTAAATATTTAGCCAGTTTTTTTAATTTAGTAAAAATTAGTTTATCACGGTTATCATATTTTGGCGAACATTATAATATAATTAATATATATAATTTGGCGAAAATTATATAAATATATTAGTCAACTATGATTCTAACTTCTTTTTGTTTTGGTTTTTGTTCATATTATATTAGTCGCTGTATGTAAAAATATTCTCGATTGCATTGTATTGTAATAGGAAAAGATTTATGGAAGAGTTTATTTTTTTCTTTCCTAGTATTTTACTTGCATATTCTTCTTATCTCTGAATATTTTTTCAAATTATGTAAAAAAATTTTATATAATTAATCCTGTTAAGTTTCCTTTTTAATTGAATTTTTTTTTCTACATGAATAGGTACTCTATGTATATAATTACTGTATGATACGAAATTTAATTCTTTTAAATTAATATTAAATTTATTAAAATGCAGGTATACGACGTTTAAAAAAAACTGCTGTGCCAAAATTTGCGCTAGAGAAATATGAAAATTCATATTTCGAAAATGATGATGCCCTTAATGTTAATCATTTTGATCGAACTTATGCACGAGTTAACTATTTAAAGCCGACACTTCTGAATGATTTGGACGAAAGTGTTGATATTGAAGAATTAAATAGAGCTGCAAGAGTTATAGATTCAAATAAATTCCAAAATGAATTTTTAAAGTGTGAAAATTGCTGCAAACAACAGCACTTTTACATTAATTCATTAAGAAAATTGAAAAAAGAAAAGAAAGTTTTGACAACAAAGTTGAATAACTTTAAAAAAACGAAAAAGGTGCTTTTAAGAAAAATTAGTAGATTGAAGCAGATCAATCAAAATTTAGAAAAAGAAAACCGTTTTCCGTTAGAAAATTTAATTGACCGATTACCCGTAGGTAAAAATTCTAAAATATTTTCTAAATTAATTCTTTCTGACAAAAATAAAAATTTCATGGAGGACGAAAAATGGATTTCTCAAGTTATCTTTTTTCGTTCTTCAGCAGGTTACAACTTTTTAAGGGATCAGCTTGGTTTTCATTCACCACATCCCTCTTCTTTGCACAGATGGATAAAAATCAAAAGTTTGTTACCTGGAATGGACATTAATGTCTATCAGGAATTAAAGAATTACGTTAATTCAAATTTAAATGAAATTGAAAAGGAAGTAGTTCTTATTTTCGACGAAATGAGTATACAAATGAATTTATCATATAATAAACATAAGGATATAATAGAGGGTTTTGTAGACTACGGGAAAAATACAAGATTAAATGAATGTGCAAAGTCGGTTTGTGTATTCATGGTTAGGAGTATTTGCGGGAAATTTAATCAACCATTATACTATGTTGCTTGTCCAGGTAGTATACCAAAATGTCAACTCGAGTTAGAGTTATATAAATGTCTGGAGATTTGCAAAAATCTTCAATTAAATGTCAGAGCTATTTGTTGCGACCAAGGTCCAACTAACCGTAGTCTTTTTGCTAGTTCGAATATTTCACAAAATAATTCCAGTTTCTTATATAAAGACCAAATAATTTATTTTATGTACGACATTCCTCATCTTTTTAAGAGTGTTAGAACCAATTTAAATAAACATAATTTATTTACTAGTGATGGGGAAATAAGCTGGAAAGTTGTTGAGTATCTATACAACTTAGAAAAAACAAATACTACCAAAATGTGCCCTAAATTAACTAATGCACATATTAATCCTACAAATTTTCAAAAAATGAGTGTCAAACTAGCTACACAAGTTTTAAGCAGAAGTGTTGCTTGTGGAATCGAAGCTCTTATAGCATTAAATAAATTTCCACTTAATATCAAAAAGTTTGCAAAACCAACAGCGGAATTCATTAAAAAGATGAATAAACTTTTTGATGTGTTGAATGGGAACCCACCACTTCAGCGAAATGAATATAATTTTAGTTTTCTTAGAGAAATGAGAGAATATATTTTAAATATTAAACCAATGGGTCCTGCAAGAGAACCTTTTTAATGAACCTTAAAAATAATATGAACGTAGGTAATAACACAATAGCAGTAGAGGTACCTAATATAACCCATGTTGCAACAAGGTACTTTGCGGGGTACTGCATTTTCAAAATGTTCAAAAAAATAGGTAAAAATTGTGAAAATTGTTCTAACGAAATGTTAAAAAACAAAAATAATTATAATTTAACAGAAATTCTTATAAAATTAAAAGAATATGAAACTTCAACCAATTATCCAATTTTATCATGGCCTTCAGAAAAGTTCTTTCAAATATGCCGCTTGCACGTAAGTGTCTTTTCTCAATATTTTCAAAAAACACCGTTCGTACGAAACTTAAAACAAAATATCGTCAAACAATGCGAACAAAAAATAAATTTTCATTTTCCCGATTGGTTTCAGAAAGATAATAGTTGCTATGAACATAGAGTCTTATGTACTGATTTCTTAATTCTAGTTTTACTTTGGAAAAATAGCAAGTGGGTTTTGGACAAGAAACAAAATCAAGTTCAAAATAAAAAATTAAGAAATCCAATGCATATTTAATTGTCTGTCCGTATTTTTAGCAATCTGTATTCGTCAGTTTGTCTGTCTGTTTAAAAAAAAATAAAGAATATCAATTAATTTTTGTCTGTCTGTCTTTCCGTCAATCTTCATTCCCATGTGTTTTTTGGTCTGCCTAAGAAAACTAAAAGGAATTTTTAAACTATAATAAAAAAATAAATTCATTTTTAATTGTCTGTCCGTCTGTTTATCCATCTGTACATCAGTCTGTTTGTGTGTCTGTCTAACAAATAATAAAAAACAACTGCTCTTCTGTTTTTCAGTTTAAAAGTACATACATACACATATATATATATATATATATATATAATGTATTATTATATTATTTTTTCATTTGAATTCATTTGTTTTTTATCTGTCTATCTGTCTATTGTCATTTATCCATCAGTGTGTTTGTCTGTCTGATATTTACGAATGATTAACAGCTAAGAGCTATTTTTTTTTGTTTCCCTTATATTAAGCTAAATTTCTTTAATAAATAATTTCCATAAAACATTAAGGCACAGCAATTTTTTTTAAGGTCGTAACTCGTAAGTATATTTATCTATTGGTTTGAAATTAATTATGTTTTAAATTTTGTTTTATTTTTTATTATTTATTTTGTATATATAATTGTGAAATAATTATTTTTAAATTTATTTTTACATTTTTTTTTTTACTTTTTTATTTGTGAATAATTATGATGGCTGTTTTTATTTTTATTTTGAATTGTTTTTTAAATTTTTTTGTTTGCATATTTTATTTAATTTATAATAATAATAAGGGTTTTTTATGCCAAATGGAATTTTATTACATACATTATGTATTTTGAATTATTAATCATTAATCAATAATTTCCACTTGGCTTTTTCCCTTTATAAATAAAATTTAAATTAAAAGGAATAACAATGTAGTTTTTTTATCAAATTTTATAGGTACTTTATTAGGTGCTGAGTGCTGACTACATTTAGAATTTACGCATAATAATTTTACTTAATCGTAGATTATGTATCATTATTTATAGGTGAAGTTTACACTGAATTAAATTCTGAACTTTATTATAATTTTGACTTTTAAAAGAAAAAAATATACCTACACAGTTGTTTCGGCTTTTTTCGTTTTATTAAAAAAAATAAAATAGAAATTGAATTTTTAAGTTGATTGGGTTTTTTTTATTTAGAGAAAAGTAAATTAATTTATGGAAAAATTGAAAAAAAATTTTTTCAGATAGGTATCAATTTACTTTTCTCTTAAGTATGTACGCACTCACATATTTATTTTTATTTCTCAACAAAAATCTATTCAGTTTACCTATTAACAATTAACAAACATCTATACCCGGTGTACGGGATTTGAATTTTTCACACTAAATAATCTATTTTGCTCTTATAAACACTTATAAATTTAGACTATTCTTCAGTTACATTTGCTAGACAAAATTAAAATTTCGTTGTTTGTCCTTCGCTATAACTCTATATATATTACGGCAAAGAGATATGCACATACATATGGATGCCTGTATGTAGGTATATCAAAAATTTTAAAACTCTTATTTTTTTTAAAACAAAGCAAAAAATTTTTATATATTTCATAGTAAAAAAAATAACACAAAAAAAACAAAAACAAAAGCAATAAAAACTATACAACATCCATATAAAAATGGCTTATTAAAAAAAACATATTCATTTAAAAGTAATATTTTCATCTATTTGTGTTTTTTAATTTATAAACACATGCAAATACTTATACCACCTTATACGATGAGTGGTGAAAGTAAAAGGTATTTTTGCCTATGGTGTAATTTTAAATAAATTATTTCAATTTTATTTTATTCTAAAACCAATTCTGTCAATTGGTTTCGATCTTAACTAATTTTAATAAAATGTCTTAGATCAATGTCTATTAAAAATTAATGGACCTTAAGAAATGGAACACTTTTTTTGTATGGAATGAGACATCTGTTTGTAGTTATTTATTTTTGGTTTTACTTTTAGTTATGCCCTTTCCAATTTTGTGAATTATTTTAGCCTTTTCCAATATTATTAATTCATTTAGCTTAAGAAAACCTGTTCTACTATATAGTTCTTCAGTAGGTGTGCGCCAATTTAACCCATAGAGTATCTTGATGGCTTTATTAATCGCTGTGCTCACTTTCTTTCTTAGTGTGGCAGTACAACACGACCATGTCGCCACATTGTATCGGATATGGGACATGATGTGTGCGTGAAACAACAGTCTAGCTGATTTATCCTCTAATTTCAACCCACATCTCTTAATAGCACCTAGTAATGGCATAATTTTTTTCAAAATGCAATTAACATGATCGTACCATGATAGTTTAGAATCTATGGTAATGCCAAGATATTTATAACATTGTTCCCTTTTGATTTCTTTGTTCCCAATACAAATTTTTAGATTAATATCAGGTTTATTGCCCATTCTAAATATCATATACTTTGTTTTTTTCACATTCACTGTTAGTTTATTTCCATTTACCCATTTCCTATATCTATCTAGATCCTCATTTACAAGTCTTTCCAGAGACTTAGCATTTTTTCCTGTATATATAAGTAAAGTATCATCAGCGAATATTTTATAGTCCGCTTTTAAGTTAGCATATTGCATATTATGTACATATAGTAGATATAGTGTTGGTCCAAGTACAGATCCTTGCGGGACCCCCAAAGTTAATGCACTTTTACCAATATACACACCATTGACTTTGGTCACAATAAACCTGTTTTCAAGATATGATTTTAGAAGTTTATGAGGAAGCCCCCTTATTCCAATTTCATATACTCTATCCAATAGAATTTTATGATCCACAGTATCAAAAGCTTTTCTTAAATCAACAAAAATTGAGCAGACATAATTTCCTTTATCCAGATTGCCAATAATAGATCTGATAGAATCATTTATTGCTACATCTGTGCCATGAGATTTCTGGAAACCAAATTGATTAATATCGAATCCACTGGAACTTTTGATAAATTCACAAATTCTTTTATTGATTATTTTTTCAAAAATCTTACTCAAACAACTAGTGAGTGTAATAGGTCTAAAGTCAGAAGTATCCAAAGGAGAACCATTTTTGTAAATAGGTATCACAGATGCGGATTTTAATGTTTGTGGATAGACACCTGAGCGAAAGCAATTGTTAACCAGATTACTGATTATTGGCGATATAATATTAGCTATAGTTTTTAAATCCTTTGCTGCTATGTTATCTGAGCCAGGTGCATTATCTTTCAAATTCATAATAACAGAATAAACTTCATTATGATTTGTAGGAATTAGAAACATAGAGTTTTCATTTATTATATTTCTTATCGTATTTTCATCCCTAACTTGAATGTTATCAGCTAATTTTTTCCCAATATTACTAAAGTGTTCATTAAAACTGTTAGCTAAGTCATTACAGCTATTTAAAAGTTTATCATTATATCTAGTTTCCCTAATTATTTTCTTATCATCTGATTTTTGGTTTGCTATGTGAGAGTTCAAAACTGTCCATATCTTTCTAGTATTTGAACCTGCTGTTTGTAATTTTTTGTTAAAATGAGCTTGTTTAACTTTTTTTATCTCAATATTGACCTTGTTTTTCATTTTGTTGTAATTAAATTTATGCTCTAAACAATTTGGGTACTTTTTGTGTCTCTTGTATAATTCGTTTCTATACTCCATCATTTTTCAGATTTCCTTAGACATCCAGTGATTGTGCTTTCTGGTTCTAATGTTTTTAACAATTGAACACCTTTCTTTAACAGTACTTATTAGTTTAACCAGTTCATCCACATTTTCGTAATCATAATTACGTAAATAATTTTCCATTAGATGTGAGTATTTTGCATAATTTGTAATATTTATTTGTTTATTCTCCATAGCTTCAAGTTTTCTAAGAACTGTTTTAATTTCTACACAAATAGCTTTATGATCTAAGTTTGGGATATCATGCATTGTGATATCAAACCATCGTCGCTGAATTTGCCGTTACTCTAGTAGCATTATCAAAATCAATATTATTTTTTATATGAACTGAATTGACATCTAGCATATCTTGATACCGTCTGCTTACATCCGTTTCAGAGAGTAGATCAATGTTTGTATCACCAATTAATATTATATTTTTATACTTATCAAACAATTGGTCTAAGTACTCTATAAATGCATCATTGTTCTCATTCGGGCTTTTGCAGCATACCGCAATGTTAATAACAGGCTTAGTATCTTCTAAGGAAATTACTATAGTATTGAATGAATTCGATGTTTCCAGAATTTTATAGCTAATACTTTGTTTTACATATATGGCAGCCCCACCTCCCCTGCTCAAGTTATTTGAAATAAATGATGCTGTATACCCAGGAATATTGAAGTATTTTTCGTCCACAGAATATAACCATGTTTCACCAACCATGATAATGTCAACCCCTGTTTTAATTTTTATAAAAGCTTCTACTTCAATTAGATTTTTTCTTAGACTTCTAGAATTAAAGTGCACAATTTTGATATTAAATAGCTTATCCAACATCATGGTATTCCTACCATATAGTTTTGCCAAGATTCTCTTATTTTCTGCAGATGTTCTCTATATTTATTATCTATATGTCTCCTGAAAATAGTTAGATCTTGTATTACTTCTTTTCTAGATAATCCTGTAGATTCATGATAATTGTAATATAGTTTAGAGAATTCTTGGTAGTTGTTTGGTAATCCTTCTTGATGTATAAGTACTTTCAGACTAGTCTGTGTCATACCCTCATAACAAATGTCATCATGATCATAAAAATAAGATAAGAACAATCTTACATTATTATATATTCTATGATCTCTAAATCTAGAAGTGGCATAAATATTATCACCAGATGCAATGGCATTTCTTGTTAATCTGACTATCGGTGGTGCTAAAGGATCTATAAAACTTTTACCTTTAGATTTTTCAACATCGGTACAGCTATCATTTAGAGTTTCTCCCTTAATCCAGTTAACATATTTATCTGTTGTCACTTCTTTAACTTTCTTTGTTTTTACAGCTTTGATATCAATTTCTTTGTTTAATTTATCAGATTTATTATCGTAAATTATACTAATATTATTATTGTTATTATTATTATTATTATTATTATTATTATTATTATGATTATTATTATTATTATTATTAATAGTAGTATTATTATTTTTATTATCATCAATAATATTATTATTGCTATTATTACAAGATACATTTTTACTACTAATGATTTCATCATTAATATTTTCAACATTATTATCATTATTGGCACATTTATCATGAATGATTTTGTTTTTATTGTCTTTATCATTCATTAGAATTTTATTTTTTCTTGACCAAAATTTAGAAACATAAGTGAGTATGCTAAAATGTCTTTTCACATGATTTGTCTTAGAGCTTTTATTTTTAATCGTAATTCTAGTTTTATTATAACTATTATTATTGTTATTGGAAACATGAACACTAGTTTTCTTGTAAATATTATTATTATTATCATTATTATTATTATTATTATTATTGTTTTTGGGATCAATATTTTTTGTATTATCAAACTTATTACTATAATTAATTGTAGTGGAAAAACTATTTGTATTACTAATATTATTATTAGTAGTAATATTATTAATGTTACTAATTTGAGTACTATTTATACTAATTCTATCATTATCATTTTTGGTATCATATTTAGTATCATTGTAATTTGCGTTGTTTTGAACTATTTCAATTGTTTTATTTTGTTCAGTTCCTATTATCTGTGATTGCTAGTAGCCTATTTTTTGTTTTTATACCCTACACCTATAGAATAGGTAAAGGGGTATATTAACTTTGGTATGGTGTTTGTAACCACCTAAAGGAAGCGAGCTAGATATGGAAAAGTATATATATTTGTGATCAGCGTGACCGCCTGAGTCGATATAGCCATGTCCGTCCGTCCGTCTGTCCGTCCGTCCGTCCGTCCGTCCGTAGGCACGATAACTCAAAAAATAATGGAGCTATCTTGATGAAATTTTAACTGTAGATTACTAGGACTGAAAGTACGGCGGGGATTGCATATGGGCGAAATCGGCCCATGGGTTTGGATTCTGGACCTTCTAATCGATCGAAGGGCTAACGAACATATATAAAAAATCACGATAACTCAACAACTAATGAAGCTATCTTCATCAAATTTGTGCTGTAGGTTACTAGTAATGAAACTACTTCGGGGATTGCGTAAGGTCGGGATTGGACCATGGGTTCGGAACCTAGAACTTTTTGATCGAATTTAGGCCAAACGAGCATAATTCCGAAACCAATGAAGATAGAACCTCCAAATTTGGTATCAGGGTGTCCTTTCCTATTTCCTAAGTGTCTTGGGAATTTGGGTCCCATTGGAGTACTGGGTCGGGTACCAGCCCCACATTTCCGAAGACCTTAAAGCATATCTTTAAAATTAATAAAGATAACAACTTGAAAAAATGTAGAAGCTTCCAATTTGCCACAAGGGTGTTCTTTACTATCTCTTGCGGGTTCCCTTAATTTGGGATCAATTGGAGAGGTGGTTCAGTACCCCTCTCAGACCTCCCAAGTTTTAAAAGCTTATAATCGAAATTACTAAAAATAGTTACTTAAAATTAAGATAGACCGTTCAAATTGTGTACAAGGGTTAACTAGTACTATAAGTAAAGCGCGGGCTGTATAAGGGCAAAATCAGCCCATGGGTTCGGATTCTGGACCTTTTAGTCGGTGTCAGGGATAACGAACATATATTAAAAATCACGATAACTCAACAACTAATGAGGCTATCTTTATGAAATTTGTGCTGTAGGTTATTGGTAATGAAACTACGGCGGTGATTACGTACGGTGAGGATTGGACAATGGGTTCGGAACTGAGAACTTTTTGATCGAATTTAGGCCAAACTAGCGTAATTCCGAAACTAATGAAGATATAACCTTCAAATTTGGTATCAAGTTGTCCCTTCTTATTGTGTAAGTGTCTTTGAAATTTGGGCCCCATTGGACTAGTGGGTCGGGGACCAGCCACTCAGTTCCGAGGACCTTAAAGCATATTTTCGAAATTAATAAAAATAGTAACTTGAAATAAATGTAGAAGCTTCAAATTTGGCCCAGGGTGTTCTTTACTATTTCTTCCGTGCCCCCCTAATTTGGGATCAAACGAAGTGATGGTTCAGTACCTCTCTTAGACCCCCCAAATGTGTAAAAGCTTATCATCGAAATTAATAAAACTAGTAACTTAAAATTAAGATAGAACGTTCCAATTGTATACAAGGGTTAACTACTATTGAAAGTATGACGGGACTGCATATGGGCGAAATCGTACCATGGTTTCGGGTTATGGAACCCTTGACAAGTTCAAGGACTAAAAAACATATATCTTAAAAACACCATAACTCAAAAAATAATGCCGGTATTTTGATGAAATTTAAACTCTAGGTTACTAGTAATTAAAGTACCATGGGAATTGGTTGTGGTCGAGTTTAATTTCAAAGCCAAAGAATATATTTCCTATGTCCTATGTGTCTCCGAAATCTAGACTTAATTGTAGTGGTTCAGCTATGTTCAAAGGTACTTGCTGCATTTATTTGAATATTTAAATTAATTATATGGAAAAGTCTAAATTTGTAATTGTATTTTAGAAATACATTTATTGCATATTTTGCGTTTATAAGCTTTTCTATTAGGTATATAAACTAACCATTTAAAATAATTGCAATTTTGAAAAATTTGGATTATTAAATATATTATGCTTTGATTATCTTTTTATCACAAAATTTAATAATTAGAATTTTTTCATTTTGTAATTGAATTGGAATAAATATATTTTCATTTATTTCAAGATTGTTTGTTTTTTAATATTTTTAAATAGATAAATTAGTAAGAATTTGTAATATTTTTTAATAGATAGTGTAATTAGAAAATGTTTTTAGTATTATAAAGTTAATTTGGTTAGCTATGTCTTACGATCAAATTAATAACAGCTGTTAAATGGTGTTAAAATGACTTATGGATATGTCCTTAAATTTGAACCAAATAGGTGTAGGGTATTTCTAAGTCGGTTGCACCGACTGACTGTTTCTTTACTTGTTTTAAAGTAAGTTTATGTTGAAAAGTAGGGCAGGATCTGCTAAAGTTTTGTGATTAACATCCACATTGACTTTTAATTTCTCATTATATTTCAGACAGTTTATGCACTTATTGATATCTTCATTCTTGCATTCACTAGTTTTATGTTCCTGATGGCACTTCAAACAAGTTTCAGTATTCCTACAGTCAACTGATTTATGATTAAATCCTTTGCACTTAAAACATCTTGGAATGTTTATGGCGTCAAATACTTTATATCTTTCCCAACCTATACATACTTTTTCATTTGACAAAATTTTTGGGAATGACTCCTTATCAACTTCAATAATAGTGTTGAACATTTCCTTGTTATATTTTTTAACTGAATATGTTTTTAGCACTTTAATTTCACTAATTTCTAGGAAAGTATTTTGTTTTTTTAGCTTTTCAATAATATCTGTATCACTATATTTATAATTAACATGTACAATTTCAACTTTTGGTTTCATTTCTACCGGGATTTTGATCTCATAGATTCCATTTAATTTTTCTTCCAATTCATTCTTAATTTTTTCACGATCCTCTTTTGTACCTGTTTCTATCAAAATTATACCATTTTTCCTATTTGCAACATTTTTGATATTAAAATTTTTTGGATCAACCTTTGTATTCAAGTCACATTTTGTTTTTTCGTTATTTTGCTTACTCTTCGGTTTTACAAGTAAAGGTAATTCTTTTTTTATTATCGTATTAGTACATTTTTTTGTATTTTTTAAAATATCGGCAAATGAACTCGTATTAGCTTTTTCATTTCCAGTATTATTTATTTTTTTGCATATCTCATCACTTTTTTTTATTGCATTTATGTATTGTTCATTCACCTTATCGCTTTGGTTTTTAAAGACTTCTGTAAATTTTGCCATTTTATCTAATTCTTTTTGTTGACTATATTTAATTTCCTCCAGACGTTTCATATAATTTGTTTCTATCGCCTTTAATAGTTCTATAATCTCCTTCTCATTATTTTTAATTGCTCTATCGAACTCTTCTTTATACTCTTTTAGTTGCTCGTTACTTTTTGTTACCGCACTTTCCATATTTTGAAGGACCAAGTCTACATTTTAAATGTATTAGACACAGTCATCGCATATAAACTTAATCTTCTCATTAGCAAATAACATATTTACTGTTGATTGATCCAAGCCAGAACATCTTAGCGCTTCATGGTATATTTTTTTACACACTCCTGCACATTCTATCCCTGTTTCCCCCTTTATTTTCATCTTGCACTTTTGGCACGAAGCCACTGTTGTTAAATATAGTTGAACAACAAATTAAAATAAATTTTGCTGAGTAATATCTTTTTTTTTTATTTTTACCGTATTTAAATAATATTTTAATTGATAAGTAACACGTCCGAACTTAACAAGTGATACTTAACGAATATTATATTATGTTTCTTTTTCCCACTTGCAGTTTAAATGATTTTTGTAATACACATATTATGAAAAAGATTACAACTGCAATATTAATTAATTAAATAGAAAAGCGCAAATAAATGTTTGCAAAAAAAAAAAATTTTTTTTTTTTGATATATTAGTTTAAGTGAATGGGGGAAAAGGATGGTTGACTAGCGTGTTTTTTTTTATTTTGATAATTTAGTCTATTAAATTTCTTTACAAGTTGAATATTGAAGAAAAGAAAAATAAAGAATTATTTATCCAAAATAGTGAAAAATAATAATAATATTGTACAAAATAGTTTTTTAGGCAAGCAAAAATTTTAAAATATAAAATAAATAAATTTGGAAAATAATAATTAAAAATTAAAGTTATAGAATAAAATAAATTTGCAAAAGAAAACAAAAGCTAATTAATATGAAATTGTGAACAAATAAATAAACAGTGTGTAATTTAACTTAATATTTAAAATACGT
This sequence comes from Dolichopus griseipennis, assembly GCA_963082915.1. Classification (NCBI taxonomy): domain Eukaryota; kingdom Metazoa; phylum Arthropoda; class Insecta; order Diptera; family Dolichopodidae; genus Dolichopus; species Dolichopus griseipennis. Next base: position 124,255,309 of record OY720441.1, on the reverse strand, counting down.
TAAAGATAAAAATGCAATTAAAAGTAAAGTTAAATAATTTAAGTAAAGTTAATTAAAAGTAAATTAATAAAGTTCCTTATTAAGTAATGCAATGATAAAATTCCAAAATTCGGTTGGTGTTATTTGTTATTTATTCAGCCAGTCCAAATTTATCATGGTGGCCATTACTGCAAATCTGCTATTGGTAATGATAATCACTTTTTCAATTAATTAATTAGAAACTCAAATTTTGATAATTTTGTTTAAATATTTTTCTATAATTTTATTTTAATTGTTGTTTTATTTTTTATTTCGTTTTGTGTTTTTTGTTTTTAGAAACAGTTTATAGTTAAATTAATGTTGAACTTGAATTAGTGTTAAATTTCAAACATATTTTCAATTTACTTTTTATTATTATAATAGTTTTGATAATTTAGTTTATTTTTTATAATTTTATAATTTTCAACTTTTTTTTTTTTTTTTTTGAATTTATCTTATAAAATTTAAATATATATATTTTTAAAATAAATATATTGAATTAAGGAAATAAAACACGACTGTGCCGAATTATGACGAACGAATCCCAAAATAAAAAATAAAATAAAACAAATAAATTTTTTCTTTTATTTTAAAAACATTAAAATTTATTTCAGATTTTCTGTTTTTTAGTTTTTTGTTTGTTTAAGCAAGAGTGTTATAACTCCTATTTTCTTTCAGGTTTTAAATATTCAAAGAAAAAATGTAAGTGTAAGGAAATAAAGAATAATCTTTATGTTTACTATACTTAGATACCAAAAGCAATTAATCTGTTTCTATTTTTCATTCTTTACAGCAAGGTTTTATATGTAGATCAGACATAGCAGTAAGTATATATGACATAGCAGTAAGTATATACAATCTATTTTATTATATAGCATTCTTAAATAATATAAACAGGTAATTTTTCCTAAATATTACATCATGATAATTGAACTTTTGTTTTCTTTCTTTTTTATGTAAAGGTACACTACACATCTTCTTTACCAAGAATTATTTTTTCTCGTTATATATAATTCGCATATTCAACATTTTTTAAAACATAAAAACTGGTTTACTTTTAAAGAATTTTTTTTTTGGATCCAAAAGATTGGTTGTACCAAAACGCATCATAATAAATTATAAATCTTTCAGCACTCTTCCATATTTTTGTTTTCATATAATTTTTCTTTTTAGTCATATTATTTAACGTTCTTTCAAACAAAAAAAAAAAATTTGCAAAGGTTAAATATTTGTTTATCTTTTTCTTTATGTACCTAATCAGAAAATTAAAAAGTGGAAAAATGGTCCTAAACACAAAAGATTAGTTGTACCTAATATACACCTTTGAATTTTTTTTTATTTTACTCTTTCAATTTGATAAAAACATATTTTCTTACTACTTTTTCATGTGCACCTATTACTTTAAACCAAGTAAAGAAACTTGTTTGTTAAGAGCTAACCTACTTTCGAGTGCTCTACTTCGAGAGGACTTGGTCATTAATCAAAAATGTAGGTCAATATGTCGTGCAATGTTGGTGGACGGTGCGATATGGCATGATTTTTTTCAGGACAAAGTGTCACAATACCTACTAACGAAATCCCAAAAAATAAAAACTGTGCAAAAGTCTCCCCATCCCGAAAAATCAAAAACAAATTAAAGAATTTCTGGCATTAGTTGGGCTTTATAGTTGTATATTTTGTACAAATAGCAACACCGAGTAGAGTATAAAGAAAAAGTAGTAAGGTTAATTCTCATGATTTAACGAAATGCTTTGAAATCATTAATTATATCGGATCCGATCTTGCGATGTCCTGATTATTAAAAAATTTGTACCAACCACGACTTTTGGGGCTATATTATCTCATGATAACCATCCAATTAGTTTTACCAGAAGAACACTCAATGAGCATGAAACTCATTATTCCACAAAAGAGAAAGAGCACCTTGCCATAAATTGGGCAAAGAAGTATTTTAGGCTATATTTAAATGGGCGAAAACTTACGATTAAAACGGACAAAAAGCCTTTCCAATTGTTAGCTAATATAAAAGCCCCATAGGAAACTCCAAAGGAGAAAAATTTGCCTAGAAGAGAGTTATGTAGTAGAAGCACTCTCGCGAGGTGAAATTAATATAAACCAGCAAATGTTATCTCCTTATATTTATTTTTCCTTTTCCCTAAAAAGATTTTGAGTTCGAAATTAATTGGTGAATATAGAATAATGTTTAGGGCGTTAAAGTGGCATATGTAAACAGATTAAGTAAATAAACATAATTAATTTTTTAATCAGTGAACTGAAAGTAAAGCAAAAAATTTATTTTATTTGAAATTTTATTATTTACTTAAAAAATAAATTTTACTTTTTCTATAATTTACTTAATTTGTTTACATATGTCACTTTAACGCTCTAAACATTTTGTATTGAGCTTGAAAAATTTAATAGCTACTTTTTTTTGACATTTTGTATCTTCGATGCTGAGTCATGGCTGCGATCATTTTGGCAAAGCATTAAGAGTTTCTTAAAAAATATAAAAAAAAATACCGTTAGATAAAGTTATTTATGTATGATAAAAGTAATTTATAATTATTACACGTTAATTGCTATGATAAAAATTATAATGGTTGTTATGGTTGAAAACGCGTGGAAAACGTAAACGCCAACATTTTGATGATACGTTGTATTTTGGTATGATTGAAAACGCTCGACAAACGTATGGTAACCGATTTCTCGAAATTGATTTTTTTTGTATGATTGAAAACGCTCGAAATCAGTTTGTTGAGTAAAAGTCAAATGTATTGTTGTGCTAGCGTTTCAAAAATTAGTAATTAGAAAATGTAAGTAATTTTTAATATTTATTTTATAAGTTTCACTAGAACAATTTATAAAATGCATTTTTATAAAAAAATAAATAAACTTTTATGATTAATGATTAGGAGAAAAATAACTAATTAGGAGCAGTACAGCGAACTTGTACGAAGAATGAAAGAACGTAATAATAATTTTTCACAAAATTTGTCTTCGAACCCAACAATTGAGGATACTTCGTTTTGGGAAGAGATCACACAAACCTTAAATATTTTAGGACCCCCAAAAAGAACACAAAAAGAGTGGAAAAAAGTAAGTATTATTTTATGTTTTACATACATAGATTTATATAGGTATTTACTGTAGGTGGAAGTAAAAGTAACCTAATAACATTATTGAACTGACACCAGTTGAAGAAGACGTTGCTTCAATATTAAATTTGCAACAAACTATTAGTGGTAAAACTATAATTGTACATACAATTACAATTGGTAAAACTATATACGTACATATGTAGGTAAATTATAAATTTCTTATGTAGGTATCAGCAAAATAATTATTTTTTATTAATGTTGTTTTCTGAACTAATAATAAAAATTACTTAAAAACTTGAAAATCAAATTAAAAAAAAATTTTACAAACAAATAATTTTTGATTTGTTATTTTTGTTTACCTGTTTTTCAACTTGACATTTATATTTTTATACTAAAAATTACTTTGGACAACTGTAATTTAATTTCGAAAAATTTCGATTTGAAATTTATTTAAGGGTGAAAAACCATTTGCGAGCGGCGCGTTTTCCATACGTTTTGGATCATAAGCCACAATATGTATGCAATAGTAAGCAATCTTTGGCTATTTCCAGACTATTCATGAGATTCAGATTCTTTTTAATTTTTTAACCCTGCTTCATTTCCATACTGCTCTTCAAAAAGTAGATCCTTTTTTATATGTATGTGTATTTGAAAATAAATTTTGAAGAGAGAAGAATATAAAATAAAAAGCGGATCCATTTTTTTTTTGAAGTATGACGTTGGTTTTATTCAATATTCTTTGTATTGAATAAAATTTTTCTTTGTATTTGTAGATTCTCAGGTTCACCGCATAAAATTTTAGTTTTAAAAAAGAAGACAGAAATTTCAAAACCACAAAACCACAAAATCAGTTTATACTAAAGAGGGACGAAACGTAATGAAAAAACTAGATTCAAAAAGGGTGCAGATGAATAGTCTGGAAATACGGTTTGAAAGATGTTTTTTTTTCCTTATTTTTTAAAAGTTGTTCTTTTAATCAATTTAATTACTTTTTAGTAATAGATTAATCTAACTAATTAATAACTCCAAAATTTTATTTTCTATCAAAGGTACACAACTACATATTCCTACGTATGATCTGGAGCTGACATTATGACGAAAACTTTTTTTGCATATGTACAAAATTTTTATTGTCAATTTGTGAGTAACGTTATTTGAGTTAAAATAAATTTTAGTTTTTGAGTACTACCCATGATAATATATATAAATAGCTTTTTTAATTCAAAAACAAAAAAGGTTAGAAAATGGAAAAGGAATGAAGGACGAAACTAGTTTTTTGAGTTTAATGACATCTATTGACCTTAAACTGAAATTTTCACCTTAAAATGCAAAGCTGACTACCATCCACCGATGGCGGCGCCATTCAATTTTTTTTACTTGGCCATCTATAATTCTTAATATTTAATAAATAATTAAGTATTATTTCAAAACTGTTTATTTTAATATTCACAAACATTATATATAATTACTTTTTATCAACTTCACCAGAAAAAAATAATTTCTAATATTTTTCCAATAAATTGTGGCGAAATTCTTACCATTACTTAAACAGTAAACATAATTTTTGTAAATCGATTTGACGTAAAATTATAATGAATAGTGTAATTGAGCCGGCTCAAGCTAAAAAACAAATGATAAAAAAAAAAAAATAATTGGCATATACAGTGTTGCCATTTTGACAGTATTCCGGTCAAATTTGACTGGAAAAAATATTCTTTGACAGGAAAAAACTCGAAATATTTTGAATGGATTTTTGACTAATTTATTTTTTTATTTGACCGCTTTTGACATAATTTCGTTTCGGAAAAATTTAAAATATTTTTAAAAATATTCGTTGACGCTGGACGAATTTTTTCGCACCACTACAAATTGTAGTTAACGAACAACAATTGAGAAATACTGGAATGACAAATCATTTAATATACATACATGTACATATAAAATTATCACAGAAATCGAAAGCAGCTTGAACTCACTAATGCTGTTTTGATTATAGAAAATCATTTGCCAAAAGAAAGTTGGTACAATATGAAAATACCACCAGAAGTTTTATTTTTTTTATTTTATTTTATTTATTTATTTAGTATTTTAAATACTATTAAACGACAATGTTTTTTATACAATATTTTTATAAAATATTTTACTTTGATTTGATCATAAAGTTATATTAAAAAATCAAAACTCAAAATGTAATTTATTTCAAAAAAAGAAAGAAAGTGTTAAATATAAAAGAGAAATAAAAAATTACAATATGTAGAAAAATAAAAAATAGAATTGAATATATACAAAAATTATTAATTTAAAAGATTTTAATTTACTTAAACTTTAATTTTCTTTAATGTACTTAATTGTTTTTAATTTAAACTTTTTAAAGTTATTTTCATTTTTAATATCGTTGGGCAGCTCGTTGAACATTTTCAACCCTTCGTATAATATTGTTTTCTTTGCTTTTTCATTGCGGAAAAAATCCAAACGAAAATTAAAAATATTCCTAAGGTAGTAATTCTGCACATCTTGTACGTATAACAATTTAGAGCAAAGATAGTTTGGTAAGATATTATGCTTCATTTTGAATACAAAATTTAACACGTTCAATTTGTAACGTTCTCGTATATTTAACCACTTCAGCGTTGTGAGCATGTAGTTAATCGATGTATATCTGCTACATTTCAAAATTATACGCATTCCACGATTTTGAAGCTTTTGTAGCCTTTCTAAAATTAAATTGGATGAGAACGCAATAACGGTTGAGCAATACTCGAAATGTGGCTTTACCATCGTGTTAAAAATATTTATTGCACTGCATAAAGAAAGTTTATTTCTAATCCGATACATAAATGATAGTTTTTTTGCGATTTTTTTGCACATGAAGTCAATATGTTTGGTAAAATTTAACTTTCTGTCAATAATTAAACCTAAATATTTTATTTCATCGACCGTTTCCAAAATTGTACCATCGATTGAAATAGAATTATTTAAGACACCATTAAACACCATTGCCTTAGTTTTCTGAATATTTAGGCTCAGTTTATTTTCTTTAAACCAGCTATTGATGTTACTTAAATCTGCGTTTATTTTATTAACACATTGATTAACATTTTCATCCTCTATATAAATTAATGCGTCGTCAGCAAAAAGTACTATTTTACCAAACTCAACCACTTTTTCTATGTCATTAATAAATAATAAAAACAATAAGACTCCTAAAATGGTTCCTTGTGGAACCCCTGTGGGAACTTTTTTAGATTCAGAGAAATGATTTTTAAATTTTGTTCTCTGAGTTCTATTATTTATATATGAATCAAACCATTTATATTCTTTTGCTCGTATTCCATATTTTTCAAGTTTCTTCATTAAAATATTTTTGTCTACTGTTTCAAATGCTCGTTTGAGATCAACAAACACTGCAATTATTGTTTTTTTGTTATGTATGGAGACTTTCCAATTGCTCACTACCAGATTTAATAATGTTTCACAACTGTGATTTTTGCGGAAACCTGACTGATTTTCAGAGATTAGTTGATGTTTTTCTAAGAAATTTTCTAATTGTATATTCACTACTTTCTCTAAAATTTTTGCCTCGCATGCGATCATATTTATCGGTCGAAATTCATTACATTTTATAGTATTTTTAACCTTTTCTATTGGGATTACTGTTGTTTCCTTCCAATTTTCAGGGTATTTACCTGTAGCTAGTGAGTTGTTAATTATATCTAATAGATTTTCTCTAATGATATCAAAATTATCTAAAATTATTCTCTTATTTATAAAATTTACATCTCTTTTATTATTCATGCTTTTAATAATGCATTTTAATTTACTTAAGGTTATTAATTCAAATGAAAACGCATTTTCATTTCTATTTACTAAGTTTTTAAATTCAATATTTGGAATATTTGCATTAATTTCAATTATGCTATCAATAAAAAATTCATTAAATTTATTTGCTATGGTTACCTTATCGACATATTTCCTATTATTAAATTCAATTTCATTTACCTCGCTAAACGTGTTACTCTTTAAAATATACGATTTTATTATTTTCCACATTGATTTTTGATCATTAGCGTTCGTAACTTTATTAATTAGAAATTTATTTTTTTCATTTTCAAGCTTTTTTTTATAATTATTCCTTAGTTGCCTATACCTTTCCCAATCTAGCCCAGTATTTGACCATTTAGCTTTTCGGTATTGAACTATTTTATTATGCTTCATATCCCTTAATTCATTTGAAAACCACATATTATTTCTGTTATTTATATGCTTCGTTGTAATAAAATTGCTTGCTATTTTTGACAAACTTTCACTAAAGATGCTCGCTTTTTTATCGCATGATCCAAAATGTAGCATAGATAGTGGGCTTCTAATAATACTATTTCTAAATGTAATTTTATTATATTTTAAAAATTTTTTACTTTTAACTTCATCGTTTAAGCTATGCAGTACTTCAATTTCGACCATAATACTTTCGTGATCACTTACTTTTAACGAATTATCAATTTTTGTTGTGATTTTATTGGGATTATTTGTAATTATAAAATCTATTAGTGTACTGCTGTTCATGGTAATTCTAGTTGGTTGATTTAGCATTTGCTTGAATCCTGCATCACTTATTATTTCTAACATTTTTAGTTTCTTTGAAGAATTATTCAACCAATCAATATTAAAATCACCGACAATTAATACATCATAATTTAATTCGGTCAATTCATCCATTATTCTACTAAAACTATCATAAAATTCATTTAAAGTGTATGCCTGATTAGGCGATTTATATACTATGACTAGGTAAATTACTATTGATTTCATATATACTGATAAAATTAAACACCACAAATTTAATCCAATACAAATTTTTTTAATAACTTCATAATTCCAAGACATGCTTACATAACATAAAACACCACCTGTATGTCTTGAGTTTGAGTCAACTCTTATTATGTTATAGCCATCTATTTGTACTAAGTTGTCTTCATCTTCTTCGATTAGATGCGTTTCTGTCAAACAAATAAACTCAAAAAATTTATTTTCAATTATACATTCTAATTCATTAAAATTATTTATTACTCCTTGTACGTTTAAGTATAGCAGTTTTGCATTATTAATACTCTTTTCTTCATATATTGGTTGCTAGAATATTTTTTTCCTTTCTAATTCAATTTTTTTCTTATATACATTACAGTTTTTATCTAGAGCATTATGATTTGTATCTAGATTAAGACTATTTTCTATGTTCACATTTACACAATTACAACATTTTAGTGCATTTGGATTACATTTATGACCCTTTACATATTCATTTGCACAATTAGCACATATTTTATTTTTGGCAGTACATTTTGCCGCTTCATGACCAAACCCCATACATTTATAACATCTTTTAACAAAAATACTATGCATTATTTTACAAATATCCCAGCCAATTTTAACTTTTCCCACTTTCATAATTTTATTAAAAGAATCTAAATCTACTTCTATTACTGCAACATATGGGTTAAACTTAAATTTATTTTTATAAAAAACTTTTACTTCTACTTCAGTGTTTTTTAGTATTTCATTTTGGGTCTTAAGTTTTTTAATTAATTCATCTTTATTCATTTCTTCAGAAATGCCTAGAATTTTTATTCTTGGTTTTCTACCATTATTAACTTTAATTTCATATGAGTCTTTCATTTTTTCTTCAGTCAATTTTTTCAGTTTTTCTATAGATTCCTGATTTTCACATGAAACTACTACAATACCATTTTTTGCATTAACTAAAGAAGACACAGCTAATTCATTCTCTACAATATTTAGATTATTTTCTATATCCGTCTTAGTTTTTTTATTATCTTGCACAATTTTTGGTTTTATAATTAAATTTGGTAATTTTTTTGCAATTTCTGCATAAGATGTTGTTTTTATATTATTATTGTTACATACCTTTTCAATGTGATTGACAATTTCTTTATCGCTCTCATTTATTTCTTTAAAATTTTGCTTTATCTCATTCCAATTACTTTTTTGCTCACTAATACAATTTTTGATTTCATCGATACTTTCTTCCATAGCTTCAACATGCACTTCAATAGATTTTATTTTATTATATCTATCTTTGCACTCTTCACACATTAAAAAAATATATTTATTGGTTTCTAATAAATTTATATCATAAGTTGATAAACCAATACACTTTATGTGAAATGACATATTGCATCCACCGCTGCACATAATAGAATCATTTTTTGAGCGAGAGAAATTATCGCCGCACTTGATACAGTTTTCTCTCATTATTTGTTATTGTTGTTGTATATATTCACTTCAGCAATATTTTTCTTTTTTTTTTACATGATATTTAAGAATTATTATAATTTCTTCAAAAGAAGAGAAAGATGAGAGTTATTTTAAACTATACAGTTTTTTTAAAAATTTTTTTTTTATGATCTTAGTTTTTTTTTTTTATTTTTACTTTTTATGATCTTAGTACTTTTAACAATTTGAATTTTTATTTATTAAAAAAAAAATACTATTTTAGTTTTTTAAATCAAATTAGAAATTTAATTTTTATAAAAAATATACCACAAATTCTAAATTATTAAAATTTATGATTAAAAAATCAAAGATTATTTTATATAATTTTTTTTATTCACAGGTAAATTATTATCAACTATCTCTTTCAAGATAAAAGACTACTATATGTAAGAGAAGTGATTAATAAAATTGGTAAAATATAAAATATATATAAAAATTAATAATCATAAGTGCAAATTTTTACGCGCCAAAAACTATCATAAAATACAAAAAAAAACCAAAAATATAGAATAAAAATAAAAATTAATAATAAAAAAAAAATTAAAATGGTGAAACAATGCATCAAGTGCGATAAAGGAATCTATGCTAATTGCAAGGGATTACTGTGCAGCGGTGCTTGTGGTAGAGTATACCATACCAGGTGTGTGGGAGTCTCAGATGTCCAGTTCGAAGATGTAAAAAATGGCAGATTTCTTTGGAGATGCCAACATTGTCCTTCGGATAATGAATCTTTTGTGGTACTTGACGATGGAGATGATACTGGTACAGAGTACAGCAATGCTGAAAAGGACAGCGTTGTTGGTGAGGCTGTGGATTCTCCGGCTGCATCTGGTAAGGGGTACATCGAGGCTGATAATAATGTGGCCGTACAATGTCGTTCGATCCAGTAAATTGTACTCTGGATGCTATAGCGTTGTACTTGAAAAACCTAGCGCCTCTATTAATAGATATTCAAATTTCACAAAGCTTTATTGCACGCCAATTCGATGATGGCCTTAAAATTAAAAAAAAACTAATTGAAGAAACGCTAAGTTAAAAAATGAAATACAACTAACAAACAAAAAATATAAGGAATTGGAGCACAAGGTTAACTATCTGGAGTGTCAGTGATTGATAAAGACGAGCAATCAAAACACAATAACCATAATAATATAGTCGTATCAGGTCTACCAGATAAACCAGGTAATCTTGAAGATTTATTTTTAAAAATTGCAAATAAATTAAATTCCAACATAAATAAAAATGACATCGAGCGTATTTCACCATTAACAACAATTTCAAGCAGTAAAAAAAAAGATAAGCAATACGTTGTTTATCTTCGTACTAACGAAGCTAAACAGCGTCTTATGTTAGCTAAAAAGGAACAGCATATTTTTACTACAGAATTTTTTTCAACTGAGGAGGGAAATAGAGAGATATATTTTCAAAATCACTTGTCGCGTTTACAAAAAAAATTGTATTACGAGGCAAAAAAAATCAAGAATAGTTATAATTTTAAATTTTTGTGGGTTAAAGACAATATTATTAAAATGCGAAGAACTGCTTCCAGCAAAATACATAATATTAATAATTTTAACGATATCGCATCTATTAATGAGCTTTGCAATAATAAATAAATTAACCTTACTTGATTTGTTTACATTGGTTGAAATAATTCTGGTATTGTATATCTCTCTCTTTCTTTCTTCAAGCAAAATATACACACTTAATTGTCTTCAGTTCCACTTTTGTATACATTATATAAATTTCAACACTGAATTTTTAAATTTATCTTATAAACTTAAATATTTGATTCATGAATTTTTAATTGTTTATTGTACACTTTTGTTTTTTTTATTTTATAATAATATGAGGATTTTACCATTTTTAAGAATACTTAAAATTGCACTTATTATTTATTTCATAAATCTTTACTTTTCTGACACATTGTTTATATACATTTTGTATAAACATTGTTCATATACATTATTTAAATCCACTCTTGCATGTTTTTTTCATCTTTCTTTTTATTTCTTCTACTCTTTCTTAATTTACTTTTGTTTATGGTGTACTTTGTCAACTTTGTTATATATGTGCAAGCAAAGGTACATATGTATATTTATACATGGATGTATATGCATCCAAAAATATGTGCCTATGCCTGCACATATGAAATATTGTTGTCTATTTAATAAATTAATTACTAATTCATATCACTTCATTTATTTAAAAAAAAAATACTCACTTATATACACAAATTCACATTTTTTTCTTTACAATTCTAGTAATATTTTTTATCAATTTTTTTTTTTTGTTACTATTATCGAAATTATTAAAAGAAAAAAAAAAAAAATCTAAAATTTATAAGACACTATCAATTTTGTACTGTTTTAAACCACGTTGTTTTATTTTTTTTTCATCTTTCTTTTTATTTCTTCTACTCTTTCTTAATTTACTTTTGTTTATGGTGTACTTTGTCAACTTTGTTATATATGTGCAAGCAAAGGTACATATGTATATTTATACATGGATGTATATGCATCCAAAAATATGTGCCCATGCCTGCACATATGAAATATTGTTGTCTATTTAATAAATTAATTAATAATTCATATCACTTCATTTATTTAAAAAAAAAATACTCACTTATATACACAAATTCACATTTTTTAGTTTACAATTCTAGTAATATTTTTTATCACTTTTTTTTTTTTACTATTATAGAAATTATTAAAAAACAAGTGATGAAAAAAAACCAAGGGTTTTTAAAAAAGCACATTTTCAAATTTATATTGTATTAAATACTGAGTTTAACTTTGGAAATATTTACTTGGAAATAGTTACTGCTTACTTATAAAATTTACTGCTAACAGTAAAGTTTTTAATTTAAAGTTGTTATAGCCCTTCAATGGGGAAGGTTGCAAAGTTTCTCAAGGATCTAACTTCATCTAACTCCCCCTCCCCCCTCCGTCCCCCTTCATTTTGTTAGGTTCTAGGAATTAAATTTTGAATTCCACAAAAATTTTGAATTTTACTTAGAATTATACAATCCAAGAAAAAATAAGTAAAACTGAGAGACACTTTCTTCAATTTAAGGAACCGCTTTTAAATGTAAGAAAAACCTTTAACATATGTTAAAATATAATGTTGGGCCTTTAAATTTTGTATATTATAAAAAAAAAAATTGGACAGGTATTCAAGTTACAGGTGCTTAAAAATAGCAAAATTTAAATTTTCGAGCCCTTATAGCTCCTAAACAGGGGGCTTGACAAAAAAATTTTATTAACCGGCTCCTACTAATATTTGAGGATCTAACTTCTCCCAAAATTTCAGGATCCTATCTTAAACCGTTTAGGAGATATATGGGACCAAAAATTTTGCAAAAATTGAGTTTTATATAATGGTAAATTTTAGTACCGTATGGCAACCCTATACATTTAAGCGACATATTTTTGTAAAACCTATAAAAGCAGCTCTCTTCTATCGTTTTTTTATTGAAAATAAACCTAACAGAACTCTTGTTATATCAATTTAAATATAGGGCTTTTTTGGAATTTGCAGGGGCTGTAGCTTTGTCACCCTTCAAAATTAAGAAAAACCTTTGACACATGTTGAAATATAATTATAGAGCTTTGAATTTTGTATATCACTAAAAAAAAATTTGGACAGGTATTTAAGTTACAGGTGTTTAAAAATAGCAAAATTTCAATTTTCGAGCCCTTATAGCTCCTAAATAGGGGGCTTGGCAAAAAAATTTTGTTAACCGACTCCTACTAGTTTCTTAGTATCTAACTTCCTCCAAAATTTCAAGACCCTACCTTGAACCGTTTAGAAGATATGTGTGGCTAAAAATTTTGCAAAAATTGAGTTTTGTGTAATGTTAAATTTTGGTACCGTATGGCAACCCTAAATATTTGTCTATTAAATATTTATAAAGTTTATGAAACCAGCTATCGTTTGCCGTTTTCAGATTGAAAATATATCTAACAAAACTCTTGTTATAACAATTTAAATATAGGGCTTTTTCCAACTTTGGGGGGCTATAGCCCCGTAACAGGTGGGGCTACAGAAAAAAATTCTTCTACGAAATTATTTTTTTTGCGAAAACTACCCATGGTTAAAATTTCTTTACTCTATTTCAAACGATGTAAAAGTTTTTGTAAACATACGGACAGACGGACAGACAGACGGACGGACGGACGGACAGAGTGAAACTATATAGGCACATTTTTACAAAATTTTTTGAAAATGTGCTAAAAATTTATAAGACACTATCAATTTTGTACTGTTTTAAACCACGTTGTTTTACGTACTGAAATAATCATTCATATAAATCATATCGTCACAATTTGTAAATGCATGATAAAAACTCTCTCTTGTTTAATGTTGCTATTCCGTTATGCTACTATTGTTTTTAATTACAAAGATTTTGTTTGATATTAATGAAAACATTAAAGTTAATTATTTTACAGGGTTAAACAGGAATGTTATGGTTAATTATAAAAATAATTTTAATATAATTTATTTAAATATTCAAAGCCTTCGAAATAAATTAAGTAATTTAGAGGTTTTAATTAATTCTTTATATTGTGAAATTCATGTAATTATGTTAACTGAAATCTGGCTTCTAAGTCATCAAAACCAATTTTATAATATTCCAGGGTATTCCGCATATTTTTCTAATCGCGAAAAATCCAACGGTGGTGCTGTTATTTACATATCTAATAAAATAAGCAGCAATCTTGTATTTGAAGAAAACTTCTTCAACTCAAATATTCTTGGAGTAAAATTGCAAAAACCAAAACTAGACAAAATGTGCTTCTATAGGGCTCATCAGACAAATTTAAGAGATTTTATTGACAGATTGGATGAAATTACATACAAATATAATAAATCTCTAATCCTAGGAGATTTCAATATTAACTTGTTAGATAAAAATAACTGTGATGTAAGAAACAATTTGAACACACTACTTTGCAATGGCTTTGTGGTCTACAACAATATAAATGACAAATACGCAACAAGAATAGGCACTAATTCTAGAACTATAATAGACCATTTCTGCACGGATTTAATTGAATACAATTATAATCTACACGTTGCTAACACATCTTTGTCGGACCATCAATTGCTCTTTATTAGTTCAGACCTTAGTATTACTAAGGAAGAAACTAACTTTACAAAAAAAATTTTAAATTATGAAAAGCTTTCCACTGACATTTTTTGGCAAAATCTAGGCAATTTTAATACTTTGGATGAATTTATCCAAGTGTTTTCTGAAAAAATCAAAAATTACACTGAAATAATTTCTCCTAATAACACCAAGAAAAAACATGAGTGGATGAATAATGAAATTATTCGTAGCATGAAGATTCGTGACTCTTTCTATAAATACAAAAAAAAATATCCTAATGACGTAAAGGTTAATGAACTTTATAAAAAACATAAAAACATAGTCAAAAGACAGATAAAACAAGCTAAGTATAATTTTTGTAATAAGATAATATCTAGTGACCCCAATAATAGTAGGAAATTATGGTGTCTTTACAAAAGAATCATGTATAATATAAATAGTTTCGATAATAATAATACTCTAAATGAAATTAATTACAATAATAGCGTTATAAATAACTTTCAGCAAATCACAGATACAATGAATTCTTATTTTATAGATGTTACAAAAACCTTAGATATAGCAACAGACCCCATAGATGAAATATACTTGGCTTCATTTCCAAAAAACATCTACAATCAATTTTCTCTATTTCCTACAAACTTGGAAGAAGTCCAAATGACAATCAATTCATTAAATTTGGGATCGGCGACTGGACATGATAATATTTCATCTAAAGTGTTGAGAAAGTTCTCAAGCCAGTTAAGTCCAATACCGGTTAAGTTAATCAATATATCTTTCGAAGCTGGTTCGTTTCCTGACTCACTTAAACATGCCATTGTTACCCCGATACATAAAGCTGGTGATAAAACGCTTCCATCAAATTACCGTCCAATCTCAGTTCTGAATTCAGTCTCAAAAATATTTGAAAACATTATTAAAAAAAGACTCGCGTGTTTCTTGAACTCAAATAGTATATTGCATAAAGAACAATATGGGTTTGAAGAAAATTCTAATGACGGCTGCCTGTTTATCTCTAACTGATTTCATATCAAAGAGCATGGATAATAAAAAATTTACTGCTTGCCTATTTATAGATTTGCAAAAAGCCTTTGATTGTGTTGACCATAACATTCTTCTTTTTAAGTTATCTCAATTGCAATTTAGTGAGACTCAGTTAAATCTTTTTAGGTTATATTTACACAACAGAAAACAACGGACACACTGTAATAACACCTACAGTAATATGAAATACATAAAAAAAGGGGTACCTCAGGGATCAATTCTGGGTCCTGATCTATTCAAAATCTATATTGATGATTTAGCCAGACTAGAACTAAAGGGTGTATTACAGCTTTTCGCAGATGATGCGGTTACTAAATATTCTACAGATAATGAGATAGATTTAAGGGAATCAATTATATATGACCTTGATATTATTGAGGAATGGCTTCTTATAAATAAGATGTCATTAAGTATAAAGAAGACAAAAGTGCTGCTCTTCGATAACAAAACTTTTAGTTTTTCTAGTATCAATTATAAATCTAACCACATCAGTGTAGTGGAAAGCTATAATTATTTGGGATTGTTAGTAGATAGTAGGTTCAAATGGCAAGATCACATAGATCATATTATTAAGAAAATTATACCCTATGTGTTTATATTAAGAAGAATGAGGAAATACTTTGATAGGAACACATTGTATGTTATATACTCATCCTATATTTCCTCAAACTTAACATACTTAAATCCACTTTGGAGCAATGCGCAACAAACGTATATAAAAAGACTTGATATCATACATAAAAGGGCTATAAAAATAATAAAATTTTACCCAATTACACATCCGTCCCATTTAATATATTCGTCACAATATGTAAGTCTTGAAACTATATGCAAAAGAGAATTATACTTTCTGGCCTATAAAATAATTAACAACTTAATCAAACATAACTTTCTAATTAATCGCAACATAGATATACATAACTACAATACTAGAAATAAGGTAAACTTTTATCTTTTATTGTTTAGAACGGACAAACAAAAAATGAATTGTGTATATAATAGTTTAAGTGCTTTCAATGGTTTATCAGATGATTTGAAAAATACTAATTCTTATAGTTTATTTAAGAAAAAAATAAAAAATTTGCTTTTAACTCTAAATTAAATAACAAAATGGTAGAATGCTCATATATTATTATAAACATATCATAATGGATTATCAGATGATTTGGAAAATATAAATTCTTATATTTTGTTAAGAAAAAAAAAAAAAAATAAATTATTTTAATCATAACAAATTGTTAAAAGATATACTTAAAATTGCTTGACAATAATATTAATCTATACAACCAAATGGCTTACTTAGGCTATCGTTAGAAAAAAAACTAATTAAATAAATATATATAATTATGTAAAAAAAAAAAAAACTATTTATAATTCTATTAGACCCACAGCCAGGGTCGTATGCAAACAATTAATTTATATATAAATTGTAAATCTATTGTAAAATTTATTATTAAGATTTTAAAACAAAGAAAAATAAAAAAAAAAAAAAAAAAAAAAGATATATGTATACGAAAACGATAGTGAAGAAGATTTGGATATTTCCTTTATGGATGAAATTTTTTAATAAGTTTATTTTTAGAATATATATTTTTTTGGTGCAATAAGTTTTACATACAGTTACTTAGAATTTCTTTTGTTTAATTTATGAAATAATTTTTGTTTTTGTTTAATGTATGAAATAATTTTTTTTTATTTAATGTATGAAATAAGTTTTGTTTTTTTTTAATTTATGAAATAAGTTTTGTTTTTGTTTAATTTATGAAATAATTTTTGTTTTTGTTTAATGTATAAAATAAGTTTTGTTTTTATTTATGAAATAATGTTTTTGATTAATGTTAGTACAATTTTTTTTGTTTGTGATAATCTTTATTTTATATTTTAAAATAAATATTTTACTACTTTATCTGAAATAATAAATAAATAAATCTTCGACATGGTCACATTATATCATTAGTTAAATTAGGTATTGCGAATTTATAAAAAGCAACGCTCCATAAATCAATCTAAACAAAGAAATTATGAACATGTTTCATTATACATACTTAATTTTAAGTTTTTCTTAATTAAATTTTTAATTTGACCGATTTTTTCACAGTATTTTACTCTAAAAACTTTTGACTGGATTTTTTGACTGAATTTTTTAAAAAGTTTTACAGTCAAACTGTCAAATTTGACCGGATTAAAAATTTTGAAGTGGCAACTCTGCATGTATGATATAATCTTAATTCTTATATAAATACTAAAGTAATGCACAGTGGCATAATATATATTTCGGGAAACGTAGATCATAAGTTTTTTTTTCACCATAAATGTACATAAAATAAAAATAATAAAATTTTCATATTATACACTAAATTTGACAATATGAACTTTGAAACTTACATATAATAATTTGAAAGAATATAGATATATTGTAGTATATATTTACCGTTCATAAAATTATTTCCATAATTGTTAATAACTAAAAATACAAATTCTTTTAATATAAATATTAATAAATGCTGACATAACATTTTGGTTAGGTCAAAACATTTTTAAGTGCTAACATCTGTTTACAAATATTTGTATGATAGCAAGTGCATTGCATTGTATCTTACAAATATAATAATTTTATTTTTTTGTGGATCAAATTACATTTTTGTTATTTGTTTGAAAATGTAATATTAATGAATGATAATGATTCATATAATTTTTAGTTGATATTTTTGGTTAATGATCTTTATGTAATAATGAACTAGGTCAGTAAATATTATATTTAACCCAAATAAAAATTCTTTGTAACTAAGTAATAAATTTTAATAATTTATTGCTCTAGATTATATTTGTATGGATTTGAAGAAATCCAAAATAGTATATAAGGATTGATATTTTAAAATAAAAATCAGAGTTAATCATACTCGAAATATAACAATATCTTTTTTTTTATTTAATATATTTTATTCCTGCAGATCTTTTGCTTGGAATAAATAAATATCATATAATAAATATTTAATATTTAATATAACATATTAGAATAATCATGCTTTCTTATTATGCATGATTATTTCCAATATATTTAATAATAAAGCAAATAGGCGTTAACGCCTGTGGATGAGCAGAGCCTTCCTGCTGTAATTAAATAAGTGAAGGAAGTTTTGCATCAGGCAAATTATATTTGGCTGATCAGAAGTGTTAGGAAATGACTTTGACAATCTACGACAAAGATATTATAACATGGCGACACTGCACTTACCTGGATATATAGTGTAGTGAACGACTCAACAAAAAAAAAAAAAAAATAACAGTTCACCCAATTCTGAAAGCAGAGAAATAATTCAGAAGATTCAAAACATAAAAAAGCAAAAAAAAAAAAAATTAAAAATGGGTTTCTTCTCATCTGAAGCAAAAACAACTATACTGCAACAAGCCAATCTACATACGAATGAGGTCTTAGAAGAAGTTTTTATCACCATCACCATTATTTTCATCTATGAAGCGATTAAATACTGGGTAAACAAAAAGGCAGTAAAACGAGCTCAACGCTTGACAACCATATAATTATACAAACATCGTATTAATTATAATCAAATATAAAAAATATATATATAAAATGTAAAATTTTTTTAAATTAAAATTATTAAACTTATTAAATTTATTAAACTGATATTATATAATTATTAAACTGTCATTTTTAAAAAAACAAAAAAAATTATATTGTAAAAATTTTCTTATGAATAAATTTAAAAACTAAAATAAAAATATTTCACATTAAAATCACATTGAAATCCTATGGAATATGAGAAAATACAAAGACTTAAAGACTTATTACGAACATTAAAAAAGAACCCAACCAGAACTTATACTGTGACTTATATAGAAGAGAAACATAAAGAAATTAATGAGGTTTGGGAATACTTTGAACAAAAACGAAATATACAATTTGAGTCTATACTAAAAATTAAAGAAATCATAAGACAAATTACAACATATCTTAAGCCTAAAATTGAAACAGAAGAAATTAATACAGAAGAACGGCAAATTTTGAACTAGCATCAGCAATAAAAATAGTTCCACTATTTGAAGGAGACGTAAAACAACTATCAAATTTCTTAGGGTTAATAGAATTCTATGCTGACCCTTGAAAGATGAAACTGAAAAGACAAAATTAATAAAATTCATTTAAGCCACCAAGTTCTCAGATAAAGTCAAAAATAGAATAATGAAGAAGAAATAACTACAGTACAAAAATTAAAAGATATTTTAACAAAAAATTTCAAATCGAATAAAAACTCAGCAAAGATTCTCACTGAACTAACAAGAATAAATCAAGTGAATCAAGATATTAATGTCTTTGCAACAAAAATAGAAACACTCATAGCACAATTAAATGAATTACAAATTGCAGAACAAGGTAATAAGAATAGAGGGATAATAGTAAAGCTTAATGACCAACTAGGTTTAAATACATTCAAAAATGGCCTAAATGAAACATTTAGAGCGATAGTTATACCATCAAAACCTAAAACATTTACAGAAGCGATTCAAAAAGGTGTTGAAAGTGATCACAATAACTACCCTCGGCAAAATAATGTCATGTTCTTTAGAACAAATAATTTCAGAGGTCAATTCAATAGACAAAACAGTTTTAGAAGACATTACAATAATAATTACAATAATAACAGCTACAATAGCTACTATAACAGAGGCAATAACAATTACCGCAATAACAACTTTAATAATAACATCAATCGCATGCAATAAAATAACAACAACTATAATAATAATAACAATAATAATAACAACCAGGGAAACTTCAGCGGCCCCGGCCGAAGAAACCCGGGGTATGTAAACAACATGCAAAGGAATATGCAAAGCCAATCCAACAGAAGAAGATAATTAACATCAACAGCAATAATAAATTCACAAATCTAATTAAAGTAAGAACAAAAAATGGTTATGATCTGACTCTATTAATAGATACAGGAGCAGATATATCAATATGTAAAAACAATATTATAAATCAAGAATTAATAAATGATGAAATATGCCAGATTAATGGCATTACAAATAAACAAATTTATACTAAGGGTGTAAGAAATTTAGAGCTAATAATAGAAGACCAAATAATTAATCATGATTTCCATATTATAGAAAAAGATATTAACATATCAACACTCAACAGATGGTATTCTAGGTAGAGATTTGCTATATAAACATAAATGTAAAATAGATTATGAAACATGCACACTAGTAATATCACAACAAGAACAAGATATAATATTACCAATGACCATGAATAACAAAACAATATCAAATATAACAATTCAACCTCGAATGGAAGCAATACTAGCAATAAATTTAGATATAAAAGAAGATAGTTTGATTATAGGTAAAGAAATAGTAAAAGGTTTATTCTTGGCAAATTCATTAATACCAGCAGATGGCATAAAACATGTAAAAATTTTAAACACAAGAGAGACACCAGTAACAATCAAAACAACAGAAATAGAAGTTCAACCATTAAAAGAATACAGTATACTATCTTTAAATCATAATAATAAAAACAAAAATTCAGAGAGATTTGAAAAATTCAAAAAAAAATTAACAGTGGATAACTTAGAAGAATCAGCAAAAAATTCTATTTTAAACATTTGCAATAGATTTCAGAACATTTTTCATTTTGATAATTATCAATAAATAATTTTTATCAACAAAGAATTGCGATGACAGACAAAACACCAGTGTATATAAAGAACTACAGAACACCTAATGTCCAATTAGAAGAAATGGAGAAACAAGTCTCAAAATTAATGAAAGATGACATAATAGAACATTCTACTAGTCCGTACAACTCACCATTGTTAATTGCTCCAAAAAAAAGTCAAGATGGAAATAAAAATGGAGGTTGGTAGTAGATTTCAGATCTTTAAACAAGAAAATTATAGATGATAAATTTCCATTGACAAGATTGGATGATGTACTAGATAGATTGGGTAAATCAAAGTATTTTTCTACACTGGATATGACAAGTTCTTTTCACCAAATACCTTTACATCACAAATCTAGGCAAATGACAACGTTTTCAATGAATAAAGGACATTACCAATTCAAGAGATTACCATTTGAACTAAAAATATCTACAAATAGTTTTCAGAGAATGCTTTCAGTCGCACTATGTGGACTACAAGAAGCTGCATTCCTATATGTAGATGACATCATAGTATTTGGATCAAATTTAAAAGATCACAATGAAAATCTCATTAAAGTTTTAGAACGTTTACAAAAATATAATTTAAAACTTAATCCAGAAAAATGTAATTTTTTGAAACCTGAAGTAGTATATTTAGGTCATCTTATAACATCAGAAGGAATTAAAACAGATCCAGACAAGTATCAAACTATAAAAAATTATCCAGTACCCAAGGATGCTGATGAGGTAAGAAGATTTGTAGCATTCTGCAATTACTATGGGCGATTCATAGAAAATTTTGCAGAAATAGCTAAGCCACTTAACCAACTTCTAAAAAAACAACAAATATTTAATTGGGAAAAAAAACAAAATGAAGTGTTTAAAAAACTGAAACAAAAACTAATGAACCCACCAATATTAAGTTACCCAAATTTCTCTGAACCAATTATACTAACTACAGATGCATCGAATTTTGCGTTAGGTGCAGTACTATCTCAAGGAGTTATAGGAAGTGATAAGTCCATAGCCTATGCTAGTAAATCACTAAACAAGCATGAACTGAATAAGTTGATTACTGAAAAAGAGCTTTTGGCAATACATTGGGGTATTAACTACTTTAGACCTTATCTTTTTGGTAAGAGATTTACAGTTTATACCGACCACAAGCCTCTAGTAAGCTTGTTCACACATAAAAATCCATCTTCTAAACTAACGAGAATACGTATAGATTTAATGGATTATGATTTTGAAATTATATTCAAACAAGGTAAAATGAACACCAATGCAGATGCACTTTCGAGGATAAAGCTAGACTCTACCAAATTAAAAGAAATGATACCAACAAACAATATAAATATAATAACAAGAGCAATGAAAAATAAAGAGCAGGAAAATTTAAATGAAATAAATAAAAATAATAACGAAGAATCCACCAAAACCTTAAATACAGATATGAAGACTGATCACCTTCACATTTGGAACGCAACATCAATATCAGATATAAGGTTTATGAATAAATTAAAATTTAATAAAATTGAAAAAACTGACGTCAGAAACAAAAATAAAAGAAATTATAATGAAAATCAAAATGAATTGAAAATTATAGCAGCAAGAAAAGAAATAATTGCTGAATATAGCGCAAAATCATTACCAGAGATAAAATTGGTTCTGAGGAAGCTATTATTCAAAACAAGCAATTTAAAAATTAAAGAATGAGCCTTGGCAAATAATGACAAAAGATTTAAATTTATGGATATCCAAACATTTAAAAATATATTTAATGAGCTGCAAAACAAGTCTGAAAATACAGATTGTTTAAAAATTGTATTATATGATCCTCCTATACAAATAAAAAATAAAGATGAAATGCGCAAATTAATTAAAGAGAACCATGATTCATTATATGGTGGACATTGTGGTATAAGTAAATGCATAAGTAAACTAAAACAAAAATATGTATGGAAAAATATGAATAAAATGGTTAAAAATTACATAAATGATTGCGAAGTCTGTAATAAAATAAAAATAACTAAATATACAAAAGAGAATTATGTAATTACAGATACACCCACAACAGCATTTGAAACAATAACTATAGATACTGTTGGACCACTACAACCATCGAATAATTATAGATACATTCTTACTTTACAATGTGAATTAACAAAATATATCGAAGCGTACCCGATAGAAACTAAAGATGCCACAACAGTAGCAAAAACAATAGTGGAAAAATTCATACTTAAATATGGATGTTTTAAAAAATTAAAAACTGATAAAGGTACAGAATTCACAAACAATTTATTAAAAAACATTTGCAAATTTTTGAATATTGAAAAAGTAACATCAACACCTTATCATCATGAAACTTTAGGTTCTATTGAAAGAAATCACAGAGTACTAAATGACTATTTAATGAGTTTAAAAGGACAATACAATTGGGACGAGTACCTAACCTACTACACTTACTTTTACAACTCAACACCACATAGTACTACACACTACTCACCTTATGAGTTGGTTTATGGAAAAATATGTACACTTTCATGTGAAATATTAAATAATAAACATAGCATTTATAATCTAGAAGATTATTTAAATGAATTAAAAATTAAACTAAAATACGCTAATGAAAAGGCAAAAAATTATCTTATTAAAAATAAAGAAAATAATAAATTAAAACAAAATGATATTAATAAAGCAAATTTTAAAATTAATGACTATGTATATATTAAAGTAGGAAATAGAAAAAAATTAAATGTACACTTTAAAGGACCATTCAAAATTGTTGCACGAAATGGTCCAAATAGCACAATATTAATAGATAATAAAAAAATAGAATTACATAATAATAATATAATTAAATCTAGAAAAGCTATAAATATAATAAATTACTATAAAAATAAAAATGTTAAATAAATGTAAAATCAAAGATAAATTATTTTTAACTCATTTAAATCTTAAATCAAAATATAAATTACTTTAAATAAAAATATAGTATAAATTTACAAAAAAAAAACTTTAAATTAATATTGATATAAATTATGAAAAAATTTGTTTAAATTTTAAGAAATATAAACTAATTTGTTTTTTTCTTTGGGGGAAGGATGTAGTATATATTGACCGTTCATAAAATTATTTCCATAATTGTTAATAACTAAAAATACAAATTCTTTTAATATAAATTTTAATAAATGCTGACATAACATTTTGGTTAGGTCAAAACATTTTTAAGTGCTAACATCTGTTTACAAATATTTGTATGATAGCAAGTGCATTGCATTGTATCTTACAAATATAATAATTTTATTTTTTTGTGGATCAAATTACATTTTTGTTATTTGTTTGAAAATGTAATATTAATGAATGATAATGATTCATATAATTTTTAGTTGATATTTTTGGTTAATGATCTTTATGTAATAATGAACTAGGTCAGTAAATATTATATTTAACCCAAATAAAAATTCTTTGTAACTAAGTAATAAATTTTAATAATTTATTGCTCTAGATTATATTTGTATGGATTTGAAGAAATCCAAAATAGTATATAAGGATTGATATTTTAAAATAACAAGTGATGAAAAAAACCAAGGGTTTTTAAAAAAGCACATTTTCAAAATAATATAGTGTTTCATACTGAGTATTTTATCGGAATATAATGTTGAAGCTTCAATGTTAACGTTTAATTTAAGAAATATATACGTTGGTGACTAAGTTACTACTTGTAGAAACAGTAAATTTTTAAGTCCTAATAGCTCCTCTATGGGGAAGCTTGCCCAATTGATCAAGGATCTAATCCTCACTACTCCCCTTCCCACAACTTTTTTAGGTTCAAGGAATTAAATTGGAAATCATACCAAAATTTGCAATTTTACTTAGAATTTTACTATTTAAGCAAAACTGGTTTTTTCTGAGGGACACTTTCTTCAATATAAAGAACCGCTTTCAAATTTAAGAAAATCCTTTAACATATGTTAAAGTATAATGTTTGACCTTCAAATTTTGTATATTAACAAAAAAAAATTTGAACAGGTATTCAAGTTACAGGTGTTTAAAAATAGCAAAATTTCAATTTTCGAGCCCTTATAGCTGCTAAAAAGGGGACGTGACAAAAAAATGTTGTTAACCGACTTCTACTTATTTCTAAGGATCTAACTACTCCCAAAATTTCAAGACCCTAGCTTAGCCCGTTTAGAAGATATGTGTGGCCAAAAATTTTGCAAAAATTGAGTTTTGCATAATGGTAAATTTTAGTACCGTATGGTAACCCTTTACATTTTAGTGATGTATTTTTGTAAAGCCTAAGAAAGTAGCTTTCTTTTACCGTTTTTAGATTGAAAATAAACTTAACAGAACTCTTATTATACCAATTGAAATATAGGGCTTTTTTGGAATTTACGAAGGCTGCAGCTTCGTCACCCTTCAAAATTAAGAAAAACCTTTGACACATATTGAAATATAATTAAAGAGCTTCCAATTTTGTAAATCACAAAAAAAAAATTTAAACAGGTATTCAAGTTACAGGTGTTTAAAAATAGCAAAATTTAAATTTTCGGGCCCTTATAGCTGCAATACAGGGGACGTGACAAAAAAAAATTGTTAACCGACTACTACTTATTTCTAAGGATCTAACTACTCCCAAAATTTTAAGACCCTAGCTTAGCCCGTTTAGAAGATATGTGGGGCCAAAAATTTTGCAAAAATTGAGTTTTGCATAAGGGTAAATTTTAGTACCGTATGGCAACCCTAAACATTTGTCTTCTAAAAATTTATAAAGTTTATAAAACCAGCTATCTTTTGCCGTTTTTAAATTGAACATGCACTTAATAGAACTCTTGTTATAACAATTTAAATATAGGGCTTTTTCCAACTTTGGGGGGCTGCAACTCCATAACAGGTGGGGCTACAGAAAAAAATTCTTCTACGAAACTATTTTTTTTGTAATACCTACTCGTGGTTAAAATTTCTTTTCTCTATTTCAAACGATGTAAAAGTTTTTGTAAACATACGGACAGACAGACAGACAGACGGACGGACGGACGGACAGAGTGAAACTATATAGGCACATTTTTACAAAATTTTTTGAAAATGTGCTAAAAATCAGAGTTAATCATACTCGAAATATAACAATATCTTTTTTTTTATTCAATATATTTTATTCCTGCAGATCTTTTGCTTGGAATAAATAAATATCATATAATAAATATTTAATATTTAATATAACATATTAGAATAATCATGCTTTCTTATTATGCATGATTATTTCCAATATATTTAATAATAAAGCAAATAGGCGTTAACGCCTGTGGATGAGCAGAGCCTTCCTGCTGTAATTAAATTTGCATCAGGCAAATTATATTTGGCTGATCAGAAGTGTTAGGAAATGACTTTGACAATCTACGACAAAGATATTATAACAATATATTTGGAGTTCATCATATATTGGCATAGGTTCTGGTTCTGCTAAAATAGAATCATCTGCCTTTAATTTTTATTTGCTTAAAAATATTTTATCGACATTTACTGATATATCAAGAAGTGCATTACATACTCCCAGATTAAGTCCTTTCCTATTTATTTAAGTAATATTCCATTATTATGGCATATTAAAATAAGTAAATAAGTACTAAATAAGTAATATTGATAATTCTCCTTTTTTTTTTTAATGTGTATGTTACTTGTACTGATTTTTGTTCATTAGGTTTAATCTTCCAATCATTTGTCCATTTGGTCACTTTATTTAAAGTGCGTTAATGTTTCCTTGTTGCATCTTGTTGTGTTTCACTGACTTGCCATTATAACTGTATCATCGGCAAATATTCCGATAATAGTTTTTCCTGTCGTAGCAATGTCTGCGGTATATATTAGGTACAAAAATGGTCCTAAGACGCTTCTTTGTAGTACACCTGCTAGTATTGAATCGAAGTCGGGACGAGCTTCTTCATGTGCTAATCTAAATTTACGTTCAGATATTTATGATTTGAGGAGTTGGCAGAGGTTATTCGGTAATAATTCACTTAACTTATAAATGAGACCATCATGCCAGACTTTATCAAACACTTGTGATACATTAATAAATACGGATGGACAAAATTTCTTCTCTTCAAAAGCCTGTTCAATTACTGAAGCGATTTTGTGTTTTTGGTCAATGGTGGAATGTTCTTTCTAAACCCAAATTGAAAATCTTAATGTTAATTAATGGTGTTATACGTTTCAGTACTAATTTTTCAAACAGTTGTGGTATAGCTGGTAACAAAGATATTGAGCGATATGATGAAATCTTGTTCGGTGATTAATCCGGTTTTTTCGGCATATTTATTTGGGCTACCTTGAAAAATTATGGTAAATAAATCTAAAACAGGCGTTAAACAAGTATGTTATCATAACAATACCTTTTCGTGGTAATTCTTTAAGAACAGGCGAAATTTTATCAGTTCCAGGAGATTTTTTTGGGTTTATGTTACTGTCTATTTCTTGTGCAATTTCAAGAGGTGTAATTGTTTTTAAAATTTTTTCAAGTAGAAACATATTGGTGTTGCATAACATAATAAACATTTGATTCCATATCATGAGGTTTAAATACAGGAGCCAAGTGTTGAATGAATAACTCTGCCTTCTCATCAACGCGTCTCGGCCATGTTCCTCGTAGAGTTTTTATAGGTGGTACATGCGTATCCGGCCTTTTAAAACATCGTGTTGCTTGCCATAGCAAATAATTTTTATCGGTTTTGGGACTCAGATATCACTTTGTTTATAATTTTTGATTAATATATTTAATTTGTTACTGATGCGATTAAATATAGTGATATTGTTTTGTCAGCAGGATATCTGGATCTATGATAATATGATAATAATAAAAATCAAGCACATCTGGTATTTAATTGGAATCAGTTTGCCAGGGTGTTGGACTCTTGGATGAGTGGTATTCGCAAGATGCTAACGTAATAGCATTTAACAGAGAACCCGCAGTATATTTAACGTTAAAGTCTCCGGCAATAATAAACCGTGATCCAAGTTGCTTAAAAATTTCCATATACTGTTTCTTGTCAGTTCTGTGAGACGGTGAACAATATGCTGGTGCAATGTTCAATTCTGCATCATTATGTTTCACAGTTATTATTTTTGCTTGTATATAATTTTCTCTTTATCATCTTGTTGATATTGAGAGATGTTTTTCCTAATAATTACTGCAGTTCCTCCTCGGGCATGTTCCCTTGGATGTGTGGTTCAGTAACTCTTATACCCTTGAAATTTTATGTATTTTTTAGTTGTAAAATGCGTTTCAAAAATGAGTGCTATGTTTACATGATTTGTGTAAAGGAACACTTCTAGTTCTCGAGCTCTTTGTTTCAGACCGTTTGCGTTCCGTATTATAATTCGTAAAGAATTATATGTCATTTTTATTTTCTATGATCTGATATGACGTTGATGTTTTTCTGTATTTGTTTAGAAATTTTGTTTAGCTTCCATCTGGACTGGATCTTCATTGTGTCCGTTCATTTGGTTTATCTTATACTAATTTTATTGCCTGTGCAAAAGTTTTGTAGCAATGACTTTCTCTGCAGGTTTAGCTTGTACAGTTTGAACTGCTGGTCTCTTTTACGGTGCTTGGTTTTTTGAAGCTTTTTGGTAGATATTAATTTTATTTAGCGTTTCTATTTATTCGGTCCTAATATGTTTCGGAATCATAAAATGTTCCTCGTCATGCTTTACCCATTTAAGATTGGGTAGATTAAAATCACCACATAAAATCAATTCATCTTTAGGACTAAAGTCATTGCAAATAAAATCTATCGTTTTACCTACAGAAGTATAAATATCAGAATCAGGCGAAGGAGGAATATAGCAGTTAACAAGGTATAAATTTTTAGAAGGAAGTTCAATTTTCACAATAATAACTTCAAGGTCTTCTAATCCAGGGACATTGACTTTATTTGCATTAAAGTTATTTTTAGCGCAATTAAAACTCCACCCCCTTTAGGAATTACACCATTTGGGTAATGGATCAGAATATCTATCCTTCCTAAAAACTGTATAACAGTTATCAAAAAGTTCTAAGTCTAATATGGTTGGATTTAACCACGTTTCAGATAATGCAAATACGTCAAAATTTAAAATAGATGAATTTAGAAAAACATCCCTAGTCTTTGTTCTCAAGCCTTTAACATTTTGATAATAAAAAGACATATGTATTATCTTTATTTAAGTTACGGTTGATAGATACCTTGAGAAGATTATTTCGAGGCATTGGGGAGAAAAAATTTATTATAACTTTCACGAGCTGAGTTTAAATATTTATAATAATTACTCTCACAGTTACTTCGATAAGATTTAAGATCATCTTTTACATCTTTTTCCGAAACATCTATAGAATTGTGAAATTTAATATATAACGTTAGTACGAGTTTTACCTTCTAGAACACGATTATACGAATCATTGTGAAGGTAAGCTAAAAATAACTAAACGTTATTATAAACTCGTTCCTCCCGAAATCTTGAAAGAGCATACGCACCCTCTCCGAGTAGTGATTCATGAGTCATTCTAGTAATGGGTGGCATAAGAGGTTTAACAAACGACTTTTTTATTGTACCACCATTTACAGTATTAGAATGACTTTTTTCAAGTACATCTGTAGGTGAAACCGAATTAATGGCTACATTTGCATAGCTGGTATTATTATTACTATTGTCTGTATTGCTATTATCAGTACTTATAATACTATTATCATTATTTATACTAATAGTATCAACACTATCATTAACAACATTATTAATATTATTGTTAATCGGTAACATTAAATTAGTACTAAAAAATGTGGATTTGTTGAAAGAAGGTAGTAAACGGTGTTTTTCATAGTGTGGTGAGGTGCGGAAAGTAAAATTGTTATCAGATAGAATAGAAGTATTCAAATTAGTGTTGTTTTGTTGTGAAGTTGTAAATAATTCTGTATGAGTGTTTGTTTCATTGTGGCTATTAAAACTAACCTGTTCCTTATTAGGACTAATTTTAGTATTTTTATTTTTATTTAATTTATTATTTCTATTTACTAATTTTTTTTTATTATACCCTACACGTAGAATAGGTAAAGGGGTATATTAACTTTGGTATGGTGTTTGTAACCACCTAAAGGAAGCGAGCTAGATATGGAAAAGTATATATATTTGTGATCAGCGTGACCGCCTAAGTCGATATAGCCATGTCCGTCCGTCCGTCTGTCCGTCCGTCCGTCCGTCCGTAGGCACGATAACTCAAAAAATAATGGAGTTATCTTGATGAAATTTTAACTGTAGATTACTAGGACTGAAAGTACGGCGGGGATTGCATATGGGCGAAATCGGGCCATGGGTTCGGATTCTGGACCTTTTAATCGATCGAAGGGCTAACGAACATATATAAAAAATCACGATAACTCAACAACTAATGACGCTATCTTCATCAAATTTGTGCTGTAGGTTACTAGTAATGAAACTACTTCGGGGATTGCGTAAGGTCGGGATTGGACCATGGGTTCGGAACCTAGAACTTTTTGATCGAATTTAGGCCAAACGAGCATAATTCCGAAACCAATGAAGATAGAACCTCCAAATTTGGTATCATGGTGTCCCTTCCTATTTCCTAAGTTTCTTGGGAATTTGGGTCCCATTGGAGTACTGGGTCGGGAACCAGCCACACATTTCCGAAGACCTTAAAGCATATCTTTAAAATTAATAAAGATAACAACTTGAAAAAATGTAGAAGCTTCCAATTTGCCACAAGGGTGTTATTTACTATCTCTTGCGGGTTCCCTTAATTTGGGATCAATTGGAGAGGTGGTTCAGTACCCCTCTCAGACCTCCCAAGTTTTAAAAGCTTATAATCGAAATTACTAAAAATAGTTACTTAAAATTAAGATAGACCGTTCAAATTGTGTACAAGGGTTGACTAGTACTATAAGTAAAGCGCGGGCTGTATAAGGGCAAAATCAGCCCATGGGTTCGGATTCTGGACCTTTTAGTCGGTGTCAGGGATAACGAACATATATAAAAAATCATGATAACTCAACAACTAATGAGGCTATCTTCATGAAATTTGTGCTGTAGGTTATTGGTAATGAAACTACGGCGGTGATTACGTACGGTGAGGATTGGACAATGGGTTCGGAACTGAGAACTTTTTGATCGAATTTAGGCCAAACTAGCGTAATTCCGAAACCAATGAAGATATAACCTCCAAATTTGGTATCAGGGTGTCCCTTCCTATTGCGTAAGTGTCTTTGAAATTTGGGCCCCATTGGACTAGTGGGTCGGGGACCAGCCACTCAGTTCCGAGGACCTTAAAGCATATTTTCGAAATTAATAAAAAAAAGTAACTTGAAACAAATGTAGAAGCTTCAAATTTGGCCCAGGGTGTTCTTTACTTTTTCTTCCGTGCCCCCTAGTTTGGGATCATTTGGACTGGTGGTTGAGGACCTCTCTTAGACCCCCCAAATGTGTAAAAGCTTATCATCGAAATTAATAAAACTAGTAACTTAAAATTAAGATAGAACGTTCCAATTGTATATAAGGGTTAACTAGTATTGAAAGTATGACGGGACTGCATATGGGCGAAATCGTACCATGGTTTCGGGTTCTGGAACCCTTGACAAGTTCAAGGACTAAAAAACATTTATCTTAAAAAGACCATAACTCAAAAAATAATGCCGCTATTTTGATGAAATTTAAACTCTAGGTTACTAGTAATGAAAGTACCATGGGAATTGGTCCTGGTCGAGTTTAATTTCAAAGCCAAAGAATATAGTTCCTATGTCCTATGTGTCTCCGAAATCTAGACTTAATTGTAGTGGTTCAGCTATGTTCAAAAGTACTTGCTGCATTTATGTAAAATTTATTTGAATATTTAAATGAATTATATGAAAAGGTCTAAATTTGTAATTGTATTTTAGAAATACATTTATTGCATATTTTGCGTTTATAAGCTTTTCTATTAGGTATATAAACTAACCATTTAAAATAATTGCAATTTTGAAAAATTTGGATTATTAAATATATTATGCTTTGATTATCTTCTTATCACAAAATTTAATAATTAGAATTTTTTCATTTTGTAATTGAATTGGAATAAATATATTTTCATATATCAAGTTTGTTTGTTTTTTAATATTTTTAAATAGATAAATTAGTAAGAATTTGTAATATTTTTTAATAGATAGTGTAATTAGAAAATGTTTTTAGTATTATAAAGTTAATTTGGTTAGCTATGTCTTACAATCAAATTAATAACAGCTTTTATGGTGTTAAAATGACTTATGGATATGTCCTTAAATTTGAACCAAATAGGTGTAGGGTATTTCTAAGTCGGTTGCACCGACTGACTTTTTCTTTACTTGTTTTTATTTTGGTTTGTTATTACATTTTTAGAATTTAAATTTTTGTTTTTATTTTTATTTTTTTCATTTTTTTTATTTTTAATTTTTAGATTTGAATTACTTTGTTCTACTAGTATATTTTTACTTACAATTTTATTTCTTGAATCATTAAAATCCGTCACTATCGTACCTGGTTTCCATGCCTTAGATTTTTTGATAGCCTTCGCCGTTGATGATGGAACGCTGATTTTATAAGTAAAATATTTCGGCTGAAATTTTAACCCTCGTGGAGTAATTGATTTACAGCAAATATCTTCACAATTGAATGTGGTCTTTATAAAATCAACCAAACGCTGTTCTGTAGTATTAGTGCTCAAATTTGAAATTCTCAAATTAAAATTCGGCTGAAGAACTACATCTGGTGCTTGATCATTTTTTTCAACGGGTATTAACGATGGAACCATAATGGGGTCTGATATATGAGTATTGTTTTTTGCAAGTGTTTCATCTAAGCAGTCAGCTATTCTTAATTCTTCCAATAAAGATACACTATTAGCCGGTTCAGGAACCACGGTTAGATTGTCAGTTCTAAAATTGTCCTGAATTATTTCCAGTTTAGTTTTCACTAAATCTAAATCGGCTAAGACGACATCCCTAAAACTCATTGATATATGATGAACTGCAATACTTTATTTTAGAGATGAGTACTGCTCATTCAAACTATCTACCAAATTCTTAAACTCTTCTTGATTGAAATTTTTTTGTGCAGATAGCGGCTCAACAATACCCTTAAGTGATAATATTTCACTTTTTAACTCCATTAATTGTACGTAAACAAAATATTTAGCAAGAAATGTGCTATACCAATTTCTTGGTGCATTTATACATAAATATAAATATTATTTGAAACTTTCAATTTGCATTCTTTTTAAAAAAAAAAAAAGTAATTAACATGATTCTTAGTAAAACTTATTGTATTTACTAAAATTGTTTCGGCATTTAACATTGGAATAATTATGTAAATAATTTTAAAATAAACTGTTCTATATGATTTAATACAAAATGTTCTATTAAGTTTACAAAATCAAAGCATCTGATTTTACATTAGCCAGAACATATGTTAATTTTTTCGCTTACCCGCAATCCCCTCGAAACTGACAAAAAAAGTATGATTTTAATCGTTACTTTGCGTCGATGGTTTTTTTTTTAAGCTTTTTCTCGATATTTTAATTTTTTAAAGTTTTTCCATATAAAATGTTCTATTTTTGTAGAAAAAAAGTGGCGACTGGGGTTTTTTACGTTTAATACATCTTAACCCAATAGTATTGCCGTGTAATGTTTAATTCAAAACGGAAAATTAGTGATATTTAAAGGGAAAGGGAGTATTAAAAAATCACTTTTTTAGTATCAAAAGCGAAATAATCCAGAATATATAAAATTTTAAAACGTATAGACGCAAAATTTATTAATACCATCATAAATTTAATTGAAAATAATAAAAATAACCAAAAAAATTAAAAAATTATAAACTTCTGTAAATTGTTTTAATATTTAATAAAAAAATTTATAAATTTATTTAATTTTATGAAATATGAACGCGGAATTCATATGATATTTAGAATTTTTTTTCTTTTATGCTAAAATAGATATGTTAAATTCATGTTAAAAAATTATTTGATTTAATTTTGGGCTACCATCCAATTTCGGACTAATTTAATATTTCATTTTAGTTTAATATGTATTTAATCACAGATAAATCATATAGAACAAAAATAGAGAATCACTTTTTCAATTAATTTTTTAATTTTTGCTTTGAGATTGAACCTTGTGGTAATTTTTACTATTCATTGGCTCTTTTATTTTATTTTATTTTATTTTGAACCAAAACAAGGTTTTTACAAAAAAAAATCTTATTGCTAAAACTTAAAATTAACATGAAATTTGATTACAAAACATAAATTTAAATACATAAAAATCAAAAGTTTATTTATTTTTTTTATTTTTTTTTTTTGTAGATTGTAAAAAATGCATACATAGCGAAAACACAGTTAAAATGCAATTTATAAAGTAAAAAAAAAACGAAAATAACTAAATTATAGAATTATAAAATTATGCGAACTTGAAGTGTAATATGAGTATAATATATTGAAGGTTAAAATATTTATTTTATTTATTTTAAAATTATCTGCTAAAAGCTGAACGTCAATGTTTTTTCCTAAGACGTCAAAAGTAAAGCAAGAAGAAAAAATTTGCCTGCGTGAGATTTAAGTTAAGATATTTAATGATTTAAGTCTTACGTGATAGCTAGGCAGAATTGAATAATCTCTAGGATTATATTGATTTCTCAAAGCAAATAAAAGAAATTGCTTTTGCACGGATTCTATTCTATCAGAATTTATTTGAAATGCGGGATCCCACACAATGTTACCATATTCAAGAATAGATCGTACTAAGGAACAATAAAGAGCTTTAGTTACAGCGATGTTGCTAAATTCTTTAGCCCTTCTTTTTTTGAACCCGGGCATTTTTTTTGCCCTAGAAATTGTATACTCATAATGAAGATGGAAGTTCAGTTTATCATCCAACAGAATCCCTAAGTCGGTAATATTTTTAACTCTTTCAAGGTTTACATTATTTATTTTATAACCGAAAGTAATGGTAGATCTCTTACGTGTAAAACTTATAACCTTGCATTTTTCAATGTTTAGTTCTAACTTATTAGAGAAGCACCATTCTTGCAGACTATTGAGATTTGTCATTTGCAACATCGGAATTCTTTTTAATTACATGATAAATCTTGAGATCATCAGCAAATGCAACATGTGACACACCGGAAAGTTTACTAGAAAGATCGAAATGAATATATTAAACAAGAGTGGACCCAAGGGGCTACCTTGCGGTACTCCTGATGTAAAATTGATTGCGTCCGAGAAAAATCCTTGAAATTTGATATTTTGTGTCCTATTTGTAATATAGGAGAATATCCAATAAAGAAAAGAGCCGGAAATTCCTAAGGCTGCAAGTTTGTTTAGTAGAATTTTGTGATCAACACGATCGAATGCTTTGCTGAAGTCGTGTAAATAGCATCAACTTGGTGCTCATTTTCCATTTCATTAATGATTTCAGAAGTGTAAACTGAAAGTTTTGTTGTTGTGGAACGACCTTTTCTGAATCCATGTTGCTGTTTGTTTAGTTTTGTATTTATGATGGGTGTAATTTTGTCTACAATAATTTTTTCAAACTACTTTGGAATAGTTGATAGAATAGCTATACCACGGTAATTTTCGACGTATGATTTATCACCCTTTTTGTAGATAGGGAAAAGATAAGAGGATTTCCAGAAAAGAGGAAAAATACCTCAGGAAAGAGATTTATTAAAGATAAAATGAAGCGGATAAGTGAGATAACTGACACAGTTGAATAAAAAAGTAGATGGAATCAAGTCAGGTCCTATACCTTTTTGGTATAAATCCGTAATATATAAAGGTATAAATCCGTAATAATAGGATTTGAATCATTAATTAAGTTAGAGAAATCGAAATTAATTGGAGACTCGTGTAGACGATAAACTTTTTGAAAAGATTTAGCAAAGAAATTGCAGATCGTTTTAGGACAATTAGAAAACGTATTGTCTTTTGACATTAAGCTTGGATAACCGTAAGTTTTACGTTTTGTTTTAACGAAGTCAAAAAACTTTTTAGGATCTGTAATTAATTCGTTGCCTACGTTAGTGAGATATCTATCATAAGCCAAAGAAGATTTTTGTTTAAATTCAAAATCAAGATCCTTGTACGGTTAAAGTCCCTTAAGGACGGTTAAAGTCCCCTAAAATTATAATTGAATCATCCTCATTCATATTTGATATAACATGCTGGTATATCTCGAAAATTCTGAATATGAGGAATTGTCAGAATTAGGAGGAAAGTAAACAATACCAAGGTATAAAAAATTATTACCTAAGTTAACTTTAATAAATTGGTGATCAAAAGAGTGGTAAGTCCTAGTGATTAATGCCACACTAGATAAGGTATTGTTTACTGCAAGTAGTACACCACCACCACGGGAACAATTTGTAGCAAGATAATCCCGATCTTTTCTATAAATCGACCAAGTACTGTCCAAAATTTCTTCATTTACAAAGGAATCGGTTAACCATGTTTCAGTGACAGCAATAATATTAAATTCCCATTACTTAGCATCAATATATAATTTCATAAGCTTTCCCCTCATACCACTGCAATTGTGGTAGAATAGTTTCAGTTTATTAGAGGAACTAACGCTATTTTTATTTTTGATACTATGGTTAGACAGTGTGACTAAATTGGAATTTGTGTAAGAATCGATATAAAATTTTGAAATTAAATTGTTATTTGCTACTCGGCCGAAAAAACTTTTTATAATTTTCACGAGATTGATACAAGTGATTGTAGTAATTGCTATTGCAATGACTACGAAAAGCTTTAAGATCTTCTTCTACGTGTTTGGAAGTGAAACCAATTTTAATGTGATACCACAAATAAATAACATACAGATGTCTCATTCCATACAAAAAAAGTGTTCCATTTCTTAAGGTCCATTAATTTTTAATAGACATTGATCTAAGACATTTTATTAAAATTAGTTAAGATCGAAACCAATTGACAAAATTGGTTTTAGAATAAAATAAAATTGAAATAATTTATTTAAAATTACACCATAGGCAAAAATACCTTTTACTTTCACCACTCATCGTATAAGGTGGTATAAGTATTTGCATGTGTTTATAAATTAAAAAACACAAATAGATGAAAATATTACTTTTGAATGAATATGTTTTTTTTAATAAGCCATTTTTATATGGATGTTGTATAGTTTTTATTGCTTTTGTTTTTGTTTTTTTTGTGTTATTTTTTTTACTATGAAATATATAAAAATTTTTTGCTTTGTTTTAAAAAAAATAAGAGTTTTAAAATTTTTGATATACCTACATACAGGCATCCATATGTATGTGCATATCTCTTTGCCGTAATATATATAGAGTTATAGCGAAGGACAAACAACGAAATTTTAATTTTGTCTAGCAAATGTAACTGAAGAATAGTCTAAATTTATAAGTTTTTATAAGAGCAAAATAGATTATTTAGTGTGAAAAATTCAAATCCCGTACACCGGGTATAGATGTTTGTTAATTGTTAATAGGTAAACTGAATAGATTTTTGTTGAGAAATAAAAATAAATATGTGAGTGCGTACATACTTAAGAGAAAAGTAAATTGATACCTATCTGAAAAAAATTTTTTTCAATTTTTCCATAAATTAATTTACTTTTCTCTAAATAAAAAAAACCCAATCAACTCAAAAATTCAATTTCTATTTTATTTTTTTTAATAAAACGAAAAAAGCCGAAACAACTGTGTAGGTATATTTTTTTCTTTTAAAAGTCAAAATTATAATAAAGTTCAGAATTTAATTCAGTGTAAACTTCACCTATAAATAATGATACATAATCTACGATTAAGTAAAATTATTATGCGTAAATTCTAAATGTAGTCAGCACTCAGCACCTAATAAAGTACCTATAAAATTTGATAAAAAAACTACATTGTTATTCCTTTTAATTTAAATTTTATTTATAAAGGGAAAAAGCCAAGTGGAAATTATTGATTAATGATTAATAATTCAAAATACATAATGTATGTAATAAAATTCCATTTGGCATAAAAAACCCTTATTATTATTATAAATTAAATAAAATATGCAAACAAAAAAATTTAAAAACAATTCAAAATAAAAATAAAAACAGCCATCATAATTATTCACAAATAAAAAAGTAAAAAAAAAAATGTAAAAATAAATTTAAAAATAATTATTTCGCAATTATATATACAAAATAAATAATAAAAAATAAAACAAAATTTAAAACATAATTAATTTCAAACCAATAGATAAATATACTTACGAGTTACGACCTTAAAAAAAATTGCTGTGCCTTAATGTTTTATGGAAATTATTTATTAAAGAAATTTAGCTATGTACTTAATATAAGGGAAACAAAAAAAAATAGCTCTTAGCTGTTAATCATTCGTAAATATCAGACAGACAAACACACTGATGGATAAATGACAATAGACAGATAGACAGATAAAAAACAAATGAATTCAAATGAAAAAATCATATAATAATACATTATATATATATATATATATGTGTGTATGTATGTACTTTTAAACTGAAAAACAGAAGAGCAGTTGTTTTTTATTATTTGTTAGATAGACACACAAACAGACTGATGACAGATAATTATAAACAGACGGACAGACAATTAAAAATGAATTTAATTTTTTATTATAGTTTAAAAATTCCTTTTAGTTTTCTTAGGCAGACCAAAAAACACATGGGAATGAAGATTGACGGAAAGACAGACAGACAAAAATTAATTGATATTCTTTATTTTTTTTTAAACAGACAGACAAACTGACGAATACAGATTGCTAAAAATACGGACAGACAATTAAATATGCATTAGATTTCTTAATTTTTTATTTTGAACTTGATTTTGTTTCTTGTCCAAAACCCATTTGCTATTTTTCCAAAGTAAAACTAGAATTAAGAAATCAGTACATAAGACTCTATGTTCATAGCAACTATTATCTTTTTGAAACCAATCGGGAAAATGAAAATTTATTTTTTGTTCGCATTGTTTGACGATATTTTGTTTTAAGTTTCGTACGAACGGTGTTTTTTGAAAATATTGAGAAAAGACACTTACGTGCAAGCGGCATATTTGAAAGAACTTTTCTGAAGGCCATGATAAAATTGGATAATTGGTTGAAGTTTCATATTCTTTTAATTTTATAAGAATTTCTGTTAAATTATAATTATTTTTGTTTTTTAACATTTCGTTAGAACAATTTTCAAAATTTTTACCTATTTTTTTGAACATTTTGAAAATGCAGTACCCCGCAAAGTACCTTGTTGCAACATCGGTAATATTAGGTACCTCTACTGCTATTGTGTTATTACCTACGTTCATATTATTTTCAATGTCGTCAATTTGAATATCATCGCTTTGTTCAGATAGTTCATTGCCATTGGATAAATTGAAAGAAGTTTCTTCAGTATTTTGCAAAACTATATCCCAATCTAGGCGAAGGAAATCACAATCGTCTTCCTCACAATTTGAAAATTTTGATTTAAACAGAATGTTTAAAGAAATTATTTTGGCAAATGAGGAGCTAAACTCGGCAACACTCGGATTGTTTTTATTAACATTTCTAGCCCTCAACTTACCAAATAAATTTTCGAGTGGATCTTGGTTCAACTTATTGGCATAAATATAAAAAATATTGTCATTAGACGAAAATAATGTTGAAGTTAGTTTGAAAACGCTGTCAATTGTGATTACCAGACCTTTAAAACAAAAAGGTTCTCTTGCAGGACCCATTGGTTTAATATTTAAAATATATTCTCTCATTTCTCTAAGAAAACTAAAATTATATTCATTTCGCTGAAGTGGTGGGTTCCCATTCAACACATCAAAAAGTTTATTCATCTTTTTAATGAATTCCGCTGTTGGTTTTGCAAACTTTTTGATATTAAGTGGAAATTTATTTAATGCTATAAGAGCTTCGATTCCACAAGCAACACTTCTGCTTAAAACTTGTGTAGCTAGTTTGACACTAATTTTTTGAAAATTTGTAGGATTAATATGTGCATTAGTTAATTTAGGGCACATTTTGGTAGTATTTGTTTTTTCTAAGTTGTATAGATACTCAACAACTTTCCAGCTTATTTCCCCATCACTAGTAAATAAATTATGTTTATTTAAATTGGTTCTAACACTCTTAAAAAGATGAGGAATGTCGTACATAAAATAAATTATTTGGTCTTTATATAAGAAACTGGAATTATTTTGTGAAATATTCAAACTAGCAAAAAGACTACGGTTAGTTGGACCTTGGTCGCAACAAATAGCTCTGACATTTAATTGAAGATTTTTGCAAATCTCCAGACATTTATATAACTCTAACTCGAGTTGACATTTTGGTATACTACCTGGACAAGCAACATAGTATAATGGTTGCTTAAATTTCCCACAAATACTCCTAACCATGAATACACAAACCGACTTTGCACATTCATTTAATCTTGTATTTTTCCCGTAGTCTACAAAACCCTCTATTATATCCTTATGTTTATTATATGATAAATTCATTTGTATACTCATTTCGTCGAAAATAAGAACTACTTCCTTTTCAATTTCATTTAAATTTGAATTAACGTAATTCTTTAATTCCTGATAGACATTAATGTCCATTCCAGGTAACAAACTTTTGATTTTTATCCATCTGTGCAAAGAAGAGGGATGTGGTAAATGAAAACCAAGCTGATCCCTTAAAAAGTTGTAACCTGCTGAAGAACGAAAAAAGATAACTTGAGAAATCCATTTTTCGTCCTCCATGAAATTTTTATTTTTGTCAGAAAGAATTAATTTAGAAAATATTTTAGAATTTTTACTTACGGGTAATCGGTCAATTAAATTTTCTAACGGAA
Source organism: Dolichopus griseipennis (assembly GCA_963082915.1). NCBI lineage: Eukaryota > Metazoa > Arthropoda > Insecta > Diptera > Dolichopodidae > Dolichopus > Dolichopus griseipennis. The sequence goes on along the minus strand of OY720441.1, from coordinate 124,214,195 downwards.
AACGGTTTTCTTTTTCTAAATTTTGATTGATCTGCTTCAATCTACTAATTTTTCTTAAAAGCACCTTTTTCGTTTTTTTAAAGTTATTCAACTTTGTTGTCAAAATTTTCTTTTCTTTTTTCAATTTTCTTAATGAATTAATGTAAAAGTGCTGTTGTTTGCAGCAATTTTCACACTTTAAAAATTCATTTTGGAATTTATTTGAATCTATAACTCTTGCAGCTCTATTTAATTCTTCAATATCAACACTTTCGTCCAAATCATTCAGAAGTGTCGGCTTTAAATAGTTAACTCGTGCATAAGTTCGATCAAAATGATTAACATTAAGGGCATCATCATTTTCGAAATATGAATTTTCATATTTCTCTAGCGCAAATTTTGGCACAGCAGTTTTTTTTAAACGTCGTATACCTGCATTTTAATAAATTTAATATTAATTTAAAAGAATTAAATTTCGTATAATACAGTAATTATATACATAGAGTACCTATTCATGTAGAAAAAAAAATTCAATTAAAAAGGAAACTTAACAGGATTAATTATATAAAATTTTTTTACATAATTTGAAAAAATATTCAGAGATAAGAAGAATATGCAAGTAAAATACTAGGAAAGAAAAAAATAAACTCTTCCATAAATCTTTTCCTATTACAATACAATGCAATCGAGAATATTTTTACATACAGCGACTAATATAATATGAACAAAAACCAAAACAAAAAGAAGTTAGAATCATAGTTGACTAATATATTTATATATTTTTCGCCAAATTATATATATTAATTATATAATGTTCGCCAAAATATGATAACCGTGATAAACTAATTTTTACTAAATTAAAAAAACTGGCTAAATATTTAATTATACATCAATATTCCATGAATATAGTTACTTTTATGATAATTTGTGTACATATTTAGGTAAGAAAAACGAAATACTACATTCGTAAATACCACAGATGCTACCTACTTTAATAATTAATTTAAAAAATTTAAAAATAATAGCGTACCTATATCACTACTTTCAAAATGTTTGCTGCATATAAGAGATTTTTTAACTCTTCTCATGTTAAATTCTCCTACTGCAGCCTCCCATTCCCTATACATCCTTGAATTTTCTTTAGGGAACTTAAAAAATTGTCGGTCAGGAAATGTGTTTGAGTCCGCTTTGCAACTCAAAATATGGCAAATTCGTTTTTGCGAAGCCATTTTAAATTATTGCTGATAAAAAATAAAAAATTATTAAAATTATATACTTCTTATAATATAATGTAGTAAAAAAATATACTTAAAAAATTACTTACCTTTAAAAAAATTTTCCTTCAACTTTTGAATTTGAATTTTCAACTTCTATTATTTTATTCTTATATTATAATAAATGAATACACAATTAATATATTTGTATGTATGTATATTATAATTCATATAATAATATTATACCACACATCCATATATAAATTATTATAATCTAATCTAAGTACACAGCGATATTCTATTTATTTATGTATATATTATATAAGTTCAGTAGAACTACCACATAGATAAAAATGTGATCGACTCGACACGCCACATCTATGCCAAATTAAAAATAAAAAAAATAACAACGCTTAATTTCTAATGGAGTGAGTGGTGAGTAAAATTTTTTACCACAGAAGATTTTTTTTTGTGCGTGGTATATTTTGGATTTTTTTAATCAATTTCTTATTTCACCATAGATCTAATTTTTAGTTCCAAACGGTCATAGTAGCGACATCTATGTGCTAAAATTACTTGGGTCATTTTTTTTACGAATTGAGACATCTGTATGTTATTTATTTGTGGTGATACTTAAAATAAATGTCATATAATTCCTTGTAATTAGATGGTAACCCTTCATTATGTATCAACACAAGTAAATTTGTTCTTGTTTTACCCTCAATTACGCGATTATTTTTGTCATCGTGTAAAAATGCAAGAAATAGCCTAGCATAATTTAGAATTTTTTTATCTCTAAATCTGGAAAGTGCGTAGGTACAGTCTTCCGTTAGAGATTTCTGAGTCATTGTTACAATTGGAAGTAAAAGAGGGTTTAACGAGAAATTAGCTTTAAGGTTATTATTATTAACATTATTTTTAGTATTAGAAATATCATTATTAACATTATTATTATTATTATTATTATTAGTAGTAGTAATATCATTATATTTCCAATTTTTCCATTTTAATTTTTTGAGAAATCATTTGTCTGGCTGAACTTTGAGGAGAAGAGTTCTTGAAGTTGGAGATTAATTGAAGATTTAAGCTCACTCGTCAAAGTTTTTATTGATTCACTAGTATTATTTAATATGGTAAGAAGCTCCTCTATTTTTGGAACTGATTGCTGCGACAAAGAAGCTTTTTGTCTGTCTGACGTTCTGCTCAAAGATGCATTAAAGGACTCGTAGTCCGTTGCCATCTCGTTAAATGACGCCGAATTACATTTGATTGTGTCATTACATTTTGATGCGAGTCCTGCATATTCATCTTTAATATTCTTAAATGATGTTTTCACATCATCTAAAATCATTTTGATGCTTGAGTTAAAATCCAAGCATGACTCACATACAAAATATTGGGCGAGAAATACCGAGTACCAGCCTCCTCTGGAAGCATTTAAACAAACTCCATGGAAACGTTTCTTACAGAAACTGCTACATTTTACAGATTCAGTTTTAGAATCATATACTGAACCGTTAGCGCTATCGTATTTGATTGACTCCATTTTGATGCTTGACATTTTTTGTTGTTTTTTTTTCTTTCTTTTTTGGTTTAAGTTATTTTAGTAAAAAATTAGTTGGTTAACTTCTTTTGTTTATTGTTCTTTTTTTTTTTTTTTTTGTTTATTAAGTAATAGCACTTTAAATTTAGATCAATGTTAATTTATATAAATGTTAGTATAGGCAGTTTATTATAAAAAATTTTTAAAATAACATTTATTACACTTAAATTTATACAAGATACTATTTTGAAATTAAGCAGTTTTTTTTTAAACAAAGAAAAAAAGTTTTTATATTTTTTTTTTTTTTTATTTTATTTACAAAAAGAAATTATGAAAGAATTAAAAACACGTTTACTTGATTAAGCGTCAAAATTAAGAATGATGCTGTGATATTAGAATTTATATAGAATTAGAATTTAGAAGAAATAAAATAGAAAAGTATATATAGCACATATAATAAAAGCGTGGTTTTTGTTTTTTCTTTATTCTTTTAAAGCTGATTTTAGTATTAAAAAAATTCACACATACTAACCAGCATTTACATTGATAAGTTGTTTAGCGGGGGATTGAGGAAACATATTGATGTATGTATTTTTTATTTTTATTTTTTATCAGACTGTGTATGCATTTTTGTTCCTGTTTGAATTTGATAAAGTGAGAAGTGTTTAAAATAAAATATCTTAAATTAAATAAAATTAAATTAAAGCAAATAACAATATCTCGGGTTATTTAGTTGAGATGATAGAATATTTCAATAACATAATTCCAACTACGTCACAAAAAATTTATTGCATCAATGGAATGGTTCTTAGTTTGTCTGCAATAATTCAACTAAGCAAAGATATTTTTTCCAATAACTCTAATTGATTCTATTTATTATTATCTATACTTAATCAAGATGTTATAGAAAATTTGAGAATATTTGAAAATGTTTTATGTAATTCTGAAAGATATATTTGTGGTTGTTAAAAAAATATTCTTGTAAAACATGCGATAATTTATTTTTAAAAAAATCTAATAAAATTTTAACATTTGAAACTGAACAATTTAGTTTTCAAAAAAACTACAATACAAATTCAGACATTTTTCATTTAAAAGCTCCTACAGAGAAAATTTTTGAAGTAGCAAAATTTCATATGAGAATATTTGACGACTATTTCTCAGTAAATTATTATAAAAAAAATCTTTTCAAAAATATTATTGTTATTTGCTTAGAAGCTACAGAAAAGTCAACCAAACATTTTCAATGGTTTTCCAAAAGTGATGAATACTATGAACATAAAATAAAATTTTTGGCGTTCAAGATTCGATAAGAGAAATCTTATTAAATAAAAATACTAAGTGGTTGAAAGAAATACTAATGTATGAAGAAAATCATAAAGAAAATAGACCTCCAAAATAAAAACATAAAAATAAAAATGTAAACTTAAAAAGGCACAAATCCTTCTTTTAAATATTTCAATAGTAAACCTATTAAATTATTCCTATTAATTATTCTGAATTTTTTAGTTAACTATCTACATAATTTAAATTTTATTATCTTTCTTTTTATGCATTAATGGCTACTGTGAAAGTGTGTGCAATAGCTGTATGAAATAATTTGAAATTTTATTATTTTTGTTATTTTTTTTTTTTTAATTAAATTTTGTTATATTTAGTTTTATTTTATTATAAAATATTATATTTATTTTGTAAATATTTATTACTAGCAGATTTAACCGGCGTTGCCCGGAAAAGTGCAAATTGTAAAAAAGCACGTTTCAACCAATTTTCTAAAGTACTTTGGTTAAAAATTAAGCCTGAAAAAAATATTTGTGGATTTCCGTTAACCCCTTGTGGCCCAACAGCTTTTTATATTAGAAAGTTTTTAACCGATTGACTTCAAATTTTGTATATCCTCTTTGAAAATGAAGTTCACTCTATTAAGAGATTTGGAATATGTTAACACATGCCGACCCGACGATTGTTCAAAAAAAAATTTGTAAGTAAATTACGTACAATTTTTGAAAGTAGGTACAACTTCTTTGAATTAGGGGAATGCTTAAAAAAATGTTTTGTCGAGTTGTTTTAACCGATTGCGAAACAAAAACTTTAAAAAACAGTTTGCAAAACTGTTTGAACGATTATCTCTAAATTTTCTATACGTGGGCTTCTTGACAATTTGGTGATCCTTGACGATAGAGTTGAGGATGGTGGGTTTCCGGCGAATAATATTATCTGAGTTAAAATAACTATAGGCCAAAAGAGTATACTAAATTTGCCATTATTTCATTATACTATGTCAATATTAGTTTTCTTCAATTGCCAACGTTTGAATAAAATATAGTCGATGGTTTAGAAAAGGTTTAAAAATCTACTTTTTAACTTATATTTTGTTTTATACTTACCTGAAAGTTCTACTACGCTCATCCTCGTTTTTTTAAGATTTTATAAGAGAAATGTAGGCTTCTTTTTTAGAAAAACTGTTTTAAAATACTATGTATTTAAGCATAATGTATACGAAATTAAATTTATTGATTTTTAGATTTCATTGGAAGAAAACTTCAGTGTGAAATCTATTTTTAAAAAACAACAACTGCAAAGTAGATAAAAAACAAAGACTTACGAAAGAATGTAGAGAAGGAAAATGTTATGTTATTTAATTTTAAAGATATTATTTATTAGCTGTATTTTTATTATTATTAATATTATCTCATTTAGCTTTTGCACTATTTGAGACTATTTAAGGAGAGCAAAAAAATTAGTCTTATTAATTGAGCTTTTGGAATAAAGGTTAACTTGCGTTAATACCAAAAATTTGAAAATTTCATTGAATCTTTGTGCAAATGCGTAAACAGGTCAAAACCAAATTAACCCTGTGAGTTTTTATAATTAAAATGCTGGTACAAAATTTTAATGTTAATCGAGCTTAACTTAAACTTTTTGCAGCCTCTCTTTTAGACTGCCAAATCAACCTGTAAAATTGGACACAAATCGGAAACACAAAATTTTTTGAAAGCCCACCAGGCCGAAATGGGTTATTTCATTCCAACCAAATTGATACAACAAATTCCGGTTGCTAAGAGGAAAATTTGTGCAAAATTTCAAGTCAATTGGTCAAACCGTTTTGACTCGACATTAAAAACATTCAAAAAGCTTCTTTGCGCCCTCTTGCCCAACGGGTTAACCGAACTCAACAAAAATTTGTGGCAAACTCTCTTTCGACTGCGAAACCTCCCTATAAAATTGGACACAAATCGGAAACACAAAATTTTTTGGAAGCCCGCCAGGCCGAAATGGGTTAAATTATTGCAACCAAATTTATAAAACCAATTCCGGTTGCTAAGAGGAACATTTGTGCAAAATTTCAAGTCAATCGGTCAAACCGTTTTGACTCGACATCAAAAACATTGAAAAAGCTTCATTGGGCCCTCGTGCCCAAACGGGTTAATCGAACTCAACAAAAATTTATGGCAGCCTCTCTTTTCGACTGCACAAATCACCCTGTAAAATTGAACACAAATCGGAAACATAAAATTTTTTGAAAGCCCACCAGGCCGAAATGGGTTAAATTATTTCAACCAAATTTATACAACTAATCCCGGTTGCTCAGAGGAACATCTGTGCAAAATTGCAAGTCAATCGGTCAAACCATTTTGACTCGACATCAAAAATATTGAAAAAGCTTCATTGCGCCCTCCTGCCCAAACGGGTTAACCGAACTCAACAAAAATTTGTGACAGACTCTCTTTTCGACAGCGAAACCAGCCTGTAAAATTGGACACAAATCGGAAACACAAAATTTTTTGGAAGTCCGCCAGGCCGAAATGGGTTAAATTATTTCAACCAAATTTATACAACTAATCCCGGTTGCTCAGAGGAACATCTGTGCAAAATTGCAAGTCAATCGGTCAAACCATTTTGACTCGACATCAAAAATATTGAAAAAGCTTCATTGCGCCCTCCTGCCCAAACGGGTTAACCGAACTCAACAAAAATTTATGGCAGCCTCTCTTTTCGACTGCACAAATCACCCTGTAAAATTGAACACAAATCGGAAACATAAAATTTTTTGAAAGCCCACCAGGCCGAAATGGGTTAAATTATTTCAACCAAATTTATACAACTAATCCCGGTTGCTCAGAGGAACATCTGTGCAAAATTGCAAGTCAATCGGTCAAACCATTTTGACTCGACATCAAAAATATTGAAAAAGCTTCATTGCGCCCTCCTGCCCAAACGGGTTAACCGAACTCAACAAAAATTTGTGACAGACTCTCTTTTCGACAGCGAAACCAGCCTGTAAAATTGGACACAAATCGGAAACACAAAATTTTTTGGAAGTCCGCCAGGCCGAAATGGGTTAATTTATTCCAACCAAATTTATACAACTAATTCCGGTTGCTAAGAGGAACATTTGTCCAAAATTTCTATAGAATAGGTAAAGGGGTATATTAACTTTGGTATGGTGTTTGTAATCACCTAAAGGAAGCGAGATAGATATGGAAAAATATATATATTTGTGATCAGCGTGACCTCCTGAGTCGATATAGCCATGTCCGTTCGTCCGTCTTTAAAATTAATAAAGATAACAACTTGAAAAAATGTAGAAGCTCCCAATTTGCCACAAGGGTGTTCTTTACTATCTCTTGCGTGTTCCCTTAATTTGGGATCAATTGGAGTGGTGGTTAAGTACCCCTCTTAGACCTCCAAAGTTTTAAAAGCTTATAATCGAAATTACTAAAAATAGTAACTTAAAATTAAGATAGAACGTTCAAATTGTGTACAAGGGTTAACTAGTACTATAAGTACAGAGCGGACTGTATAAGGGCGAAATCAGCCCAAGGGTTCGGATTCTGGACCTTTTAATCGGTTTCAGAGCTAACGAACATATATAAAAAATCACGATAACTCAACAACTAATGACGCTAAAATTTGTGTTGTAGGGTACTGGTACTGAAACTACGGCGGTGATTGCGTACGGTGGGTAATGTACAATGGGTTCAGAACTTATAACTTTTTGATCGAATTTAGGCCAAACGAGCATAATTTCGAAACAAATGAAGGTAGAACCTCCAAATTTGGTATTAGGGTATCTTCTTCTTTTTACTTAGTGTCCTTGAAATTTGTGCCCCATTGGAGTAGTGGGTCGGGGACCAGCCACACATTTCTGAAGACCTTGAAGAATATCTTTAAAATTAATAAAGATTGCAGCTTGAAAAAATGTAGAAGCTTTAAATTTGGCACATGGGTGTTCTTTACTATTTCTTGTGTGTCCCCTAATTTTGGATCAATTGGAGTGGTGGTTCAGTACCTCTCTTAAACCCCCCAATGTGTAAAAGTTTATCATCGAAATTAATTTATATATAACTAGTAACTTAAAATTAAGATAGAACGTTCCAATTGTGTACAAGGGAAGAAGGTGTCCCTTTCTATTCCCATAGTGTCCTCGAAAATTGGAACCAATTGAAATAGTGGGTCGGGGACCATCCACATAAGCATATTTTCGAAAATAATAGAGATAGTAACTTCAAAAAAATGTAGAAGCTTCAAATTTGGCACAAGGCTGTTCTTTACTATTTCCTACGTGTTCCCTTAATGTATGATCAATTGGATTGGTGGTTCAGGTAACTCTATTAGACCTCTAAAGGTTGAAAGGCTTATCATCGAAATTAATAAAAATAGTAACTTAAAATTAATATAGAATGCTCCAATTGTGTACAAGGGTTAATTGGTATTAAAAGTATGACTGGGACTGTATATGGGCGAAATCGTACCATGGTTTCGGGTTCTGGAACCTTTGAAAAGTTCAAAAGCTAACAAACGTATATCTTAAAAATACCAAAACTCAGAAACTAATTACGCTATTTTTATGAAATTTATATACTTCTACTACTCCCAAGACCTTAAACCATAATATATTCAAAATTAATAAAGATGAAAAAATCAAATTTGATATATATACTATTTCCTATTTCTGTTCCTATTTAACACTTTTATATTTTTAAAAGACTAATAGTTTTACAAACTTACTATGTATTTTATTTTATAAATTTAAAACTAAATATTTTTTTAATTTTTATTATATCATATCTATATTTTATTTATTACCATTATTTATAGGTAATATAAAATTAAGAAATTGTGTACGATACTTAAGTTGTAAAATTTATTTATGTATTAAAATTAATTATATGAAACTGTTCAAAATTTATTTTGAATTTTAGAAATACATTTATTGCATATTTTGATTATTAAAATTTGTGATAACAAGCTAATGAACGCATTAATGGTTTTAACTAACATTAAAAACCCTGAAATTATATAAACTTTTATATTTATAATATTCAAATTAAAACGAGGAAGAGTGTAGTAGAGTAGACTGTGTCAACTCTGGGATACCCATATGACCGTAACATATACATTATATCATCCGGTTAATTACTTTTGGCAAAATTTCAAACATTCAGCTTTATTAGGTGTAGAGTAATGCTCATATAAAAGAAGGAGTTGTATGGCAGCTACTCGAACCCTCTGCGGTAGACCAACCAAATTTTGCAGTAACTTTGGCCATTACACTAAACTATTTTTGGCAAAATTTCAGACACCCAACTTCATTTGGTGTAGTGTAATCCTCATATAAAAGAAGGAGTTGTATGGCAGCTACTCGAACCCTCAGCAGTAGACCAACTAAATTTTGCAGTTACTTTGGCCATTACACTAAACTATTTTTTGCAAAATTTCAGACACCCAGCTTCATCAGGTGTAGTGTAAAGCTCATATAAAAGAAGGAGTTGTATGGCAGCTACTCGAACCCTCTGCGGTAGACCAACCAAATTTTGCAGTAACTTTGGCCATTATACTAAACTACTTTTGGCAAAATTTCAGACACGCAGCTTCCATAGGTATAGAGTAATGCTCATATAAAATTAGAAGTTGTATGGCAGGTACTCGAACCCGTGGACCAAAATGGCTGAAATTAAAACTCGATTCCGTTTTTTGCATAAAAACGAATTTGTGAAAATTTCATAATCCTAGCTCCTTTACTTTTTGAGTTATCGTGATGACGGACGGACGGACAGACGGACAGACGGACGGACATACATAGCTAAATCGATTTATTTTTCGATTCTGATCCGATCCATACACTTGAGTCTATATCTACCCCCCCTCCTTCTCTGCGTCACAAACGTAATGGCAAATTTATTATACCCTTGGACTATATAGTCATACGGGTATAAATATTTCTAAATTAATATTTCGTACGAATAACTTTGAGTTTAATTAAATAGAATGTTAAAAAATAAGTAAATTAAGAGAATAAATTTAAAAATTATTGAAAATTGAAATAATTAACCAAGGGTACTAAATCATTCAACAGTAAATGGACTACAGCTAAAAATCCTGAAAAGGAGTAATTGCTGCATGTGTGTAAAATTTTATTGAATTGGATAAAAGTTTTAAATATGTAATTTTGTAATTACATTTTACGAATCCATTTATCTCAATTTAATTTGTTGTTTAATATTTTAAATAGATAAGTTAGTAAGAATTTTTAATATTTTTGAATTGATAAAATAATTAGCAAATGTTTTTAGTATTATGAAAAAAATTTGGTTAGCCATGTCTTACGATCAAACTAATAAAAGCTTTTATGACTTTAAAATGATTTATGGACTTCCCATTAAATTTGAACCAAGTAGGGTATTTCTAAGTCGGTTGCGGACTGACTATTTCTTTACTTATTTTTATTTTTTATTTTATCTTTTATTTTTATGTCAATTCTAATAGTTTCATAATCACTTATCTTTGAATTTATATCTATATATGCTTCTATATCACTATATTTATTTATTAATACCCAGTTTATAAGTGTTTTTGAAATATTAGTAACTCTAGTATATTCATTAACTAACTGTCTAAAAGCATTATTAGTTATTATTTGCTCACGAAATTTTTTATATTATTATTAATTAGCCAGTTTATATTAAAATCGCCAATGATAATAGCAGTCTCATTTAACTCACTCAATTCTTCCATAATAATCTTAAGATAATTCAAAAAACTAGAATTTATATTTAAATATTTGGGTGATCTATATAAACCAATTAAGAAAAAAATGTTACTAAATGAGTTTCTGAAATGCACAAAAAAATCAATTTCAACTGATACGATGGTTTGTAGTTCTACAAAATTATTTATTAAACATTGAATATTTAAATAAAGGCACTGGATTGACTTTGGCTGCTAGTACTCATTTTTTTTCTCCTCCCTTTCAAGTTTCTTTAAATATACTTTGCAGCTTGAACTAAACGTATTATGGTAAATATCACATTCATCATCAGACAGTTTTAAATTTCTTTCACTCTAATACAATTTATACATTTATGAGTCTCTTCGTTACAATTTTCTCTTTTATGTTCATCACTTTCACATTTGTGACAGTATGCTTTATCCTTCCAAACACTTGCTTTATTGTAGCATTAGCATTAGCATTTGAAACATTTAAGAACACCCAATTTTTCATATGCTATACATGAATTCCAACCAATCATTAATCTTTTTAAGTCCATTATTTGTTTGAAAGCTTTTCCATCAACTTCAATTATTGCATTGCAAATAGCTTTATTTTTAAATGACGCATAAACCTTTTTACATTAAATTTTTTCGCAAATAATTTTATTTTGAATTTTAATGACATTAATAATTTTTTCTTCACTTAATTGTTCATCCATTCCACAGAGTAAGATTTTTGGATTTTGTATAACAGGCATAACAATCTCATAATCATTACACATTTTCTTTACAATTTCATTTGGCAATATTTCTGCAGAATTTCTATTTTCACAACATAATGAAATAGAACAATTTTTTCTTTCATACACATTATTAATATTTACTTGCATATTACAAACATTAATATTATCCCTAATATCTGATTTTATTTTGTTTTATCATGATTACTTTTTTTCGTTTTAATAACAACTTTATAAACATCGTTTTTTTTAATATTTTTATTTTGTTCTTGTTTATTTTTTTTTTTATTTTGGTTTTCAATAATAATTTCTGATAACCTGCTCATTTTTTTTATCTCTAACAAGCTTTTTTCACAATTCCTTTTTTTGTTTTTGGTTTTCAATAATTATTTCTGATAACTTACTCATATTTTTAATCTCTAATAGAGTATTCTCATAAACGGTTTGAGCTATTTTCATATTTTTGAGTCTTGCATCATATCTTGCTTCAATAGATTCAAGAAGTAATTTTAACACATTCTCACTTTTTTTTAATGAGTGTTCAAAATCAGTTTTCTCTGAGCAAATTACTGTTTTTTTTACACTCTCTTTTATTTCGATCATTATTAAATCAATATCATGTAAAGTGTTCATGATAAACTTTGCCACAAACACCTTTACATCGTATCCCAGATTCACCCCGTATTAGCGTTTTGCATTTATTGCATTCACTCATATTACAATATTTGTATGTATCACTGTATTAAATAATTTTAATTTTTGCTTAATTGTCTATGAGTTTATTTATGTACACAATCTTGTTAATATTAATTTAAGTATTATTAATTTAACTATATATGACTATAAGCATACATTATAAGTTCTCTATTATGTAAATATATATTTGAACAACGCGCCAAATTGCAATAGAATAAAATTATAAAACACACGATTTTAATTTATAAATTGCGAATAAGTCCTTTTATGTATTTTATGTACTTAATGATCAAATTAAAATTAAATTATTATCGAATTTCCCTTCACAAAATTTATAAAATTCAGGCCTTAATTCAATTTTTAATTATTTTTTTAAATTCTGATCAATTCACGTATATGTTCTTCTCAAAATTTGACTCAATCTTCAATTTTAACCTTGAAATTTTTATTTCTTCACTAATTTCTGCTTGTGTAAATGAATTAATATTGTTCTCTTCTATTGTAACGTCCCACTAAACAAAAATCTGACTTTATATCGTTTAGTTTGAATATTTTTCTAAATGTTCTGCAATTAATTCGGCTTTATCTTTATTATCATTTCTGATAATTAGTCTGATTTCATTAGCGCCGGGGCGTACTTTATCGGCTTTTTTACACTTTGCATTGCTTTCTAAAATAAGTAATTTGATTTTTTTGTTGCCGATAAACTTTTTATATAATTTTCATATGATACTGATTTTAAAATCTGAAAATTTCTTTTAATAGATTGTGATAATCTGTTTAAAATCTTCTTATCATCAGGGTGACGTGATTGTTGCCATCTATGTCTAGCCCTTCTTTTTTGTTTTATTAAATCAGTTATCTTTTTGTTTTATTAAATCAGTTATCTTTTCATTTTATTAAATCAGTTATTTCACTAGGATAATTATTTGTTGCTGACCTAACTCAATTATTTTTGTGTTATTCCATACAGCTTTTTTGAATTATATTAATAAATTCTTTTAGTTCCAAATCTAATTGTTCTTTTAATTTTAATTTTATGATTTTTTTGAGATTTCAAACTTAAAGCTTAACCAGCCTGCGGTATTATTTTTCAGTGTGCGCTTATTTAGTTTTCTAGTTATTTTTTCATTCAACTCTAGTATGACAGCAAAGTGATCAGAATCCAAGTCATGATTATCTTCTAATTTTATAAAGTTTCTTGAATTAGATTTGGAGCTTTGTTGGTGTCTGTGGGCCAATAAGTTGGCTTGCCAGTCGAATAATAGCAACAACCTAACTCTTGAATAGCTTTTCTTAGCTCTCTACCCCCAGTTGAGGCTGTTCTAGAACCCAGGATGAACTGCCTTATAGCATTCATAACCTAGAATCTTAAATTTTGTGTTTATTGTTAAATAGGTCTCTGATAACACACATATATCAATACTTTTAGATCTTAAGAGCACACCATTAGGATTCCAAGTTGCAATACGTATTTTATCTAGATACAGTTTTTATAATTTTTTAGATGTTTCATGATATTCATCTATGTATCTCTTTTCTATTTTATACTACACCCTGCTGTCATATAATTTCCAGCACGTTTTACACATTTAGTTTGTTTTTACAAAAATGTTTGTGTATGTCGAAAACTCTGGCATCTTTTACACTGAGGACTTATTACTTCTGAGAGCCTCAAATTGCACTCTCATTTGCTGTAAATATTCTATTTTGTATATTTTATTTATTTCCTCTGAATGATCAAAAATAGCACAAATAGTGGAAGCTTGGTTACAATATTTATATTTTTATCTTTAGTTTTTAGCACATTTTCAAAAAATTTTGTAAAAATGTGCCTATATAGTTTCACTCTGTCCGTCCGTCCGTCCGTCTGTCTGTCCGTCTGTCCGTATGTTTACAAAAACTTTTACATCGTTTGAAATAGAGTAAAGAAATTTTAACCATGGGTAGCTTTCGTAAAAAAAATAATTTCGTAGAATAATTTTTTTCTGTAGCCCCACCTGTTACGGGGCTACAGCCCCCCAAAGTTGGAAAAAGCCCTATATTTAAATTGTTATAACAAGAGTTCTGTTAGATATATTTTCAATCTGAAAACGGCAAACGATAGCTGGTTTCATAAAATTTATAAATATTTAAAAGGCAAATATTTAGGGTTACCATACGGTACTAAAATTTAACATTACACAAAACTCAATTTTTGCAAAATTTTTGGCCACACATATCTTCTGAACGGTACAAGCTAGGGTCTTGAAATTTTGGGAGAACTTAGATACTAAGAAACTAGTAGGAGTCGGATAACAAAATTTTTTTGTCAAGTCCCCTATTTAGGAGCTATAAGGGCTCGAAAATAGAAATTTTGCTATTTTTAAACACCTGTAACTTGAATACCTGCCCAAATTTTTTTTTAGTGATATACAAAATTCAAAGCTCTATAATTATATTTCAACATGTGTCAAAGATTTTTCTTAATTTTGAAGGGTGACAAAGCTACAGCCCCTGCAAATTCCAGAAAAGCCCTATATTTAAATTGATATAACAAGAGCTCTGTAAGTTTTATTTTCAATAAAAAAACGGTAGAGGAGAGCTGCTTTTATAGGCTTTACAAAAATATGTCGCTTGAATGTATAGTGTTGCCATACGGTACTAAAATTTACCATTATATAAAACTCAATTTTTGCTAAATTTTTGGTCCCATATATCTCCTAAACGGTTTAAGATAGGATCCTGAAATTTTGGGAGAAGTTAGATCCTCAAATATTAGTAGGAGCCGGTTAATAAAATTTTTTTGTCGAGCCCCCTGTTTAGGAGCTATAAGGGCTCGAAAATTTAAATTTAGCTATTTTTAAGCACCTGTAACTTGAATATCTGTCCAATTTTTTCTTTATTAATATACAAAATTTAAAGGCCCAACATTATATTTTAACATATGTTAAAGGTTTTTCTTAAATTTAAAAGCGGTTCCTTAAATTGAAGAAAGTGTCTCTCAGTTTTACCCATTTTTTCTTAGATTGTATAATTCTAAGTAAAATTCCAAATTTTTGTGGAATTCACAATTTAATTCCTAGAACCTAAAAACATGGAGGGGGAGGGAGGGAGAGGGAGGAGTTAGATGAAGTTAGATCCTTGAGAAACTTGGCAACCTTCCCCACTGAAGGGCTATAACAACTTTAAATTAAAAACTTTACTGTTAGCAGTAAATTTTATAAGTAAGCAGTAACTATTTCCAAGTAAATATTTCCAAAGTTAAACTCAATATGTAATACAATATAAATTTGAAAATGTGCTTTTTTAAAAACCCTTGGTTTTTTTTCATCACTTGTTTTAATTTTATTTGTCACATCCAGACATTTAAAACTTCTATTAATAAGTTATTTTTAATATCATCTGGCTCACATGAGGGGTAAAGATAACTTTAATTGGTCTAGTCAGTTTTTTTCATATGTATGCCATTCCAACTTGGCTTTATTTATAGATCTTGTCAAAACTCTGTATTCATTTTCGTTGTCTACATTAATTTTTAACTGGTTATTATTCATCATGTTTACTTTAACATTTATATTTTCTTCTTTTATTATTTTTATAATAGTTGAGAATAGTTGTTTATATTGCTCAAAATTACCGGAGGAGGTTTATATTTTTAGTGACCTTAAAGTTTCCTTTTAATTTTTCCTCTTGGGGTTTAAATAGCGGTTCTAAAGATGTGTTGTGGATACATTTGGCACACAATTTTTTTCATTATTTCATTTTAAATTTTCTGCCTTAAGTTGACAGATTTCTCTTCGTAATTATTAACACAAGACTTCCAACTAATTAATTCTGGAGTTGACTTCCGTATTACCTTCTTGTAATGTGGAACTTTGAATTTTATTATTACCCTCGTGGGTTTTCTTTATATTGTCTTCATTAAACAATATTTTTTCTTTACTGCCCTCTTCGGTTTCCTTATTTTTTTTCACCTTTTTTAGGCAAACTTCTTTGAACCTTCGAGCTCATAGCGAAGGGGTTTCTTAAATTATCCTGATTATTTATATTATAATTATAAACCACTGGCGACTCATCTGAACACCTTGAACGTTCAGCCAAGCCCTCGCCGACAGACGTGGTCTCTGCCGAAACTTTTGTAGATACCCCTACCGAATTTTTATTTTTATGTGACATTATATTTTAATTATTTAATGCTTTTTATACTTACAGCCAGGGTTTCTAACTGCCTCCCCCTCTGGATTCAGTCGCAGACCAGGTAGCCGTACATATTTGGATTTTACTGGACTCGTACCATAAGCATACCTTAGTGAGAATATTTCTATTCCTCTACTCTCCGGGGTAAAAATGAATGGTGACTGAAGTTTTTGACTTTTAAAACATCCAAATTATTAAAAAAAGTTTAATCAAAATTGGAAAATTAGGGAAATTTTTAGAGAAGGGAAGTGTTAAAGAATGACTTTTGTATCATACAGGTTTATAAGTCAAAAACCAATAAATGTTGCTCACTTAGTAAACCATCACAATAAACTGAAAACCATAGGATTCATCATTTACAAGGATTAGTTTTTAATATACGATTATTAGTTTTTAATATACGATTAAAAACTAAAAAATAAAATAGGTAAGATTAGTAACTAATATTTTAACAAGCGCTAAAATTATTTATGTTAACAAAAGGAAAACAAACGTTAAAAACTCAGGGCAACACCACAGAGCCAAATATTACAAACATGCAAGTTAAATTAAAAATACTAGATCCGTCAAACAATCTACGAGAACTGCTCATGCTCGCGTAAAGTCTGGCTATCAATATTAAATTGTTAACGTTAGTATCAAAGAGCTTAGACCTGAAGTTAGTCTCTCTTAACATACGCGATATTGATAAACCTCAATTGTTCACGAACAGGTGAATTAATTTCACCGTGAATAATTTGCTGAACAAATATAATGTCCGCCACCAAACTAACCTTAAAAAGCTCATAATTTGGCATTTGCCAACATTTAATACGAGATAGTTGTTTCTGCACCATGAGCCAAATTGATTCAGATCATATTGCAGCAATTCACAATCACGAGGTGAGAATATAGTTTAGCAGATTTTGGTATTATCAGCAAAAAAACATATCAGTGGGATAAACTTTGGGGGCTGTCGTAGGTCGCAACAACGAAAAGTAAAGGATTTAGAGGGCTTCGTTGTGGTACCCCTGAGTAAGTGACGTAAGTCTAATTTTATAAAATAAAAAATTGTCAACTTCTGTAAATTGTTAAAATATTTTATAAGGAAATTTAGAAATTAATTAATGACAGGAAAAGATTTTAATAATTTTAAAAAGTATTAGTATCGCCCGGTGCTCGAAATTCGAGCTATTATACCCTACACCTATAGAATAGGTAAAGGGGTATATTAACTTTGGTATGGTGTTTGTAACCACCTAAAGGAAGCGAGCTAGATATGGAAAAGCATATATATTTGTGATCAGCGTGACCTCCAGAGACGATATAGCAATATCCGTCCGTCCGTAGGCACGATAACTCAAAAAATAATAGAGCTATCTTGATGAAATTTTATCTGTAGGTTACTAGGACTGAAAGTACGGCAGGGATTGCTTATGGGCGAAATCGGCCCATGGGTTCGTATTCTGGACACATATAAAAAATCATGATAATCGGACATATATAAAAAATCATGATAACTCAACAACTAATGACGCTATCTTCATCAAATTTGTGCTGTAGGTTACTAGTAATGAGACTAAGGCGGGGATTGCGTACCATCGAGATTGGACCATGGGTTCGGAACCTAGAACGTTTTGATCGAATTTAGGCCAAACTGGCATAATTCCGAAACCAATGAAGATAGAACCTCCAAATTTGGTATCAGGGTGTCCCTTCCTTTTTCCTTAGTGTTCTTGTAATTTTGGCTCTATTGCTCTTGAACTTAAAATTAAGATAGAACCTTCCAATTGTATATAAGGGTTAACTAGTATTGAAAATATGACGGGGACTTCATATGGGCAAAATCGTACCATGGTTTCGGGTTCTGGAACCTTTGAAAAGTTCAAGGGCTAAAGAACATATATCTTAAAAACAGCATACCTCAAAAAATAATGCCGCTAGTTTGATGAAATTTAAACTCTAGGTTACTAGTAATGAAAGTACCATGGGAATTGGTTCTGGTCGAGTTCGAACAATGAGTTCGGATTCTAGAAATTTTTGACCGATCTGAGGCCAAACGAGCATAATTACAAAGCCAAAGAATATATTTCCTATTTCCTATGTGTCCCCGAAATTTAGACTTAATTGTAGTCGTGGTTCAGGTTCCTCCTAAGAAATCCCAAAATTAAAAAGCTTATCTTCGAAATTCAAGAAGATAGAAATCTTAAATTTGATACACGAGGGTTCTTTCCTATTTCCGTTTTTATTTAACACTTTTATATTTTTAAAAGGCTAAGAATTTTACCATAAAACATATTTACTATAATATTTTATAAATTAAAAACCATAGGTGATATATAATTAAGACATCGTGTACAATACTTAAGCTATTTTCAAAGGTACTTGCTGCATTTATGTAAAATTTATTGTTATATTTAAATGAACTATATGGAAAGTTCTAAATTTGTAATTATATTTTAGAAATACATTTATTACATATCTTGCGTTTATAAGCTTTTCTAATAGGTATATAAACTAACCATTTAAAATAATTGCAATTTTAAAAAATTTGAATTCTTAAATATATTATGCTTGGATTAGCATTGCATCACAAAATTTAATAATTAAATTTTTTTCTCTTTAGTAATTGAATTTAAATAAATATATTTTCATTTATTTAAAGTTTTTTTGGTTTTTAATATTTTTAAAGAGATAAATCAGTAAGAATTTGTAATATTTTTGAGTAGATAAAGTAATTAGAAAATGTTTTTAGTATTATAAAGTTAATTTCGTTAGCTATGTCTTACGATCAAACTAATAACAGCTTTTATGGTTTTAAAATGACTTATGGACTTCCCATTAAATTTGAACCAAATAGGTGAAGGGTATTTCTAAGTCGGTTGTACCGACTGACTGTTTCTTTACTTGTTTTTGCTTTTAGATTTGCATAAAAAATTCGTTTTTTGTAATTTATGTTTGACTAATATTACACGAAAACTACTTTTTTTTCCTATATGTAATTTACTATTTTTTCTAATTCTTGCACTTGAAATTTGCTTAAAAAAAACATTATAATTTTTTCAATTATAAAAACGTTGTTAAATATTTTTGAATTTTATTCCTATAGCTTAAGCCGCTTTAAAGAGAGTAATTTATATTATGGTACAGTTATTACACAAAAAAAAGAGATTTAAATTCTAAATAATAAATATTGTTCTATTACCTATATAATGTTCCATAAATTTAATTAACAAAACTCGAGTTAATGCTGTACTTCATATAGAAAACTGTATTTTTTATACCCTACACCTATAGAATAGGTAAAGGGGTATATTAACTTTGGTATGGTGTTTGTAACCACCTAAAGGAAGCGAGCTAGATATGGAAAAGTATATATATTTGTGATCAGCGTGACCGCCTTAGTCGATATAGCCATGTCCGTCCGTCCGTCCGTCCGTAGGCACGATAACTCAAAAAATAATGGAGCTATCTTGATGAAATTTTAACTGTAGGTTACTAGGACTAAAAGTACGGCGGGGATTGCATATGGGCGAAATCGGCCCATGGGTTCGGATTTTGGACCTTTTAATCGATCGAAGGGCTAACGAACATATATAAAAAATCACGATAACTCAACAACTAATGACGCTATCTTCATCAAATTTGTGCTGTAGGTTACTAGTAATGAAACTACTTCGGGGATTGCGTAAGTTCGGGATTGGACCATGCGTTCGGAACCTAGAACTTTTTGATCGAATTTAGGCCAAACGAGCATAATTCCGAAACCAATGAAGATGGAACCTCCAAATTTAGTATCAGGGTGTCCCTTCCTATTTCCTAAGTGTCTTGGAAATTTGGGTCCCATTGGAGTACTGGGTCGGGGACCAGCCACACATTTCCGAAGACCTTAAAACATATCTTTAAAATTAATAATGATAACAACTTGAAAAAATGTAGAAGCTTCCAATTTGCCACAAGGGTGTTATTTACTATCTCTTGCGTGTTCCCTTAATTTGGGATCAATTGGAGAGGTGGTTCAGTACCCCTCTCAGACCTCCCAAGTTTTAAAAGCTTATAATCGAAATTACTAAAAATAGTTACTTAAAATTAAGATAGACCGTTCAAATTGTGTACAAGGGTTAACTAGTACTATAAGTAAAGCGCGGGCTGTATAAGGGCGAAATCAACCCATGGGTTCGGATTCTGGACCTTTTAGTCGGTGTCAGGGATAACGAACATATATTAAAAATCACGATAACTCAACAACTAATGAGTCTATCTTCATGAAATTTGTGCTTTGGTTATTGGTAATGAAACTACGGCGGCGATTACGTACGGTGAGGATTGTACAATGGGTTCGGAACTGAGAACTTTTTGATCGAATTTAGGCCAAACTAGCGTAATTCCGAAACCAATGAAGATATAACCTCCAAATTTGGTATCAGGGTGTCCCTTCCTATTGCGTAAGTGTCTTTGAAATTTGGGCCCCATTGGACTAGTGGGTCGGGGACCAGCCACTCAGTTCCGAGGACCTTAAAGCATATTTTCGAAATTAATAAAAATAGTAACTTGAAACAAATGTAGAAGCTTAAAATTTGGCCCAGGGTGTTCTTTACTATTTCTTCCGTGCCCCCCTAATTTGGGATCATTTAGAGTGGTGGTTCAGGACCTCTCTTAGACCCCCAAATGTGTAAAATCTTATCATCGAAATTAATAAAACTAGTAACTTAAAATTAAGATAGAACATTCCAATTGTATACAAGGGTTAACTAGTATTGAAAGTATGACGGGACTGCATATGGGCGAAATCCTACCATGGTTTCGGGTTCTGGAACCCTTGACAAGTTCAAGGACTAACAAACATATATGTTAAAAACACCATAACTCAAAAAATAATGCCGGTATTTTGATGAAATTTAAACTCTAGGTTACTAGTAATGAAAGTACCATGCGAATTGGTTCTGGTCGAGTTTAATTTCAAAGCCAAAGAATATATTTCCTATGTCCTATGTGTCTCCGAAATCTAGACTAAATTGTAGTCTATGTTCAAAGGTACTTGCTGCATTTATGTAAAATTTATTTGAATATTTAAATGAATTATATGAAAAGTTCAAAATTTGTAATTGTATTTTAGAAGTACATTTATTGCATATTTTGCGTTTATAAGCTTTTCTATTAGGTATATAAACTAACCATTTAAAATAATTGCAATTTTTAAAAATTTGGATTATTAAATATATTATGCTTTGATTATCTTTTTATCACAAAATTTAATAATTAGAATTTTTTCATTTTGTAAATGAATTGGAATAAATATATTTTCATTTATTTCAAGTTTGTTTGTTTTTTAATATTTTTAAATAGATAAATTAGTAAGATTTTGTAATATTTTTTAATAGATAGTGTAATTAGAAAATGTTTTTAGTATTATAAAGTTAATAATAATAAAAAAACGTCAAAAATTATAAACCAGAAAATTTTCGCTCTAATAAAATTAATTAAATTAAATATTATAAAGCATATTAATTTGATATTTAAAATTATATATAAA
Organism: Dolichopus griseipennis; assembly: GCA_963082915.1. Taxonomy (NCBI): domain Eukaryota; kingdom Metazoa; phylum Arthropoda; class Insecta; order Diptera; family Dolichopodidae; genus Dolichopus; species Dolichopus griseipennis. The sequence goes on along the minus strand of OY720441.1, from coordinate 124,192,337 downwards.
TAAAGTAATATTATAATAAAAAAAATAACTATAATATAATAAAAAATTATAATAATAAAATAAATTATAATAATAAATTATAATAATAAATTATAATAATAAAATAATATAATAAAAAATTACCGAAAAAAAAGAAAAAGTATAATAAATAATAAATATGGTTAATCAATGTTGTGTGTGCACAAGAACATTAGGAAATAGATCAAAGGCGGTTAAATGCAGAGTTTGTCACAAACTTTTTCATGCGAAATGTGCTCCGATTCCAGAAGACATATACGAACTTGTAAAATCTGGAAATATGACCTGGAAATGTTTACAATGTCCTACAAGATTAAATGAATCACTTCCAGTGCTCTCGGAATTGGATGACGTGAATGCAGATGAAGTAGATGAACAACCTGTTGAAGTGGGCGAACTACCTTCTTCAAAGCTTCCTGTGTCCATACCTATGACAAATGATTTGGTCTCCTTCGATCCAACAAATTGTACACTGGACAGGATGGCACAATATCTTAAAACTGTGGGGTCTGCCATATCAGAAATCCACAGTACAATGAATTTTTTCGCAAACAAAATTGACATGACACTTAAGGAAAATGCCACTATAAGGAAGGAGAATGAAATGTTAGGTAAGAGAATGACTAAAATGGAAATTTATACAAAGTCGTTGGAGGATAAATTAAACAAATTGGAAGAAATAATGGATAAACCGCACCAGCTGCAAAGAAAAAATGATATAGTAGTGGTTGGTTTACCACTTAAGCCTAATATGAACATCCAATTTGTCGAAGATGCTGTTCTAAAAATCTCGCGACACCTAGAATCATCTTTAACAAAAGATGATATTTCAGATATACAAATAATTAACCAAAACCCAGGTAAATCAAACACATTTTGCGTAGTGAAGCTGAAATCTGATAAAGCTAAAGCTGAGCTTATGGCAAAAAAAAGGCAGCATAAACGCGTGTATACCAGCCAATTAAACTTGGGTGATGATGGGAATCGCGAAATATTTTTTCGTCACCACCTTTCAGCGATGCAGTCTAAACTATACAACCAAGCAAAGCAAATTAAAATGTCCCAAAACCTACAATTCCTATGGTACAACAACAACAGTAATGAAATACTTTTGCGGCAAAGTCAGTCAAGTAAGGTGTATAAAATTACTTCTTTTAATGATATCGAAAAAATTAAAAAAAATTTTAATACTAGTGCAATCTAAAAAAAAATTTTCATTATATAAATCTAACTCTCTATTCTATGAAATTAAAAACATTACTTATAAAACAATTATTTATACATTTATATTAATTTTAATTTTAAATTTTAAGCACTTCAGCATTTACATATTACTTGAAATTTTTGCACAAATTTTTTTATTAAACATTCTACATAACCTCTTAAATAAAACTTACTACATAGTTTTAATATTAAAATACAAAAACATAAGTTTTCAATCAATCTTTCAAATTACTTATAATAATTATATTATTTTACAATCACTTTTTCAAATCAAAAATATTTATATAAAGAACAATATTTATAAAAAAATTATTACTTCTACACTAAATTTTATATTAATTATTTTTAAATTTATACTAATCTTAACTATAATTTTAATTCCAATTTTACGCTTTTACTTTTTAAATTTACACAAACTATATATCAAAAATGACATTCGATGTTTACAAAATGCAAACAGATGATTTTATAAACATACAAGATGGCATGAAGGTAGATTACTTTATAGGGGTGAGCACGAAGAAGTGTGGTGAATATAAAAATAATTTAAATGTTCTTTATTTAAATATTCAAAGTTTAAGAAATAAGCTTACCAATCTGGAAATATTTGTCAATTCTTTTTCTTGTGAAGTACATGTACTTGTGTTAACAGAAATATGGTTACATAAATCTGAGAACAAATTTTTTAATTTAGAAGGCTTCACATCATATTTTTCAAATCGAGAAAATTCGTATGGTGGAGTAGGAATTTATGTAAGCGATAAAATTAGTAGTAGCATAAATTTTGAAACTGAGTTTGAGAAATCAAATGTTTTATGTGTTAAATTATTAAAACATAATATGAATATTATAGGCGTTTACAAATCCCACGAAATCAATATTGACACTTTTAACAATATTAATTTACTTAATACTGACAGTTGCGACGCGAAATACTATATTAACACAATTAATACTAATGGTTTCTTGCTTTATAATAATTTATCAGCTAAATTTGCAACAAGATTTGGTAAAACGTCCAAAACAATTATCGATCATTTTATAACAGATTTGGTTAAACACAAATATTTCTTTCATATATCAAATACGTGTTTATCTGATCATCAAAGTATCTTTCTAAGTGTAGATCTTAAACCCATTAAGGAAAAATCCAATCAATTTAAGAAAATTTTAGACTACGACAGTGTTAATAATGATGATGTTTGGTCAAGAACTGATTCCTTACGAAACTTCGATGATCTTGTACAGGAACTAGACCTACTTGTGCAAAGAAACGTAAAAACCATTCCATATCAAAATAAAAAAAAAAAAAATGAATGGATAACAAATAAAATATTAAATGCCATTAAAATACGAGATTCTTTCTACAAATATAAAAGAAAATATAATAATGATACACACGAAACTGAATTATACAATTTTCATAAGAAGAAAGTTGAACGGCTAATACTCGAAGCTAAAAAAAAGTATTGTACAGACCAAATAGCTCAAGATCCGTGCAACAGCAAAAAATTATGGAACTTGTATAAAAGGATCATGTACAATAAAGACCACAAAGCATCTTCCAGCCAAATTAAAGTTTTAAAAAAAGGCTATAAAATTTTAGATAATAAAGCCGACATTGCTGAAGAAATGAATAATTTCTTCATCAATGTAACCAATGAAATAAATGTTTGTAAGCAACCCATAGATACGGAGTACATAAAAAACTTCGGTCACAGTCCGAACATAAACTTTCATCTAACTCCAACTAGTAAAATAGAAATTGACGCCGTTATTGATAAATTGAAAATAGCGGCAGCGACAGGACATGATAACATCTCCACCAAATTTGTCAGAAAATATAAAGAACGGCTATCCCCAATTTTAGTGCGTTTCATAAACGTCTCATTCTCTACTTTCAATTTTCCAAATTCACTAAAGACAGCAATCGTAACGCCTGTTTACAAGAATGGTAATACCACTGACGTAACTAATTATCGTCCCATTTCTGTGCTAAGCTGCTTTTCGAAGATTTTTGAATCTATAATAAAAACTCGTTTGGATAACTTCATTGATGCGAATAGTATCTTAAGTAACAAACAGTTCGGCTTTGAAAACAAATCTAATACAACAGCGGCATGTTTAAGTTTAACTGACTTTATTTCGAAAAATATGGATGATGGTAGGTTTGTTGGTTGCGTTTTCTTGGATCTACAAAAAGCGTTCGATTGCGTCGATCATGAAATACTCCTATTAAAACTTTCAAGAATTAATGTTAATCCAAATGATTTAAAGTATTTTGAGTCATATTTAACAAATCGGCATCAGAAAGTGCGCATAAACGACACATTTAGTGAATCGAAAAAAATAATAAAAGGAGTACCTCAAGGTTCAATACTTGGGCCACTTCTATTCAAAATCTATATCAACGACCTTGCGAACTTAAATCTAAAGGGTACAATTCAACTATATGCTGACGACGCTGTTGTTAAATATGCAAATAGTGATGAAATTGAATTAAGAAATGATATTAAAATCGACCTAATCTCTATCGAACAGTGGCTTACTAAACACAAATTACTGCTAAATGTTAAGAAAACTAAGATTATGTTATTTGAAAACAAACACTTCTCAGATATCAACTTTCATATAAATGGTAGTACAATAGAAGTTGTTAAAACATTTAATTATCTAGGCCTACTATTAGATAGTAAAATGAAATGGGATGCTCATATTGAGCAACTCTTAAATAAAATTACGCCATATGTTTTTATCATGAAACGACTCCGCAGGTATTTTACCCAAAATGTACTAAAAATAATATACTCTTCATATATTATTTCAAATATTATTTACCTTAATCCGATATGGAATAAAGCTTCAAAGACTCTTTTAAATAAAATAGACATTGTTCACAAAAAAGTTATCAAAACAATTCACAACTATCCAATACTACATCCCACAAGTAAATTGTATGACAGCCAGTATATTAGTTTTTCAAATATATGTAAAATAGAAATGTACTTGATGGCGTTTAAGATCATAAATAATCAGTTAAAACACAATTTTTTACTTAATAGAATGATCGATATACATAATCACAATACCAGAAACAAAACCAATTTCTACTTAACACTTTTTAAAACAAGAAACCAACAGAACAACTGTTTATACAATTGTCTCAAACTATATAATGAACTACCATATGAACTTAAACTTATTGATAATTTACACTCATTCAAAAAATTAATTAAAGAATACATTCTTCATTGAAGGTGTGTCAAAGAAAGTAATCTGTTTCTTTCATGGAAATTGCATTGCGTACTCATTCAATGTTTTTCTCATTGATATAAAGTCATTAAAAGTGTGGTTGAATTAAACTCAATCTAAATCACTCGCGAACTTTTAAAAAGTCTATGAAATATTGTTTTTTGTCATAATTGTTTTTCAAAATTTGATATGTAATTTAACAACTATAATTTTATTTTAGAACTTTTGTATTTGAATTTATACAGTGTAAATATTTTTTCTTTTTTCTCTTTTAATTCTATTTAGCCTAGTACTTTGACATATATACATTAATTATTTATAAAATTATAAGATCAGAAAGTGTAAACTATGATCGTTAAACAAAAACAAAAAAAAAAAAAAAAATTTATTGTTTCCAAGTAAGATAATAATAAGAATAATTGTAATAAAACTAATATAACATTATATAAGTCTTAGATCTGTAAGGAAAATAATGAATTATTAATAAAGAAAAAAAAAAAAAAAAATTTGGTTAGCTATGTCTTACGATTAAATTAATAACAGCTTTTATGGTGTTAAAATGACTTATGGATATGTCCTTAAATTTGAACCAAATAAGTGTAGGGTATTTCTAAGTCGGTTGTACCGACTGACTGTTTCTTTACTTGTTTTCTAAACATTTTAGTGGCGACTGACGATTTGTATGGATTCTGAACCCAAATTAAAAAGCTATATGAATACAACAACAAAACAAAATTATATAGTACAACAAAATTTAACATATCATAGTTCGTAAGTTTAGTACTTTGTATGATTTTATATTGAAGCTGCCAGAAGTACAAAATAATAGTCAAGTTGACAGAAATTAAATTTATTTTTAAATCTCAATAAAAATCTCAATTTTAAAATTTATAACATAGCTACAATTAAAAAAAATTTACTAGAACAAAAGTTTTTCAATAATTTTATTTTTAAATTTAATAGCTACATAGGTAAGTAGGAACTACTTAAAATCTGAAATTTTTACTACAAATGTATTGAAGGTATGTATACAAAAAACGGTTCTAAATTCTTAGTTTACTTTATACTTATTTGTCTAGTTTATTTATTTTAATTTTCTTAAGTTTTTAATTGCAAAAATATATTTCTATGTATGGTCATGAGTCATAACACATAAGTTTCGAAAAACAAACAAGAGCTACATCAGCTCTTGTAAAAGAGTAGATGAGAGGAGTAGATAATCATTTTTTCAGGCGTTTTTTTTTTTGTAATCTAAGCAACGCATGAACTGTCAAAAGAAAAATCGTGTTTTTTTTAACTCTGAGCGCTCTGAGCGTGCTCTACGAGCTCACTGAAAATATTTGTTTAAGATTTTAGTTGTAAAATAAAAGTCAAAATGTTTTATTTATTTTAAGTATATATAACTTGTTTTAATTTAATTTTTTGACAATTAAAAATGAAACTAAAATAAAAAAGATAGTTTTTTCTAATCATGTTATTTTATTAAATCTGATAGCTCTGAGCGTACTTTGTTCATATTCTGCTCAGAGCGTGCTCAGATCTATATAAAAACAAACGCCTTAAATAATTTCCGGCAGATGGCTTTAATTAAAATTTTTTATAGTAGATGGATTTTCTCTTGAATAGATTATGTTAAATCATATTATTTTTTAATAACAGATAAGCACTTACCTCTTCCATTTTAAAATATATTTTTTATATATATATATCATCAATAAACCTTAACTTTTTCACTTTATTTTCAATATCTAAGTATATTAAAATAAAGTGAAAAACTTCACAAATGACACATAGTTTATATATGTATGACAATTAATCTGACAATTAATCTTATATATCCCTGAAACAAAAATTTGTATTCCATTTACAAACTACTCCTATCTACTCTTACTCTACAATTTTTGCTAAAAGGAACGCATGCAAAATATAAAATTCGATCGTTATGTTAAAGTAAAACTAAAAATAGTTTATTATTATAGAAAAACATTCGATGTTTAAAATGTAAAATAAACTTTTCAATTATTAGGGCTTAACCTAAATCAAAACATATGACGTACAATTTTTATACGGCCGTACGTCAATAACATATCCGTAAATCGATACGCGCGTATCTTATTAAATTTATCGCAAAAAATTAATTTATTTAAATGTTTTAATTTGGTACAAAAAAAAATTGTTAATTTCATATTATGGGCATTTTGAATATATGTAATGTATGTTTTCAAAAAAATTATTTAAAAAAAAAATATAATTTTAAAATATTTTATTTTTCAAACTTAAACGTAGCAACATAAGGAAAAATAATTATAATATTTTAATACGCCTTGTCAAGATTTAAATTTTAAAAATCCTTAGATTGATTTACATAACTACTTATTTCAAAATTTTTTGACAGGAATTACGGAACAAATCATTTTTCTTAAGAAATATTAATGTTTTTTATGTTTCTGGAAACATATTATAGGTATTTTTAATTATTTTGAATATAACGTATTTTTTAATAAACAAGTTTGCAAAAATTTTTTACGATTTTACAAAAATTTATTAATATAATAAAAGAAAAATATTTTCTAATTTTATTTTTCGCTTTGTCAATTTTTAAATCTGGGGTACCAGTACGTCGCGTATTTCGGTTGCCCACTCGTAAATTCATGTACCTAACTACTTATTTCAAAATTTTTGCTAGAAATTATACACCGAACGCGTTAATTTAGTTAGGCCCTAAGGAACAAATCATTTAAATTACAAATTATTTTTTTAAGAAAGATTATTTTTTTTTTTAATTTTTTGTAAATAAATGTATTTTCTAATATCATTTCTCTCAAAAGTAAGGGACACTACAGAATATATTTCAAAAGTAGGTTCTTTTTTCTCAAGCCTATGTTTAATGCTTTTTCTTCTAATTAAATTTTTTTTTTGTATTGATGCGTCATTATGATTTGTTTTATTTTCAAAACTAAAATACTTGATTAATCACCAAGCAATATTTTTAGAAATAATAAGTTTAAATAAAAGAAATATGTAAGAAAAAAAATGCTAAAAACTACAATTGATTGAATACAATAAACCAATATAAATACATAAATAGGCATACATAAATCAAAATATTATATTTTGTATTTGGACGGTATATACGAATAATTTTAATCGATTTGGACTAAAAACGTGTCGGTATAACCGCATTATTGCTATATCCGAAGTTGTAATAAACGGAAGCAAATATAAAGAAATTTTATCTACAGTTTTTTGTATTTAACTTTTCTGTCGCTGTAAACACAATATTGTTAAAATCGAGTTCGTTATAAATGAAAACTATTGTATAAAAAAAATGTCTTGCTTTGATTTCGAACAGAACTTATTTTTTTTTCACCAGAATTTTAATTCTCGTTCACTTTTTAATATACAGAAAAAAAAGCAAAACAAAAAAAGATTTTAATTTCCTTGTTCATTGAACATTTGAACTAAACAAAAAATAAGAAAGACATAAGTCGGCGCCTATAATATATATATTGATTGAGCTGCGAGTTACAACCGAAAATGATTACATTTATACTGAAAGTCGGTGCATAATATTAGAGTCGTAAGCCACAGCTTTGAACGGCGTGACCTTTAAATTTAAATTTACGTTAAACTAGCATATTTACCCGGCGTTGCTCTGGAGCGTGCAAATTGCCAAAAAGCAAGTTTCGACCATTTTTTCGAAGTACCGCTTTGGTTAAAAAGAAAGCCTCAAAAAAATATTTGTTGAGTTCGGTTAACCCGTCGCGGCCCAACAGCTTTTTACAGGTTTTTCCGTTACTTTGCTATAAATTAGAAATGGTTTAACCGATTGACTTCAAATTTTGTTTATGTGTTCCTCTTTGAGAATAGAGTTCACCCTATGAACAGACTTGGAATTTGTTAACCCTTGCCGCCCGAAAATTTTTTCAAACAAAATTTGGGAAGAATATTACGTCCAATTTTGCGAAATTTTGCTTGGTCAAAGTTTCAAAAACAGGTTTGTTGAGTTCCGTCTTTTTCTGAGAGCCCGGGGAATGACATAGGCTATGTCACATTTTTATAAGTGAACAGCACAGCAGGTTTTTACAGATTTTTTCATTATTTTACTGTTAAGCTGAAACGGTTTGACCACTTGAATGTAAATTTTGTATGCTTTTTTGGAAGCCCGCTAGGACGAAATTTGTTAATTCATTCCAACCAAATTCCGGTTGCTAAGGGGAACATTTGTGCAAAATTTCAAGTCAATCGGTCAAACCGTTTTGAGTCGACATTAAAAACATTGAAAAAGCATCATTGGGCCTTCGTGCCCAAACGGGTTAACCGAACTCAACAAAATTTGTGCCAGCCTCTATTTCGACTACGAAACCACCCTGTAAAATTGGACACAAATCGGAAACATAAAATTTTTTGGAAACCCGCCAGGCCGAAATGGGTTAATTTATTCCAACCAAATTTATACAACTAATTCCGGTTGCTTAGAGGAACAATTGTGAAAAATTTCAAGTCAATCGGTCAAACCGAAATGGTTTTTATTCCAACCAAATTTATCAATCGGTCAAATCGTTTTGACATTAAAAACATTGAAAAAGCTTTAAACGACTCTGGAGCCGCAACCTGTTGACTTTTAAAAATGTGACATAGCTTATGTCATCCCTCGGGCTCTTAGAATTATTCCTTTAAAATTTTGTGATATTCGGACCAGTGGTTTTCACGTGAATCCTGGACAAACAAAGAAATTTTATTCTTTATATATTAGATTTAGACGGGGTTTAAAAAAAAATATCATTGTAATATGAAAACAAAATTAACCTTTCTTTTGGTTGTTGTTTCATTAAAATTGGTCAAATAGTTTATCCTAAAAACGGACGTTTATATTTGTATGAAAAAAAATAAGCCGATTAAATATTATGATATGAATATACATTTCTAAATGATTTTCTCCAGATCTTACCTTAAGCTATCCGATCTTGTAATTAAAAAGTCTGAAAACAAATTTAGTGTATTATGTATGTAATAAAAAAAACAAAGCTTTTTACTATCAAACTAAGATAACTAAATTAAAAAAAGAACTACATAGAATTTCGATACCTATTTATTTTTACAAGCATTGAATTTTTTGTACAAATGGCTGCCGTCCCCGAAACCTCGGCAAATTTAAATTTTGAAATTAAAAAAATAGTTGACCCTTTCACTATTTCGAAATATTTTCGCGAGTTTTTTGGCAATTCATGTAGCGGTTCTTCTTTTACGCCTAATGAAATATTTTTCTAATATATGAGAACTTATCAAAAATCTTCTTTTACTGTCATATTAATAATAAAATAAAAATAGTTTCCAGCTATCTAAATAAACTGGGCGATAATCCTTTTCCAGGACCTGATGGTATATCAGAAATAAATTTTGAGTAAGTGTTCCAACATTCCCACTACGCCTTTAACACTATTATTCAAAAATTCATTATTTTCCGGATATTTTCCACCTTTTTGGAAAATGTCTTATATTAGGCCAATTCATAAAAAAAATGCTAAAAATGATATTACTAACTATCGCCCGATAGCCAAACTATCTTCAGGTAAAATTCAGATAAATGCCAATTGCCAACTGACCTGAGCAAAGCGGCGCAGCAAACAGTGTCAGGTAAACAAACATCACAATGTCCAATTTGCAAGATGGTTATTGACTAGCGGACAAGATGCAATTAAGTGCGATGGTCATTGAAAAACGTGGTACCACTGCACTTGCATTGGACATGATTCTAATAAATACAAAGCGTTCAAGGAGGTAGCGAGTTTGATCATTTCGATGTGTGACTCAGAGAAGAGAAAAGTAAAGAAATGGTTAAAGGATGGTAATGGGATTGAGGTGGAGTGCAGCAAAATCAGTAAAACGATTGCAAGTAAATTCAATAAGATAGCGAAACAAGTGATGAAAAAAAACCAAGGGTTTTTAAAAAAGCACATTTTCAAATTTATATTGTATTACATATTGAGTTTAACTTTGGAAATATTTACTTGGAAATAGTTACTGCTTACTTATAAAATTTACTGCTAACAGTAAAGTTTTTAATTTAAAGTTGTTATAGCCCTTCAGTGGGGAAGGTTGCCAAGTTTCTCAAGGATCTAACTTCATCTAACTCCTCCCTCTCCCTCCCTCCCCCTCCATGTTTTTAGGTTCTAGGAATTAAATTGTGAATTCCACAAAAATTTGGAATTTTACTTAGAATTATACAATCTAAGAAAAAATGGGTAAAACTGAGAGACACTTTCTTCAATTTAAGGAACCGCTTTTAAATTTAAGAAAAACCTTTAACATATGTTAAAATATAATGTTGGGCCTTTAAATTTTGTATATTAATAAAGAAAAAATTGGACAGATATTCAAGTTACAGGTGCTTAAAAATAGCTAAATTTAAATTTTCGAGCCCTTATGGCTCCTAAACAGGGGGCTCGACAAAAAAATTTTATTAACCGGCTCCTACTAATATTTGAGGATCTAACTTCTCCCAAAATTTCAGGATCCTATCTTAAACCGTTTAGGAGATATATGGGACCAAAAATTTAGCAAAAATTGAGTTTTATATAATGGTAAATTTTAGTACCGTATGGCAACACTATACATTCAAGCGACATATTTTTGTAAAGCCTATAAAAGCAGCTCTCCTCTACCGTTTTTTTATTGAAAATAAAACTTACAGAGCTCTTGTTATATCAATTTAAATATAGGGCTTTTCTGGAATTTGCAGGGGCTGTAGCTTTGTCACCCTTCAAAATTAAGAAAAATCTTTGACACATGTTGAAATATAATTATAGAGCTTTGAATTTTGTATATCACTAAAAAAAAATTTGGGCAGGTATTCAAGTTACAGGTGTTTAAAAATAGCTAAATTTCTATTTTCGAGCCCTTATAGCTCCTAAATAGGGGACTTGACAAAAAAATTTTGTTATCCGACTCCTACTAGTTTCTTAGTATCTAAGTTCTCCCAAAATTTCAAGACCCTAGCTTGTACCGTTCAGAAGATATGTGTGGCCAAAAATTTTGCAAAAATTGAGTTTTGTGTAATGTTAAATTTTAGTACCGTATGGTAACCCTAAATATTTGCCTTTTAAATATTTATAAATTTTATGAAACCAGCTATCGTTTGCCGTTTTCAGATTGAAAATATATCTAACAGAACTCTTGTTATAACAATTTAAATATAGGGCTTTTTCCAACTTTGGGGGGCTGTAGCCCCGTAACAGGTGGGGCTACAGAAAAAAATTATTCTACGAAATTATTTTTTTTACGAAAGCTACCCATGGTTAAAATTTCTTTACTCTATTTCAAACGATGTAAAAGTTTTTGTAAACATACGGACAGACGGACAGACAGACGGACGGACGGACGGACAGAGTGAAACTATATAGGCACATTTTTACAAAATTTTTTGAAAATGTGCTAAAAAGTTCACCAGAATCATGATATAGTTAGTACGAAAAAGGAAGCTATTGAATATAAGCTGGATGTGCTCATTAATACCACAAAGCAACAACTCATTAGAAATCGTTAATTAACATATGCCGAAACTGCAAAAACCAGTCTTAACCGCATTGAAAAACCAAAGACTCAAAATTTATTAGTCAAAACAAAGGATTCAAGAGTCACAGCGGAATCTACAATTGCCAAAATGAAGCAAAGTATAAAGCCGGCTGAATTGAACATCGCGGTAGATGACATCAAAGGAATGCGAAGCGGTGGAGTGCTAATCAAATCAAGAGATAAAGATAACGCAACCTCTCTAAAATCTTAACTGTCTAGAGTACTAGGTTCTGAATACATTATCAGGGATACTAAAGTTCACAAACAGAGAATTCGCATAAGCAGAGTAGAAGAAATATATGAAGACAAATCTCAGCTTAAAAAAACTCTCATTGCGCAAAATTCCAATATAGATGAAACTGATGAATTTGAGATTAAATATTGCAAAAAATTGGAGTATGGATATAAATACGTTATCGAATGTAAGAAAATTGTGAATAGGTGCATTAACCTGAACTGGCGAAGCCATTTTGCGATATATGTAGATTTGAAAAAAGGATTTGACATCGTTGACCCCTGACTACTGCTACATAGGCTACATGAACTTGGGATTAGAGGTACTCCCAATGACCTCATTAATTCCTATCTTCAAAATAGAGAGGTGATTACTAAGATAGAAAACAGCTATAGTAACTCGACAGTGCTTAAATATGGAGTACCGCAGGGTTCCAACCTGGGTCCTACGCTGTACCTACATACACAATTTAAATATGCAGTCATGGAAGCTACCTTAATAAACTTACGATAAATGAAACAAAAACTAAAGTAATGGTCTTCCGCAACAAAAATAAAAATGTTATCAAGCCTAAAATATTTATAAATAATATTGGGTTGGAACAAGTCTCTACAGCCAAGCATCTTGGATTGCTAATAGATCTCTCCAATGGAGAGATCATGTTAGCATATTGGTTCAAAAATCACGCCATTAATTGGGGTGATTAGAAGGTCAAACATAATTCTGGCGCAAAGCATAGCTAGAATGCTGATAAATGCACACGTCTTTCACATATACGATACAATTTGATAAATTGGTCATCGTGCTCCGCTTCACTTATTGGAATGTCAAACTCTTCTAAGGAAAGCCATCAAGTCAGTCTACAGATATGATCGATTAACCATCTCCGAGAGAATTTATAGGGAGACGGGATTCTGCTGTATTGATAATTTGATCTCACTGGACGAGGCTACTTTTATATTCAAGGCGAGAAACATAACTATTGAAAGGATAAAAAGATTTTAGCAATTAAATTATAATTCAGCAACGGAAGTAAATCAGAAGTGTACCGACTATCTAAATCAGGAATTAAAATAAAGAATTTTTCAAATGTTCTTATACAAAAGGGTTGATTAATAACTTTAATGAAATTGAATTAATTGGTAAAAGTGAAGAATATGAATTTATATTTTTCGCTGAAACGCATTTACTGACAATGATACTGAGGCAGCTTGGTAAGGATTGTAAATAGTAAATCGCGACACACTGGTGTTATTGAAATTTATATTTATATTTTCTTTTATTTTAATAACTTAATTTTATTAACATTATTTTATAGTTTTAATAGTAGAGTTGCATCATTTTACAAACCCTTGTAAATGATGACTATCTTTTTTAATAGCAGCTTCGTTTAAATAGAAATCTAAAAATAAAATTAAGATTAAGTATACTCAAGTTAAACACAATTAGCTTCTGTCAAAAAAACTGGTCCATTTTACTTCTAAAATCAACAAAAATTTCTTAATTTTATTCTGTGCATACGATTTCATGGTTTTCTGTATTTAACATCTTTAATTTATCATATTATCCGTAAAAATATTTATATTTACAGCTTTAATCAATGCCTTTTATCTCCTTTTTATCAGCTCTATTAAAACTGGATTTTTAAAAGTTTTCGGTAGCGACTAGCGAAGAAAAACGGAATAAACTAATTCTTCTTCTTTTCCACTATAGGATTTATAATTAATAACGCAACACTGTACAGGCATTTTGACATAATAAAAATTTTGTTTTTTCTTATTTTATTTAAACTTTTACAATTCTTTTTTTAATAACTTCTTCTTTGCTCTTAAAATTCATATCATACTAAAAATTATAATGTTTTCACTTACCTATTTTGACAGCTGTCAAAAGTATAAGATAAAAATTAATCTATAACCTATTCTATGAAATAATTACTGTAAGTTTTGCCTTCCTCCAAAGTGTCGTGTGCATTTATTTCTGAGAAATTACTTCAAAAAGTTGTTTCTAAAAAATTAAAAATTGTTCATATATATGAAAATTTAGTTCATGATGGAAAAATCCCCTAAACTAGTAGAATTAATAAATATAGTAAATAGTTGTTTATTGCCGGAACTCGTAGTTGAAATTGGTGATGCTAATTATAGTTCAGATGATTTTAATAGTTTTCGTAAAATTTTGGATCAGAATATTATTGTGGTGTTTGATATGTTACAAGCGAATGGAAATATATTAAAAGAAAATAATACCGATTCTATAAATGTTTGTTAAATTTATTGTGTCTTAAGAATAGGGTAATTAAAAAAATAATTATTTTAGTTTCAGGTACAATTTATTTTATTATTATGTGAGCAATCTTCACCTTATTCATTTCAATGGCATCAAACTAAAAATAATTTAATATTAAAAAATATAGAAAAGTTGATTAAAAAACATTTTGAAACAATTTTATCTAAAGATCAAAAATCAAATAAAATTTTCGAATTTTATAAAAGCAAATTAGTTGGTCCTGCGTTGAAAAAAAATATTGGTTCTTTAGTTGGATTTTTACAGTTTTTGGAGGTAAAATGTTAAATAAAAATGGTTTTGACTGTTTATTGTAATTGATATTCCTTCTAGATAAAATATAATAAACTAGGTAAAGGAATAAAACAAGACGAAATAACTTTTATATTGTCTGTTGGTGTACTTTTACAAGATTTTTTTGATCCCATTTTCAAGGAAATGGCATTAAAAGTATTTAATATACTTTTAACTAGAACTGTAACCTTAAAAATAGCAGAAATAAACCTGAAATATTAAAAATTTTCGTTTTAGGAAAAGGAACATTTAATTGGAATGAATGTTCATAATGTTATTTACGAAGAATTAAAACATGATATCTTTAAGTATTCGTTTGAAAATATTCAGATTTTGTGGAATAATTTAATTTTATGTTTAAAAATTAGAAATTATGGTTATTCTTATGAAAAGGTAATTTTTTGTTATAGAATATGAAAGAAGCGCAAGCTTAATATATTAATTTTAGTTTACGGAAGTCGATTATTTAATAAAGGATTTACTACACCAAACTGGAACAGTGAAATCATTGGAAATATGGTTTATATTGATGAATATTTTGCTAAATTTGTATTTGGAATTCACATTAAATACAGGTGATGTAAAAAGTTTACTAGTTAAAGAAAATATTTTGTTAAATATAGCAAATTTTCGCGAAGTATGTTGCAAAATAAATCCAAAAATATCATATCGTTGGGCTAAAACAATTTTGGAGTTTTTAATTTCTGAATCCAATTATTTAATAGGCTTTTCCAGTAAAACAGGTCAAATTTTGAATGTAATGTTTAGATCTATTTTATTAATCTAATAAATATTAATAATAAATATTTTTAGATTTTCCACTTGTGTTATTTAATTTGTATTTTACCAATTGATCTTAATATTTTAGACGATTTAATTCAAATTTTTTGGAATAAATTTTCAGCAATATTGATGGAAGTAATTAGAATAAATAAATCAGATATCATGATTTATGATTTAGTAAAAGATATTTTTAAGACTTTTATTTATCATATAGAATTGCAAAAAAATATGTGCGATAATTTGAAAACACATTATGGCACAGTTTTTTATAACATAATGGAATGTATAGATGATTATATGTAAAATAATTTAAATTTAAAGTAAATAAAAAGTACACCAGTTTTTTAATCAATTTAGTTTTTTTAATTAGAATAAACATGCTATTACAATTTAAATAGACTATAAATGGCCAGTCGTTAATTATATGTAGGTGTTACGTTTATTTTTTTTATAATTACAATTTTTTCGTACAAAATTCAATGCAAAAATCTTTTAATAGATTTTTGAATATTTTCCAAATCAAATTGTTGGGCACATTTCTCAAATTGTTAAAAATGCTTTTCAAATACTTTCTTAGATGCTTAATGTTTTTCTTTTGTAATCTGTTCTATTGCAATGCTATTTAAACCTTTTTTATAACCTTCCAAATTTGCCTTGATCCGTTCAATATCGGGATCTTCTTCGTAACTTATATTCAAAGATTGAGATCTTGAATGTTCAAAATTTTTTTAGTAAACGATTTTTTATTTCATCTTAAAAGAACATTTTTAAACAATTTTATCTAAAAATCAAATAAAATTTTCGAATTTTATAAAAGCAAATTAATTGATCCTGCGTGGAAAAAAAATATTGGTCCTTTAGTTTAATTTTTACAGTTTTTGGAGGTAAAATGTTAAATAAAAATGGTTTTGATTGTTTATTGTAATTGATATTCCTTCTAGATAAAATATAATAAACTAGATAAAGGAATAAAACAAGACGAAATAACTTTTATATTGTTTGTTGGTGTACTTTTACAAAATTTGTTTGATCCCATTTTCAAGGAAATGGCATTAAAAGTATTTAATATACTTTTAACTAGAACTGTAACCTTAAAAATAGCAGAAATAAACCTGAAATATTAAAAATTTTCGTTTTAGGAATAGGAATACATATTAAATTGGAATGAATATTCATAATGTTATTTACGAAGAATTAAAACATTATGCGCATGTTCATAGTTGCAGTACCTGCGCAACAAAATTTTTTTTTATTTATAGTATCCTGTCTTCAAAGAATATGTTAAGTTAAAAACCAGGTTCTAGGGATTGGGAATTGTAATTGTTAACCCTATGTACAGTTTTTAAATTTAAGGAATATTTTGAACATAGGATACTACGAATTCAAAATTTTTTTGTTGCGCAGGTACTGCAACTATGAACATGCGCGATATCTTAAAGTATTCGTTTGAAAATATTCAGATTTTGTGGAATTTAATTTTATGTTTTTATGGTTATGGTTACTTTTATGAAAAGGTAATTTTTTGTTATAAAATATGAAAGAAGCGCAAGGTTAATATTTTAATTTTAGTTTACGGAAGTCGATTATTTAATAAAGGATTCGCTACACCTAACTGGAACAGTGAAATCATTGGAAATCATTATGGTTTATATTGATGAATATTTTGCTAAATTTTGTATTTGGAATTCACATTAAATACAGGTGATGTGAAAAGTTTACTAGTTGAAGAAATATTTTCTTAAATATAGCAAATTTTCGCGACGTATGTTGCAAAATAAATCCAAAAATATCATATCGTTGGGCTAAAACAAATTTTGAAGTTTTTAATTTCTGAATCCAATTATTTAATAGGCTTTTCCAGTAAAACAGGTCAAATTTTGAATTTAAAATTAAGTGAATAAAGTACACCAATTTTTTAATCAATTTAGTTTTTTTAATTAGAATAAACATGCTATTACAATTTAAATAGACTTTATAAATGGCAAGTCGTTAATAATATGTAGGTGTTACGTTTTTCGTTTTATTTTTCTTTATAACTACAATTTTTTTGTACAAAATTCATTGCAAAAATCTTTTTCAATAGATTTTTGAATATTTTCCAAATAATCAATTTGTTGGGCACATTTCTCCTCAACTTGTTTAAAATGCTTTTCAAATACTTTCTCAGATGCTTTACGTTTTTCTTTTGTAATCTGTTCTATTGCAATGCTATTTAAACCTTTTTTATAATTTTCCAAATTTGCCTTGATCCGTTCAATATCGGGATCTTCTTCGTAACTTATATTCAAAGATTGAGATCTTGAATGTTCAAAATTTTTTTGATATTCTTGTAAACGATATTTTATTTCATCTTAAAAGAAATAAAATAGAAGTTTGCTATTAAATTAAAAAGAAATAAAATAAGATGTTTAAATATAAGTATGCATGTACATATTTAGATATGTTTGTATCAGACATTTTAGTTTAATAAATACAAGCTTTAGTTCACAGTTGTATGTTCATTTAGAGAACTTTCACTAACTGATTAAGTCATCATTTACAGGTGTTAGTAGTTTAATAAATGAAAAAAAAAAGATGTTTATTTAAAATAAAAATCAAAGTATATCTACTTTTAACCTTTTCATCAATTTTTATTTAAATTTCAAGTTAAATTTTTTTTTTGTTCAATTAGTGTTATTAATGTCATTCAAAAGAAATATATAAATTTTTGACCTACAATAATTTTTGGGGCGGTTTTGGAGACATGAGTCATGAGTAACACAATTTAATAAAAATGCAGTAAATATTTTAGTTATATATAAAAGGCAATAAGAATTTATTTAAGTTTTATTAACAATAAATCACATTTTAGTTAAACTTTGCAATATAATATATGTGTTAAACACTCAGTTGATGTAACTTAGATTAAATTTCGTTTTTAATTAGAAAAAAATAAAACAAAGTCTTTTCATGATTAAAAATAATTAACAAAATTAAAACAAAATTATAAGTCGTCTTGACTAGACCTTTAACAAATAATAATAATCTAGTACCCACAATGATATAGCTTAAAACAATTTCTTGTTTTGGGAACAAACCAAAGATGAATTTTCCACTTTTCACAATATAAAAAAGTTTTTTTACCGCAGTTTTTATATTTGTACCTTGTTCCATCTCCGCTGGTAACATAGTCGGGATAATGTCCTTTCGATATTTCCAAATATGGTTGAACTTCAGTTTCTTTTCTTTTTGGAGTTCACGAAGGTGAAGATGAAGAAGATCTTTCCCTTTTAATAGTTTGAACAGGCTTATTTAGTACTATTAATTCTTCATCTACATAAAGAAATTTTTCTCGTGGTAATTATAAACAGCGGTTTAAAACCATTCGTAAATAGGTCAAACTTTCGTAAGTTTATCATTTTCGTTTTTAATTTCTAAATTGTTTACGAAGTGTTAATTTTGGCGTAAACAATAAAACCTATTTACACTCATTATATTTTTATTCAAATCAATCTTAAAATTTTGCTGCCAATATAATCTAATTCTGGGATATTTTAGGGTTCCCATTAAAATATGAAGCCCAAAGAGACTTTCAATTTCATTGGAATCAGTTGGTTTAAATTTTGATCCATTTGTTGTTGATCTTTGAGTTACGTATAAGTTTGTATAATAAGCTGCGTTTTCACATAATTCTTTTGTTATGTATTTTTGAAAACATTTTATTAAAAGATTTGAATTGGCAGTAGATTCTTTCAGATCATAATCGTTACTAAGTTTTTCCTTATGATCAATTTGTAAGTCAAATGGTTTATTTCACCATTTAATATTCTCTTTTGCAGTAAATTTATTATTATTGTTTACCTCTGCGATATTTTCTTGAATTTGTGGCATGTTATCAGTATCATCATTATTACCACTTTCAGTTTCAAGTAAATTTATTTCTTCCACCATACTAATTTTTTGTTTACCTAAATAATTGTCATATAGCTTTTAGTTCTCTCTTATTAAAGTTATTATATTTTCAATTAATTACAATCACGAATTTTTTTTGGTTCTTCAAATATATCTACAATTTCATCGTCGGATTCATCAATATCTGAACTAATTAATAAATTTAGTAATTCTTCCTCACTTAGATTTTTTGTAGCCATTTTCATCTAAATATAAAAAAGTTTTTCTAATATTGAAATAACAGAAATGTTCCCGGACGAACAAAATTTTTTGTAAATATTGCGTTATCACCTATCGCGTTTTGTTCGTTGTGGCGAACATGGTATTTTTTCTTACCTCTTCAATAAATTTTAACTGAATAACTACTAAAATGTAAAATTGAACTGTTATTTTAAATATATATATATATATATTTATATTTTTATATATTTGGGTTTGAATTTATTAACAATTTGAACAAAAAAACACAGTCATCTTTTTTATGTTCTAAAAGCACCTAACAAAAATAATGTCAAAAAGTTATTTTTAAATGCACAAGATGTCTCTTCTGTTGCTAAATCACTTACTAAATAATACTTAAACTAATACTATATTCACACGATTAACTAGAACCAGGTTCATGCGTGGTTTGTAACAAGGTTTTTCATGTAAATTTGCTGTCAAAATGAACCAGGATTTTCAAAGTCCTAGCTAAGTTTACGGGTTATAACTAAGTTTTTGAATACAATTTTTTGATATATTCGATTATTTTTTGCATTTTTTTACATGCGTACGTGTTTTTGTTGTAAATTTTCATTGCTGTTTATTTTTGCAAATAACCAAATGTAGCCTTTTTTTTTTTTTTGAATTTTAAAAAATTTTATTTATTATTAATTAAAATGTCATCAAAATTATAATTTAAAAAAAAAATTTTTACTTGTTCATTTATTTTATTTACAGTCAATTTTCTTTATTTGTTTATTTTATTTACAGTCAATTTTGTTTATTTACTCTAAAAAATATTGCTGCTAAGGAAACGTCAAAAAATATTAGGTTTATGCATTACTATAGTTTGAACGGTGGATTTTAAAACTAGACTATTTAGTAGTGTGAACATCATATAAAATAATTTACAGATATAAAAAAATTATTTATTTTGCCAAAAGATGGATTCAAAGTTTATGTTCGTCTAAACGAACACCGTGAGTGAAATGGTTAAAAAGTAGTTTCAATTGGCCATGAGATCAAACATTTTTTTGTTAACTTTTACTCTTTCCACATATTCATATGCTAAATTTACTCAAATCGTTGGAAGTAGATAGTAATAAGAATATTTCATGCAAAAAAAGGAAAATAAAAAATAAGTAATAAACCAATAATAAACCTTAAAATGTAATTGTAAATGTTATAACATAAAATTATGTAAATTAGAGTTTTTAAAACACTTTAAAATTTTATTATAGCTTTAGTTTTCAAAAATATTTAATTTTTTGTCTATATACAAAAGAAAATCCTTTAAAATGTATTAAAATCGAATTTTTTATTATATGTAAATGTGTCACGCTAAAATATTTATGTTTATTATCAAATTATTTTACATTTTTGTTAAAATGGTTTATTAAAAAATATATTCTTATTCTAATGTACATCACAGACTAATATACTATAGTATATAGTCTACTAGTATATACTATAGTATAATAGTATATTAGTCTGTGTGTACATTTTTATAAAATAATTATCATATTTATCACATCACTTATAATTGAAATTGTTTTTTAAATGCTAATCAAATCGAATCTTTTTAAATTTTTCAACCACGTATTTATGTATTTCGCCTAAAAATATAAAAACATTATATAAATTTTAAAAATCTACCTTTCACTTTCACGAAAAAAAATTATTTCAGTTTCAGCACTTTTAAAATATCACCATAAACAAAGTATGTTTACCCATTTTTCACAAAATCTCATATAAATATGTAAGTATTTTAAATATTTAAAATATTCAGTATTGTGAAGATTAATTTGTTTAAAATAATTTAACACCATGTACTCAGCTAAAAAAAATTTCAAACGAGCCCGCCACTATATATACACACCCCGATTTTAATTTCACTAGATCCTATACCTGATACATTATAGTCATACAAACAATTTTCTAAGAGCCCGCCTTTAAAATTACATTAAAAAAATAGATAGTGTTTGTTTTTTTTCATAGATGTTTTTCCTATACACAGTGAATGTGAAACAAAAAAAAATATATTGTATATGCTTATACACATTGAGTAAAAGAGAGTGAACTTACTTCTTAACAATAGATATACATTGATAAAAATGTTAAGTTAAAATAAGACTGTTAGTTAAATTAACAATTTCGTTAACAATTAAAAATTATTAAATTCAAAATGTTAAGCAATAAAACTACATTTGATGCTAGTAAAGAAAAAGAATAAATAAAACAAAAAAAGATTTTTTTAAAGTTAAGACTACGGTAGTTAATTTGATTTATTAATTTGTGCCCAAACCACTATAAATTTCATGGTGCCCGCATACAGTCTGGCATTTAGTTTTGGTTTGTTAACATTAATATCGAAAAGCTCAGACACTGGACAGTGAGTTGGTATCTTAGCATTCGCATAATAAGTTCAAACTTCCCGTAATCTGTCGAATGGTATGCTATATAAAAGAGTTCTACAGTTCTTACATTGCTCGGATTATCTCTAAATCTTATTTGTTCACGAATACAGGGTGAGATAATTTCGCCGCGCATAATTTACCGCCACTAAACGTCGTGACTGTAAAGAAGTGAGATAAATCAGAGAGAGTCCAGCTTCAAAAGGTGGAAGACGGATTTGATCAGTCCATTGTAGATTGCGCAAAGCAAACCTTAAAAATCTCTTTTGTACTGATTCAATACGAGAAATATCAATATTTTTATTTTATTTTTTTTTATTTATTTATTTCATTTACTAAATAACAATTTAACAAATTTAATAATTTAAAAAAAACAATAGCAATAAACAAGAATAACAATAAAAAAGAAAAATTCAAAATATTTAGCAGGTATAGCATATTTACAAAAGAAACAGAAAATTATAATTAAGTGTATAAGTGTATAATATCACGATACTGAGACCAAACTTGACTTGAATACTCAAGGATTGATCTAAAAGGATAATTCAGATCTTGTTGCAACAAAGATTTTAGTTTTTAGTTTTAGTATGATCAGCTAAGCTGCGAAGATCTTTTTTTTTTTTTTTTTTTTTGCGAGGGAATGGAACGCTCGAAAGCCACCCATTGAAACTGTGCTGTATATTGTTGACTGCCCCGAATATTGTGCGATTTTAACGCACCAAAGCCACACCCTTTTTGAACCAAACTTTAGGAAGGAACCTGTGATACAAATGTACAGTTTGGTTACAGGGATGGGATATGAAAGGATTTTAGGATTATCGGAGGATATTTGGGAATTTTGGATTATGGTAGATGGGGAAAATTTGGAGGGATATTTAGGAGAAAGATGTTAATATTCTTCTTAAATTTATTTAAGTCGTACACATACGAATTACCAACTTTAGGAAACACATTGGACGGAATGTGATTTCATAATCTCGACATGCGCATAACAAACGAATTTCCATAAGCCGTCTTTTGCCATCTTAACAATTCGACGCAGTAGGGATGAGCATATGTTGCACTCCTTGTTTCACGCTGGAAAACTTTGAGTGGAGGCATTAATTGTTTTATTTCCTTAGAACAGGTGTTCGTCCCCAACTAGGTATCTATAAAACAGGGTAAGTGACCAGACTGTGCGCCGATGGCTAAGTGGAGTGAGCGTTGAGGTAAACACTGGGATCATTTATAAGACGAATAGCTCTGTTTTGCACTTTATCAAGATATCCCAGCGCTGATTGGGGTGCACCAGCCCAGATATATGCATTATACTCCATTTTTGGTCTAATATATGTTTTATAAATATTGAGGAGATCTAATGGAGAGAAGTAAGTTTTACAGCGATACAAAAACCCAAACACTTAGCTGCATCTTTAGCTATACCAAAAATGTGATTTGACCAAGCAAATTTCTGGTTTAACTCGATGCCCAAAATATTTAAATCTGTTGAGTGCTGCAAAGCTTCTCGCTGAAAAATCAAGTTGGGAATGGAAGTTGCTATTTTTCGCGAGATGAGACAGCATTGGGTTTTTTTCGTGTTGAATTGAACACGATTATTTTTACCCCATTTGTGAATTTTTGCTAAATCGTTATTTAGCTCACTGACAGTGAAATTTTTTGCTGGTGTATTAACCTGATGATTAATGTTACACAGCGTCTATGAAATTCATAGGAAGCTACAAGGGTGCTGTCATCTGCGAAACTGTGAATTGGATTGGAAGTTAAAGATAGAAGATCATTAATGAATATTAAGAAGAGGGTGGGAGAAAGAACAGAACCTTGAGCGTTTAGTTTAAATTTGTCAGATCATGAACCATTGACCAGAACTCTAATCGTACGATTCGAAAGGAATCTCCAATCCATTTGAGAAAGACTCTACCTAACCCTATAGCTCTGCATTTTGCTAACAAAGCAGCATACCATACACGGTCGAAAGCTTTAGAAATATCCAGTGCTACCACATCAGATTCACCAGAGTGGTGAAGACTGATATTGAGTTTTTCACAAAGGTAAGTCATGAGATCACCAGTTGAACGACGGGCTCTGAACCCGTATTGACGATCATGAAGCAAACCTTTATGATCCAGATATTTCAATAGCTTTTGGTTTATAATTTTTTCCATTACTTTGGAAAGGACCGAAGTTATAGCTATAGGGCGGTAGTTAGAGGGATCGCTTTTGTTACCTTTTTTTGGAATTGGAAAAACGTGCGCAATCTTCCTTTGGGCAGGATGAATACCCGAAGTAAAGGATAAATAGAAGAGGTTGGGTAGAGGTTTTGAAATAGTAGAGTAGGTTTTTTTAAGAACCATCGTTGTGATTCCACCGGCTGATTTGTTTGTATCTAGATTCTTCAACATTTTCATCACTGCTCGCGTCCTAAAGTAAATTCTACCAAAGGAGCAGCCAACTTCTGGAATATTTGGTGGTCTTTGAGTTGACTGTGGCAGTGTTAAGTTAAAGGAAAATTGTTTGCCAAAAAAGTTCGCCTTTTCTTTTGAATTTGACACAATTGAGTTGTTTTTACCAATAAGCGGAGGGAAGGAGGACCCACTAGTGTCCTCCTTTAGATTTTTTGCAAACGTCCAAAACGATTTGCTATTCTTAGGCATATGTAGGAATTTGCGTTTCAACCCTCGGTTGAATAAGAATTTTTGCTTATTAATAACTCTCTTGCATCTGTTTCGAACCACGATATAGTTGGCCCTATCAGACCCTAACCCACTGTTCCGGTATTGCTTAAAAGCCTCCTCCTTTTTACGAATGGCTTCTTTGCAAGTGCGATTAAACCATGCTCTGGATTCTCGTTTAATACTTTTCATGGAGTGAGGAATATACAACCTCATTCTCAATTGATTTTTGACTCAAAGAAGAGTTACTTGAAAAATGAAACCAGTCTTTGTTGTGTACGTTGAAATCCCCTGCACAGTTTCGGTTTGTGGACATGATTCCAAAATTTCATTGATCTGGTTTGAAAGATTGTCAATTTCCACAGCAGTTTCTTGTTCATTTGAATTGGGCGATCTGTATAAAAAACAGAAATGTATTACATGCTTTTCAACGATAATTTTAGCCCAAATATAATGGAAGGTTGGGCTAGAAGGTTTATATTTATCTAGGGTGTTGAAAGCAATGTCATTTTTAATGTAAATCCCGATTCTTCTTTTGGGTACGAAGTGTGAAACAAGTGAGTATCCAATAATATTAAAATTATCATTTTGTCCACTGCCTTGTGTTTCACCAAGGGCTAAAATTGCTGGTTTTGTGGAGTTAAGATGACATTCTACGGCATGAAAATTAGCCGAATATTACAAAAATTAACTCGAAAATTGGCAATTTTTAAAAACAATTAGTAAAAATTGAAAGAAAAAAAAAAAACAAATAATAACAAAACGTATAAAATTTAAAATTTAATTATATTATAATTAAGGTTAAATATAGTATGTGCACTATTCATACAACCCGAACAAGTTATCACCGTTTATAAAAACAAAAGTATTGCTAACAATATTCACAAAATACCATCAACAATACCCTTATTTTATTCTGCTATGAGTGAGCAATCGATTTATAACACCATTCAACAGTTTTTAAATAGACCTTATTGAACTTAGTTACAACCAAAAAACTCACACACAGCAAAATCTACGGGCAAGTAAAAATACGCACGTATATGTAAATAATTAAACTTAAATTAAATAGTTTAAGTTAATTGAAAAGAAATGAACTGAAATTTCAGTACTTCCCTTTCTTTTATGATTAAAACAAAAAAAAAAACAAGTGATGAAAAAAAACCAAGGGTTTTTAAAAAAGCACATTTTCAAATTTATATTGTATTACATACTGAGTTTAACTTTGGAAATATTTACTTGGAAATAGTTACTGCTTAATTATAAAATTTACTGCTAAAAGTAAAATTTTTATTTTAAATTTGTTATAGCCCTTCAATGGTGAAGTTGCCAAGTTTCTCAAGGATCTAACTTCATCTAACTCCCCCCCCCCCCTCCCGCCTCCATTTTTTTAGGTTTTAGGAATTAAATTGTGAATTCCACAAAAATTTGGAATTATACTTAGAATAATACAAGCTAAGTAAAAATGGATAAAACTGAGAGACACTTTCTTCAATTTAAGAAACCGCTTTTAAATTTTAGAAAAACCTTTAACATATGTTAAAATATTATGTTGGGCCTTTAAATTTTGTATATTAATAAAAAAAAAATTGGACAGGTATTCAAGTTACAGGTGCTTAAAAATACCAAAATTTCAATTTTCGAGCCCTTACAGCTCCGAAACAGGGGACTTGACAAAAAAATTTTGTTAACCGGCTCTCACTAATTTTTCAGGATCTAACTTCTCCCAAAATTTCAAAACCTTATCTCAAACCGTTTTGAAGATATATGGGACCAAAAATTTTGCAAAAATTGAGTTTTATAAAATTGGAAATTTTAGTACCGTATGGCAACCCTATACATTTAAGCGACATATTTTTGTAAAGCCTATAAAAGCAGCTCTCTTCTACCGTTTTTCGATTGAAAATAAACCTAACAGAAATCTTGTTATATCAATTGAAATATAGGGCTTTTTTGGAATTTGCAGGGGCTGTAGCTTCGTCACCCTTCAAAATTAAGAAAAACCTTTGACACATGTTTAAATATAATTATAGAGCTTTGAATTTTGTATATCACTAAAAAAAAATTTGAACAGGTATTCAAGTTACAGGTGTTTAAAAATTGCAAAATTTCAATTTTCGAGCCCTTATAGCTCCTAAACATGGGTCTTGACAAAAAAATTTTCTTAACCGACTCCTACTAATTTCTGAGTATCTAACTTCTCCCAAAATTTCAAGACCCTAGCTTGAACCGTTTAGAAGATATGTGAGGCCAAAAATTTTGCAAAAATTGAGTTTTGTGTAATGTTAAATTTTAGTATCGTATGGCAACCCTAAACATTTGTCTTTTAAACATTTATGAAGTTAATGAAACCAGCTATCGTTCGCCGTTTTCAGATTGAAAATATATCAAACAGAACTCTTGTTATAACAATTTAAATGTAGGGCTTTTTCCAACTTTGGAGGGCTGTAGCCCCGTAACAGGTGGGACTACAGAAAAAAATTCTTCTACGAAATTATTTTTTTTGCAAAAACTACCCATGGTTAAAATTTCTTTACTCTATTTCAAACGGTGTAAAAGTTTTTGTAAACATACGGACGGACGGACGGACGGACGGACGGACGGACAGACGGACGGACAGAGTGAAGCTATATAGGCACATTTTTACAAAATTTTTTGAAAATGTGCTAAAAATGAGTAAAGTTGACGTATACCATCAAAAATTAAAACAATACAAATTAAAATAAAAACAATACGGTGACTTTGTATTGATGGTATTAATTAATGAGCGAATTTAGAATATTATCATCCGAGGGAGAGAGAATGAAATGGATATATTTTAATTGATTTGTTTACAACTAGTAGATGATAGATAAAGAGTAGAGTAA
This sequence comes from Dolichopus griseipennis, assembly GCA_963082915.1. NCBI lineage: Eukaryota > Metazoa > Arthropoda > Insecta > Diptera > Dolichopodidae > Dolichopus > Dolichopus griseipennis. The sequence goes on along the minus strand of OY720441.1, from coordinate 124,164,589 downwards.
ACTAGTAGATGATAGATCTTCAATAAAAAAGCAGTATTAAATTTAATGTAAACAAAACCAAATTACGTGCCGGTATAAAATTAAATATAAAATTTTTAAATTAAAATTGAAAATTAAAACTAAAATTAAAAAATTATATTTTTAACACAAAATAAAATAGATATTTAGCAAAATAAATTAGAATTAGTGCTGTGGATTTGAAATGATGAATTAAGTAAAAGAATGTTTAAATTATGTAAAACAAAAATAAAAATTTTTTTTAATAAAGAAATTATATTTATAAGTAAAAAAAAAAAATATACTTAACTTGCCGTATATATACTTATTATCAAACTCACAACACTTGTTTTTAAATTTTTTTCCTTTATTTGTTTTTTTTTTAAACGTAAGTTAGATTTAATTTTGAAATAAAATAAAAAACTTAATCTTATTTGTTTTTTAAACACACAAGAAATTATAAATAAACAAGTAAAGAAACAGTCAGTAGCTGCAACCGACTTAGAAATACCCTACACCTATTTGGTTCAAATTAAAGGACATATCCATAAGTCATTTTAACACCATAAAAGCTGTTATTAATTTGATCGTAAGACATAGCTAACCAAATTAACTTTATAATACTAAAAACGTTTTCTAATTACACTATCTATTAAAAAATATTACAAATTCTTACTAATTTATCTATTTAAAAATATTAAAAAACAAACAAACTTGAAATAAATGAAAATATATTTATTCCAATTCAATTACAAAATTAAAAAATTCTAATTATTAAATTTTGTGATAAAAAGATAATCAAAGCATATTATATTTAATAATCCAAATTTTTCAAAATTGCAATTATTTTAAATGGTTAGTTTATATACCTAATAGAAAAGCTTATAAACGCAAAATATGCAATAAATGTATTTCTAAAATACAATTACAAATTTAGACCTTTTCATATAATTCATTTAAATATTCAAATAAATTTTACATAAATGCAGCAAGTACCTTTGAACATAGCTCAACCACTACAATTTAGTCTAGATTTCGGAGACACATAGGTCATAGGAAATATATTCTTTGGCTTTGAAATTAAACTCGACCAGAACCAATTCGCATGGTACTTTCATTACTAGTAACCTAGAGTTTAAATTTCATCAAAATACTGCATTATTTTTTAAGTTATGGTGTTTTTAAGATATATGTTTTTTAGTCCTTGAACTTGTCAAGGGTTTCAGAACCCGAAACCATGGTACGATTTCGCCCATATGCAGTCCCGTCATACTTTCAATACTAGTTAACCCTTGTATACAATTGGAACGTTCTATCTTAATTTTAAGTTAGTTTTATTAATTTCGATGATAAGCTTTTACACATTTGGGGGTCTAAGAGAGGTCCTGAACCACCACTCCAAATGATCCCAAATTAGGGGGGCACGGAAGAAATAGTAAAGAACACCCTGGGCCAAATTTGAAGCTTCTACATTTGTTTCAAGTTACTATTTTTATTAATTTCGAAAATATGCTTTAAGGTCCTCGGAACTGAGTGGCTGGTCCCCGACCCACTAGTCTAATAGGGCCCAAATTTCAAACACACTTACGCAATAGGAAGGGACACCCTGATACCGAAGTTGGAGGTTATATCTTCATTGGTTTCGGAATTACGATAGTTTGGCCTAAATTCGATCAAAAAGTTCTCAGTTCCGAACCCATTGTCCAATCCTCACCGTACGTAATCACCGCCGTAGTTTCATTACCAATAACCTACAGCACAAATTTCATGAAGATAGCCTCATTATTTGTTGAGTTATCGTGATTTTTAATATATGTTCTTTATCGCTGACACCGACTTAAAGGTCCAGAATCCGAACCCATGGGCTGATTTCGCCCTTATACAGTCCGCGCTTTACTTATAGTACTAGTTAACCCTTGTACACAATTTGAACGGTCTATCTTAATTTTAAGTAACTATTTTTAGTAATTTCGATTATAAGCTTTTAAAACTTGGGAGGTCTGAGAGGGGTACTGAACCACCTCTCCAATTGATCCCAAATTAAGGGAACACGCAAGAGATAGTAAAGGACACCCTTGTGGCAAATTGGAAGCTTCTACATTTTTTCAAGTTGTTATCTTTATTAATTTTAAAGATATGCTTTAAGGTCTTCGGAAATGTGTGGCTGGTCCCCGACCCACTACTCCAATGGGGCCCAAATTCCCAAGACACTTAGGAAATAGGAAGAGACACCCTGAATTTGGAGGTTCTATCTTCATTGGTTTCGGAATTATGCTCGTTTGGCCTAAATTCGATCAAAAAGTTCTAGGTTCCGAACCCATGGTCCAATCCCAACCTTACGTAATCCCCGAAGTAGTTTCATTACTAGTAACCTACAGCACAAATTTGATGAAGATAGCGTCATTAGTTGTTGAGTTATCGTGATTTTTTATATATGATCGTTAGCCCTTCGATCGATTAAAAGGTCCAAAATCCGAACCCATGGGCCGATTTCGCCCATATGCAATACCCGCCGTACTTTGAGTCCTAGTAACCTACAGTTAAAATTTCATCAAGATAGCTCCATTATTTTTTGAGTTATCGTGCCTACGGACGGACGGACGGACGGACGGACGGACATGGCTATATCGACAAATATATATACTTTTCCATATCTAGCTCGCTTCCTTTAGGTGGTTACAAACACCATACCAAAGTTAATATACCCCTTTACCTATTCTATAGGTGTAGGGTATAAAAAGAAATGAAAATAAAAAATAAATATTCTGTGCTAAAATTTTTTTAAAACGTGATAACTTGTTGAAGGTTGAAGAGAGAATGTGAAGCAGGATAGTGATAAATGAATGTCAGAGGTCGAAACTATAAAAAATAAAGGACCTAAGTAACTTCATTTTGGGACATCTGAGTTTGCAATATAAGTTGCAGAAGTGGTAGATCTAAATAAAACTTGATACAACCTGGATGAACCCTAGAGCCTTGTGCTTTTCAAGTTTCTTCCCACTTGAAACCCATGTTGTTGTAGAGGAATGAATAGTTGACGATAGAGATCTGCACAAATATATTCCTTTATAAAAATTATCAAATGTATTTAAATAATGTACTCTAATTCTATCCATTCGTTCAAAACGATTTAAATATGGTGTATACTCAAACTACAACTTAACTATATTTATTCTATTCGTTGTATTTCAAATACAAATATTGAAAAGCTTTTTTTTTAACAAATACTTTGATGTTTTGAAAATCAAATTTGAATACTTCAAAACATTTTAAAATATACCAAGTATACCGAGAACTCTAAATATAATGACAAAGAAAAAGAAAAATAAAAAACAAAAAGAAGATCAAAAAACAAACAAAGCAGTGATAAAACAAACAAAGCTACATATTACTCATCGATATAATACATACTGGTTATACGTAGTACATATTAAAATTTTTTTTATTATATTTGGTGTACTCGGTATATTAAAACAAATACTATAAATATTTTTATTATATTTGGTGTACTCGGTATATAAATACAAATAGTATAAATATTCTATTTTCGGGTACACATAATAAATCAAATACATATTCATTCTATTCTAGAATAATTTTGTATTTCATTTACTCTATTTTATAATCATTTGTAATGAATGCATTTGGTTTGAAAGCTTTCAAAACCGAATATGAAAAGTTTTACTTATTATAGAATGATTTGAAAGCGCTTTTGAATACATTTGTGCAGATGTCTAGTTGACAATAGTCAAAATATTTATGAATAATTTTTTCAAAAAGTTTGGAGATAGTTGACAATTTTACATTAGGCCTATGCAGAGGTATAATATCATTATTAGTTAAAAAAATTGTTCTTATGTCAAAACTAGATTCTGATTCCTCCGCATCGAAATTACCATTTTTGTATGTTTTTGAAAAGATTGTGGCAAAGTAATTAGAGATAATCGGCGAATCATTAGATGTTATTTCTTCATAACAAAAGGTTGGTGGATAACCGTCAGTCTTCCGTTTAGTATTCACAAAATCATAAAACCTTCGCGGATTAGAATAAAATTGCAATTTCATATTGTCAACATAATTTTTATATAGTTTTAAAGACAGCTCTTCGAATTTGTTGTAGGCAGTAACATATGGAAATGATCGGTTGAATTCGATTCTCAACAATCGTAATTCCCTGATTGACCATGGTTTAGAGTACCTAAAATTTTTATGAGTTTTAAGGGAAATTGCTAAACGAAAGCAAATTGATATTTGTTCATAAAAATTGTGAAAGCAAGTTTGTTAATCAGATTTTGTAAAGAGAGATTGAAAGTTATGTGAGCTAAGCAGGGATATTAGATAAGGAATATCAGTTTTGGCACAATCAAATTTTGGATAATTCTCAAAATACAAATTTTCGTTACAAGAATTTATTTTAAGAAATACATTCAAAAGAAGGTGATAGTCATCGATTTGGCTAAAAATTAAAGTACTAGGGGATGCCCAACTATTTTCATAGGCTAAACTAAAAACTAGAGTCAAGTTGCCCGCCTAAATTATTTGTGTCAGAACTAATTTGCTGTAAATCTAAGGAATTAATATTCATAAATTTTGATTCAGAACTGGAGGAAATAATGTCAGCAAATAAAAAGTTTTTGGTTTCCGATCAAAGCCATCTGATATGGAGGAGGTTAAAGTCTCCTCAGATAATCCAATTATCAAAACTTGCCAGTTTATCATTTAATATTATTGTAATTTGAATAAGCTCAATATAACACCCAACCTTATCGAGAGAGTTAGGAGAAATATATTTTTATTTCGTAAAATCAACTTTATCGTATTTTAGTTTATTTTTATTTTAATTTTTAGTTTATTTTTTTGTTTGTATGTCAATCGATGTGTGTACATTTGTATATATTTCTTCTCTTTTCTTATTTTTTTTGTATGTATATCATATCAATCGCTGTATCATGTATGTACGCAGTTTGTAAATATTTTGATTGTAAAATAAAATATTGATAGAAAAAGAAGAATGAAATTTATATTTTTTGCCTATATATTTGTCCTATATAATAGCCTTCTAATGGCTATTTCATCGAATACCAATACAGCCAACCCTTTAACCAAATCTTTTTTTGAGAATATAATGTCCAACTCATTTATATTTTTGTCGTTAAGACCTATATTTAAATGTTTGATGGGGATCCATCTATTAAGGGAACTAAAAATGGGGCAAATTAAACTTTACTGTATTTCTCAAAAATTTATAACCCTTTTGGTCAAAAGTTTTTTTCATCTTTGGACCATTTACTAACACTTTTACAATTCATTTTTAACGAGGAAGAGTGTAGTAGAGTAGACTGGGTCAACTTTGGGATACCCGTATGACCGTAGCGTATAAATTATATCATTCGGTTAATTACTTTTGGCAAAATTTCAAACATCAGATTTATTAGGTGTAGTGTAATGCTCTTATAAAAGAAGGAGTTGTATGGCAGCTACTCGAACTCTTGGCAGTAGAGCAACCAAATTTTGCAGTAACTTTGGCCATTACACTAAACTATTTTTGGCAAAATTTCAGACACCCAACTTCAATAGGTATAGAGTAATGCTCATATAAAATAAGAAGTTGTATGGCAGCTACTCGAACCCTTTGCAGTAGAGCAACCAAATTTTGCAGAAACTTTGGCCATAAAATTAAACTACTTTTGCCAAAATTTCAGACACGTAGTTGTAATAGGTACAGAGAAATACTCATATAAAAAAGGAAGTTGTATGGCAGCTACCCAAACCCATGAACCAAAATGGCTGGATTTAAATAGCGATGACGGCTATTGCAAAAAAACGAATTTGCGAAAATTTCAAGATCCTAGCTCCTTTAGTTTGAGTTATCGTGCGGACGGACGGACAGACGGACGGACGGACGGACATACATAGCTAAATCGATTTATTTTTTGATTCTGATCCGATCCATACACTTGAGTCTATATCTACCCCCCCCTCCTTCTCTGCATCACAAACGTAATGGCAAATTTATTACACCCTTTGACTATATAGTCATACGGGTATAAAAATTGTTTGGCTTTGTTACGCAATTGAAACTGCCTATTAATAATGCTACATAAAGATAAATCCTGTTTTTAATTTTTTAATTTTTGCCTTAACTTTTTATTTTGATTTTTTAAGTAAATAATGTTTTTTTGTAAATTAAATTTTGTTTCTTAAAGAAAGCTTATCTTTTAAGAACTGTCGAATAGTTTTTTAAATAAAAATCTGCGCTCCTCAAAAAATTTCAATGAATTCCTGCAAAAACAACTTTTTTCATCTGATGAGGCAGTTTAAAAGTTTTCAGAAAGTACATTCAAATTTCTTACATTTTTGTTAGAATAGCATTTAGTGCTTGAATAATTATTAGTTATTTTCAAAGGTTCTCTGTATTCTAAAAAAAAGAAATCGTCCAAATTGTATAATAAAATACATATATACAAAATACACAAATTTACATACATACATCGATTAACATACAAAAAAAAAACAACAATAAAAATATTAAATAAAATTTTTTAAAAGGAAATCGTCTAACTTGATAAGGAAATATAAACAATTGTACATAAATCGATTGACAAACAAACAAAATAAAAATAAAGCAAAGAAATAATCTCAATTTGATTTTACTATGTATACCAAAAATACAGTCGTCTTTTTACGATAATGGGGTGATTTCAAATCAACAAAATTGACTCTCATTTTTTGTTGTAGATGAATACTCTATGTATATGATTTCATTATGGTATTACTAATTTAAATTTTGTTATTAAATATTGTTATGTTGTTAATAAAAAGACTGATGAATTGCAAAAAAAAAATTTATCCTAAAATAACTTGAATGGTTTACAATAATCAAATAAATGTAAAAAAATAAAATTTTTATATTTTTTCAGTAAGTACCTATTGGACCTTAAAAGTGATTTCGTTTCTCAGACGCGTGCCAGTATATCAGTTACAAAATTTAGTGTCAGTACTAAGGATTAAAATAAAACTCTTCAATATTAACAAAACAAAATTAATAACGAGTGGTGTGAAGATTCCATAAACTTCTTAAACTCCCAAAATTTTATCTTTTTTTTTATTTTGGATAATTCCTTTCTGGTCCAAGGCAAGGCGGAGGTCCTTCGTTCTTTTTACTTCCTTTTATTTTAGTTAAAACTATAGTTTTAAAAGTCTGAATTTTCTTTATTAAACTTTGTAAAAATATAAATAAATGGCCGCTGGCTTTTACGAATACTAATGCAATATAGTGTATTAGTATTGCTCTAGTACGATTTTTGAATGTTGTGCAAATTTTTAAATAAAATATGTAATGTGTTGCCGTAGTGCAATTTTTTCTAACTAAGTATCAAAGTATTTTAAAGGAGGTGTCAAAAGGGTGAAATCGGCCCATGGGTTCGGATTCTGGATCTTCTAATCGATACAATGGTTTCGGGTTCTGGAACCTTTGAAAAGTTCAAGGGCTAACAAACATATATCTTAAAAACACCATAACTCAAAAAATAATGCCACTATTTTGATGAAATTTAAACTCTAGATAACTAGGAATGAAAGTACCATGGGAATTGGTTCTGGTCGAGTTTGGTCAATGAGTTCGGATTCTAGAAGCTTTTGATCGATTTGAGGCCGAACGAGTATAATTTCGAAGCCAAAGAATATATTTCCTATTTCCTATGTGTCGCCGAAATTTAGACTTAATTTTAGTGGTTCAGCTATGTTCAAAGGTAGTTGCTGCATTTATGTAAAATTTATTTTATATATTTAAATGAATTATATGAAAAGGTCTGAATTTGTAATTGTATTTTAGAAATACATTTATTGCATATTTTGCGTTTATAAGCTTTTCTTTTAAGTATATAAACTAACCATTTAAAATAATTGCAATTTTAAAAAATTTGGATTATTAAATATATTATGCTTTGATTATCTTTTTATCACAAAATTTAATAATTAGAATTTTTTAATTTTGTAATTGAATTGGAATAAATATATTTTCATTTATTTCAAGTTTGTTTGTTTTTTAATATTTTTAAATAGATAAATTAGTAAGAATTTGTAATATTTTTTAATAGATAGTGTAATTAGAAAATGTTTTTAGTATTATAAAGTTAATTTGATTAGCTATGTCTAACGATCAAACTAATAACAGCTTTTATGCAAAATCAAGATAATTGTAACATGAATTGTCTTTGTCTGACATATACTGACATTGTCAAACTATCTGTCATGTTAGAAGTTTATTATTTTTTTAGTTTATTCGAAACGGTTTGACCGATTGACTTCAAATTTTGTATACGTGATGCTCTTTGAGAATTGAGTAGACACTTTTAGCAGTTTTGGAATTTGTTAACCCATGTCGGGCCGACGGGTGGTCAAAAAAAATTTTGGGTCCAAATATTGTCCGATTTTACGAAATTATGCTTTGCCTTAAAAGAAAGCCCCAAAAAAAATTTTGTTGAGTTCCATTAACCCATTGCGGCCCAACAGCTTTTTATAGGTTTTTTCAATACTTTACTCTAAATTCGAAACGGTTTAACCAATTGACTTCAAATTTTGTATACGTGATGCTCTTTGAGAATTGAGTAGACACTATTAACAGTTTTGGAATTTGTTAACCCATGTCGGGCCGACGGGTGGTCAAAAAAAAATTTGGGTTCAAATTTTGTCCGATTTTATGAAATCCTGCTTTGGCTAAAAAGAAAACCCACAAAAAAATTTTATTGACTTGCATTAACCCATTGTGGCCCAACAGCTTTTTATAAGTTTTTTCAATACCTAACTCTAAATTAAAAACGGTTTGACCCATTTTCTTCAAATTTTGTATACGTGCTCCCCTGTGAGAATTGAGTTGACACTATTAACAGATTTGGAATTTGTTAACACATGTCGGCCAGACGGTTGGTCAAAATAATTTTGGAAGATAATATTGTCAAAATTTGCGAAGTACTGCTTTGGCTAAAAAGAAAGCCTCAAAAAATTTTGTTGAGTGATTTGGAAGCAAATTACGTCCAATTTTGCGCAATACTGCTTTGCCCAAAGAGAAAGTGTAGTTCCGTTAACCCAGTGGGGCACAGTGGCTTTTAATAGATTTTTGCGTTACTTAACTCTAAATTAGAAACGATTTGACCGGTTTACCTCAAATTTTATATGTGTGAAGCAACTTGAAAATAGAGTTGAGTCTGTTAACAGTCGGTCCTACGATTTTTCAAAAAAAAATTTTTGGAAGTAAATTACGTCAAAATTTGGAAAGTAGTTTGTACTGCTTTGAATTACAGAAAGTTTCAAAAATTTCTAGAACAATCCTAGAAAAATGGTTTTAAAAAGATTGCTTTCATACATTTCAAAATTTACATGTGTAAACCGAGTGTAATTTTTCTGTTAACTTTTTGCAGTAACATCAACTTCAATTAAACCTCCATTGAGAGGCGCAGCAACGCGCACCGGGTATTAGCTAGTATATATATAATATTTATATAATTCTTTGAGCTATGGTCAGAAATGAGCCTCCACCCTTTGGTGGAGGAACTTCATCAAATGTCAACAACAATCTATGCGTTTCTTTTGATAGTTCAAAATTAAAAAATCCAAGCGAAGACCAAAAATTCTTAGTAATGAAAAGATTAGATTAGAATAAAGACATGAGTACAGTGTCACCCTTTTTACTAAAAAGAGTTGCAGGTGATATCTTGAAATGCATCAAACTAAGAAATGGCTCTGTTTTAATACAAACAAGAAATGTGAAACAAGCTAAAAAAATAATAGAAATAAGCAAGCTGAACAATGAAATAAATGTCATTGTAGAAGAACACAAATCGTTAAAACACGCCAAGGGTATTATTTTTTGCCCAGAATTAAAATATGTTTCAGATGAGGAGTTTTTGATAGAAATGCAAAGTCAAAAAATTATTGAAATCAAAAGATTTAAAAAAAATATCGGAGAAAATATAATTGAAACAGGTTTATACTGTTTAAAATTTTCCAATTCGACATTGCCAGAAGATATTATAAGAGGATATCAAAAATATAATGTAAGAGCATATATTCCCCCACCAATTATATGTTTAAATTGTCTAAATTTTAACCATTTAGTGGAAAACTGTAAAAAAGATAGAGCTTGTTCAAACTGCAGTCAAATTTATCACACCAAAGAAGATGAAAAATGCAAAAATCCAGAAAAATGTGTAAATAGCAAAGAACAACATAATGCCTTTTTTATCAAATGCCCTAAATATTTGAAAGAAAAAGAAATTAAATCAATTAAAATTAAAGAAAATGTTGAAATAAAAGAAACAGTAAGAAGACATAAATTGCGATACGGGTTAACCAATTCATACATAAATATAGTTGAAAATAAAAAAAAAATGTAACTGCATCTGTCAATGTTATAACAAAGAGAAAAAAAAATAGTACTTCATCTAATACAGTACAACAACAACAACAAGATAATAGTACAATAAACAACAACAAATCAATAATAAGAGAAGAGAACAATCAAAATGATAGTACAATAATCAACAACAAATCAATAATAAGAGAAGAGAACAGACAAAACGATATTTTAAATACAAAATCAATTTTTCCTAAAACACAGGCAAACACGTCTAATAAAATCAATAAAATAGATGATTTGATGCTGATGTTAAACAAAATAATATTAATAAGAATAAAGAAATAATATTAAAAGAATTAGATAACGGTAATATTATTTTTAATAAAAAACTCTCCTAAAAACAAAAACGAGAAATAAAAAAATTAAATAACAAGAATAAAAAAATAAAAACAAATAAAAATACAGATTTTATGTCAATGCGAGAAAGTAGTATCAGTAGTCCTGATGAAATAGAATTTTCTGATATTATCAGAAAAATTGACTTTACATAATTTATTATTATAAATGAATAACCAACATATCATTCAATGGAATGTTGATGGTTTCTATAAACACTTTTGAGAATTCAAATTATTAGAAAATAAGTATAATCTATTTATTTTTTGTATACAAGAAAGCAAGTTTAAGTTTGATCACAATCCTAATTTAAAGAATTACAATTCTTATACGAAAAATTTTAATACAAACTCAAATGCACATGGTGGAGTTGCCATATTAGTAAGAAAAAACGTTGATTCAGAAGAGTTCGATTTGCAAACAAATTTACAAGCAGTTGCAGTTAAAGTATTTTATGCAGCAAAATACATAATTTGCAATCTGTATCTACCTATAATATTAAATATGAAGATTTAAAACATCTTTGCAATCAGTTTGACTGCCCATATCTGTTTCTAGGAGATTTCAACTCTCATAATGTTCTATGGGGGGGATAAAAAAACCGATAATAAAGGAAAAATAATAGAAAAAATAACAGAAGAAAAAAATTTATGTTTACTAAATAATGGTAATGGTGATAGGACTTTTTTCAGTTATTCTCATAAGTCTTTTAGTAGTATAGATTTAACTTTCGTGTCTCCAGATATTTCACAATTTTTTGATTGGTATGTATGTAATGAACTACATAATAGTGATCATTTTCCTATAATTATAACTATATTAAATTCACAAATAAATTACAACAAAAGACCCAAATGGATTAATAAAAAAGCAGATTGGAATAAATATCAAGAAAATGTTACTTTGAATTTACATCCGAAAAATTTTTCTAATATAGACCAATACGAGTTTTATATTAGAAGTGAAATATTAAAATCGGCAGAAGCTTTTATCCCACAAACAACTGGAAAATATATTAAAAAAAGAGTTCCTTGGTGGAATTCAGAAATTAAAAATGCAATAAGAAACAAAAAGCGATTATATAGAAAATATATAAGAACTATGGATCTAAATGATTTTAAAAATTTTTTAGTAATTAAGAGAGAATGTAGAAAACTTACCCGTTTTTATAAAAAACAAAGTTTTGAAAATTTTTTGAAAACACAACTATTTTTGATAATATTAGAAAAATAAAGGGAAATTATAAAACAAATCAACCCACCTCAATCATAGATAATAATAATATAATAACAAATACCTCAAAAATTTGTGAAAAACTAAGTAACGCTTTTGCAAAAATATCATCTCAAAATTATTCCGAAAATTTCCGCAATTTCACGAATAGAGTTGAACAAAAGGAACTAAAAATTCCGAATGATCCAGATGCAACTTTTAATAAACCATTTTCCATGTATGAATTAGACGGTGCACTTCAAACCTGTAAAGGAAAATCATCAGGTCCAGACAATATTAATTATGACATGATAAAAAATTTAAACTTTTCAAGTAAAAAATACATTATAAAATTTTTCAACCATATATGACATACGGGAACTTTCCCTGAAAATTGGACGAGAGCAATACTTATTCCCATTTTAAAGCCAGATAAGGATCCGAAAATAACATCAAATTACAGACCAATATCTCTTACCAATTGTTTATGTAAAATAATGGAAAAGATGATAAATAAAAGATTACTATGGTATCTTGAACATAATGAATCATTCAATATGTATCAATCTGGTTTTCGTAAAAATAGAAGCACATTAGATAATTTAGCGGTTCTGGAATCAGAAATAATGGAAAGTTTTGCTTCAAAAAAAATCTTAGTAGCCATTTTTCTTGATATAGAAAAGGTGTATGATATGATGTGGAGACGTAAAATAATAGAAATTTTACTAAAAAAAAATATAAAGGGAAACATAACCAAATTTATTGATAATTATCTAAAATGTAGGAAATTTCCAACACTATTGGCAGACTATTTCTCTGATACTAAAAATATGGAAAATGGTATATACCCCAGGGCTCAGTTTTAAGCGTGACAATTTTTAATATTGTAATCAATACTATCTTTGAACATATAAAATTACCGGTCAAATGTCTCCTGTATGCTGATGATATAGTCCTTTTTGAATCTATGAAAAACTTAGGAAAAATACAAAAACATCTTCAGAAAACTCTTGAAAATTTAAAAAGTTGGTCCAATACTACCGGTTTAAATTTTTCGGGGAATAAAACTAAAGCAATGCTTTTTACTAGAAAAAGAAAATTCATTCAACCTTCCCTAATCTTCAACAATACAAATATTGAATATCTTAAAAATTTAAAGTTTTTGGGGATGGTCTTCGACAGTAAGTTAAAATGGCAAGAACACAAAAATAATCAAGGCGAAAGCGTTACGAAATCTAAATATTCTAAAAATTTTGTCTCACTCAAGATATGGTTCAGACAGAAAACTATTACTAAGAATTCTTGAAATGGTAATATTACCAATCTTAGACTACGGTTCTGTAATATATAACTCAGCTAGAAAAGGGATATTAAACACTCTGAACACTGTGCTGCATTCAGGTATAAGGCTAGCAACGGGTGCTTATAGGACTAGTCCTAGTATTAGCGTTATAACTGATTCAGGACTAATACCTTTACATGAAAGGAGAACTAAACAAATAATATTGTATGGAATGAAACTACTATCTTTTAAAAATCATCCATTGACAATGAAAATAAACAATACACTTCAATTTGAAAAGTTAAAAACAAATAAATTTCAACCCACATATGTCAGGATAAAGAAACTAATAGATAAATATAACATACCAATTTTAACCAGTTTCCATAAAAAAAATTAACAGATACACCGCCGTGGATTAAACCAAATATCGAAATAGATATCGACCTAAGTGCTTATAAAAAAGAGCAAACAAATAGCGAAATCTATAAGAAAATATACCAATAATAAATAAATACAAAATTTAAAAATTTTGAATACATATTTACTGATGGATCAATAAATAATTTAGAAACCGGATGTGCCTTTTTCTACAACAGATATTCAGAAACTTTCACCTACCAAAATTTACAAGTATTTTCTTGGCTGAAATGTTTGCAATATATAAAGCAATACTTTTCGCGGTACAAAATATTGCGAAAAATGAAATAGTTATTCCTTCTGACTCACTCAGTTCTATTAAAAATATATCAAAATTTCAGACAAAAGATCCTATTGCAATGGACATTAAAGATTTAAGCTTAAAACACCCATGTAAAATTATATATCTTTTTTGGATTCCAAGTCACATCGGAATTGCTGGAAATGAGCAAGTGGATATATTAGCCAAAAACTCGACTTTGGAAGAAATAGACATTTCATACAAATTTATCTATTCTGACTATAAAAACCTTATTGACAAAATAATTAAATCTTCATGGAGTAAGCAATGATTCAAAATAAATAATAATAAACTGAGGGAAATAAAAAATAATGTAAGCCGATGGTCAAATATAAATCATCTATTAATTAAGGAGTCTGTTATTCCTACAAGATTAGGAATCAGTCATACAAGTTTAACACATAAATATATTTTGGATAACGAGCCCTAGCCAAGATGTGACTGTAATGAAGTTTTGTATATAAAACATATATTTGAATCAATCCCTTTATACATAACCGAAAGGCAAATTCACAATATTACAGAATTACAAAATTTAGCAGATGAAGATTTAAACAATATTCAAAATGTATTAAAATTTTTAAAATAAATCAATATTTTTAATAAAATTTAAATTAAATTAATTAAATTAAAATACTAAAAACATAATACAAAAAAAAAAAAAATAATAACCGTTAAACTCATAAAAAATCCATTGATGTATTAAATTTTTTTTTTTAGAAATTAGATAATATATATGTACATATTTTAATTTTATTTTTTAATTTTCATAGAATTATGCTTTATTTTAACTATTAAATACTGTAAACTTAATATATTAATCGGGCCTTATAAAATCCAAATGGGTTAATTGGCCCTACAAATACATTTTATTAAAAAAAAAAAAAAAAAATATGATTTAATATAACATAATGAAATGAAAATCCATCTATTATGAAAAATTTAACTTAATGCAATTTCCCGTAAAGTTAAAAATTATCAACTCCTATAATCTACTCTCTGTCTGGTGTAGCTGGAAGTAGCTGAGTGTAGCAAAGAGTAGTTTACTTCTGATAAAGGAACAAGAATATTGAATTAAAAAGCTGGGTGGCACAGTGGTTACAGTGCCAGTCAATAAAACCCCGCTTCGAATCCCGTAAAAATTTTTATCTAGTTTTCGACACGAGTTAGATATCATTCGGAATTGGGTTGGAATTAATGACTTAATCAACAAATAATAATTATATATCATTCATAAAAAAGTACATTAATATAACCACATAAACAAATAATTTAATTGAGTAATATCATTGATTAAGAATTATATATAGATAAACATTTTCATGTTAAAAATTTGTATGAAACTTTTTTCGCATATTTTTTAAAATTCTCTGAAAATCGTTGGCACGAAGATAAATGTATTGTAACTATTTCTATTTTATAGTATACCCTTTATTTTTATTCTCTACATACATATAACATGATTCAAGAATATGAATACTATGACACTAAAGAAAAAGAAAAGAAAAAAATCGAATAAGAAAAAAAACGAGGAAGTGTGTAGTAGAGTAGATTGTGTCAACTCTGGGATACCCGTATGACCGTAGTATAAACATTATAATATCATCCGATTAATTACTTTTGGCAAAATTTCAAACATGTAGCTTTATTTGGTGTAGTGTAATGCTCATATAAAAGAAAGAGTTGTTTGGCAGCTACTCGAACCCTCTGCAGTAGACTGAACAAATTTTGCAATAACTTTGGCCACAAAATAAACTATTTAAATTTCAGAAACTCAGTTTTAATAAGTATAGAGTAATGCTCATATAAAAGAAGGAGTTGTATGGCACTTACTCGAACCCTCTGCAGTAGACCAACCAACTTTTCCAGTAACTTTGGCCATTACACTTAACTACTTTTGGCAAAATTTCAGATACCCAGCTTTAATAAGTACAGAGTAATGCTCATATAAAACAAGAAGTTATATGGCAGCTACCCGAGCACGTTGTGCAAACTGGCTGAATTTCAATGGTGATGACGGTTTTTTTTAAAAATCCGATTTGTTGAAAGTTCCAGAATCCTAACTCCTTTAATTTTTGAGTTATCGTAATTACGGATGGACAGACGCACGGACATACATAGCTAAATCGATTTATTTTTCAATTCTGATCCGATCCATACACTTGAGTCTATATCTACCCCCCTACTTCTCTGCGTAATAAACGTAATGGCAAATTTAGTATACCCTTTTGACAAATAGTCATACTTGTATAAGCAATGATTTTTTCATTCATAAATTCATAGTTCATTTTTTCGAATTGATTTCGTTTTTTCTAAAAAATTATTTTATTTTAATACCTATATAGATATGTATGCATATAAAGGTTCTAAAATAATTATTTTAAAATCTAACTTTATAGATCTCAATAACAAATAACCTTTATGAATATTTGAAGGAAACCAAATATTTTATTCTCAATTTCTTATGAGGTTTCAATTGTAACGGGAAACTTTTTGTTTTGATTTTTTCATTTTTGTTTAAATAAATAAATTTTTCTAAAACTCGCAAAGTGCATAGTTGTGAATGGAATCTATGAAATTTTATAAAGTGTTTATGTATAGATGTATGTATGTATTCAAATTTCTATTTCTAAATTTTTTAGTCTTTAGAGGTTTTTGTTGAATTGAGATCAATTGTAATTTTGTTTTAACTGAAAATTTCTAAATTATCTGAATTTTCAAAATCTTAAATTTAGTTATTTTAGTAATTTTCAGTTAAAACAAAATTACACTTTGCGAGTTTTAGAAAAATTTATTTATTTAAACAAAAATGAAAAAATCAAAACAAAAAGTTTCCCGTTACAATTTAAACCTCATAAGAAATAGAAAATAAAATGTTTGGTCACCTTCAAATATTCATAAAGGTTATTTGTATTGAGATCTATAAAGTTAGATTTTAAAATAATTATTTTAGAACCTTTATATGCATACATATCTATATAGGTATGTACGCAAGTACATACAAAATTAAATAATTTTTTAGAAAAAACGAAATCAATTCGAAAAAATGAACTATGAATTTATGAATGAAAAAATCATTGCTTATACAAGTATGACTATTTGTCAAAAGGGTATACTAAATTTGCCATTACGTTTATTACGCAGAGAAGTAGGGGGGTAGATATAGACTCAAGTGTATGGATCGGATCAGAATTCAAAAATAAATCGATTTAGCTATGTATGCCCGTGCGTCTGTCCATCCGTAATTACGATAACTCAAAAATTAAAGGAGCTAGGATTCTGGAACTTTCAACAAATCGGATTTTAAAAAAAAACCGTCATCACCATTGAAATTCAGCCAGTTTGCACAACGTGCTCGGGTAGCTGCCATATAACTTCTTGTTTTATATGAGCATTACTCTGTACTTATTAAAGCTGGGTATCTGAAATTTTGCCAAAAGTAGTTAAGTGTAATGGCCAAAGTTACTGGAAAAGTTGGTTGGTCTACTGCAGAGGGTTCGAGTAAGTGCCATACAACTCCTTCTTTTATATGAACATTACACTACACCTAATAAAGCTTAGTGTTTGAAATTTTGCCAAAAGTAATTAATCGGATGATATTATAATGTTTATACTACGGTCATACGGGTATCCCAGAGTAGACACAATCTACTCTACTACACACTTCCTCGTTTTTTTTCTTATTCGATTTTTTTCTTTTCTTTAGTGTCATAGTATTCATATTCTTGAATCATGTTATATGTATGTAGAGAATAAAAATAAAGGGTATACTATAAAATAGAAATAGTTACAATACATTTATCTTCGTGCCAACGATTTTCAGAGAATTTTAAAAAATATGCGAAAAAAGTTTCATACAAATTTTTAACATGAAAATGTTTATCTATATATAATTCTTAATCAATGGTAATATTAAATAACCCAAATACAAAAATCATTAAAATATAAACTAATAGAATTGTATCTAAGACGTTTCTACATGTTATAAAGCCGATTACTATCTCATGTTTAATTTGTATATAGAATTCATTAAGAACATGAGAATTTGACTCATCTATTTTAGAAAGAGAAAAAAATTCTAAATATTATGTGAATTCCGCATTCATATTTAAAATAAATTTACAATACATTAAATAAATTTCTAAATTTCTTTACAAAATGTAAAAATAATTGACAGAAGTTTACAATTTATAATTTTTTTTTGTTATTTTTATGATTTTCCATTAAATTTCAGATGATTTGAATATATTTTGCTTCTGTACAATTTAAAATTTATTATTTTCTGGATTAGGTTCGTATTTTGCTTCTTAAAGTATTTTTTTAATACTCCCCGCTATAAATTTCTGTAATTTTTTACTTTGAAATAAACTTTACTACGGCAATACTATTAAATTTATATTTGTTAAACGTTAAAACCCTCAGCGGACATTTATTTCCTACAAAAATTGAACATTTTGTATGGAAAAAAATTAAAATTTCGGCAAAAATATCGGGGAAGACCAAAAATGCATGAGCCTAATATAACGGTAAAAAGCATTAACTTTTTGGCTTTTGCGAAGGTGCTGCGGGAAAGGGGACCGACATATCAACACTTATATACAGTTCAAAATACCCAAAAACTCATTTCTAAAATATACTAGCGATTACACGACAACATTTTTCAATTTTGCAATAGGATTAAAGTTATCCATTTAGTTAAAATTTGTTAGGTATTTTATATGAAAAAACTAAATTTTGAATATAAGTATTTTAACTGGAAAAGGGACTAAAACTAAAAATTAGGATTTTATTTAAAAAGGGCACATTATTTGAGGCCATAAAAATAAGGATTGTAGCTTTCAGGTAATTAATAAGCGTTTAGGAAAATATCTCAAAGGCGATGAAGAACACTCTTAATTATGTATTTGTTACGCGTTTGTTTTTATTATTGATATTGAATTGCTAATTATACGAATGATAGGTGAATCGAAACAAAGGTGAAGTTACAAATAAACTTACAATCAACACGTTAGAAGACTCATGCAAACCTCGTATTAAAAGACAATTACTGAACCTTATGAAAAGGTATTTGCAGTAATTGCAGCCATTTATCTTGAGCGTTTGATTATTTCCGATATGAAATAAAGTAAAATTTATAAAATTGATTAAAATTAAAATGTAGTGTAAATAATACCTTTATCCAATTTTAATGGGTTGATTACTTCTTCTTTTATAGCGGAATATTGATTTCTAGGTGTTGTTTCATGTTTTCTTTCAATTTCAAAATCGATAGCTTCCCTGAACATCATTTTTTCATATTCAATTTCTTGTTGTAATAATTGCATATCTTTTTCAAGATTTTTACGACGTTCTTCCAATTCTAGTATTTTCATTTCTTCTTCATCGATACTTCGATAAATTTCAGCATACCTTCGCCTCGGTGAATCTGTTGCAATATTTCGCCAATCAAATGATGGGTCGGGTTGTGATGTTTGATTATGATAATTCTCATGTATATCATTTCTACAATTCATTTCATCACTCTCTTTATCTTCATTGATTTCAGAACTTTCTGATTTAAGAATTTCAATACCATCATCCAAATCCGCCATTTTTTCTATTTTAATTGATTAATAATTATTTTGATTTTAACAGAATACAAAATATATGAATGGGTTAATAAGTTAAAAGGTTTTAAAAAATGAAATTTTCTTTATATTAAGGAAATTTAAGTTATATCTTATTTTGTTTAATTTTTTGTCAGAGTAATTCAAATTATTTTTATTTGACTAATTTACTTTGAAGTATTGAATAAATACTACTTAATTTTGAAAGAAATTTTATATGTATGTATGTATATACAATAAGGCTACAAGGTGTATGTGTTCAGACAAAACCTTCGACAGTGTGCGTATACACAAGCCATGCACAACACATTTACAAATCGTTGGTTTAGTCTGACTGAAATGTCAAAAAATACTTTCAGTATATGAAAAAAGTAAATAAGAAGAGTGCGCGGTTTTTTCATCTATATTTAAAATAATATAAAAAAGGTAATAAATATCATTTTTTTTAATAAAAAGTAGATATTTAAAAATAATAATTTGTGCTTTATGTAATTTTGTGTATGTACGGTTCAAAAAATTTAAAAATCGTACATAATATGTAAATAAAAAATTTTGGTAAAATCTATTTACATATTTAATATAAAAATTTTGTAGGTATGGAATAAATATAGTGTAATAAAGATTGTTTTAAATTTGTAAAGTGAATAAATTATAATTTTTTTAATTAATAAAGGTATTTTAAGTACCGGAATTAAATAAAATAAATTGATATGTAAAATTGATACATATAAATATGTAAATAGTGTTCTATGTACCTACATAAAAGTTAGTTCCTATCCTACTAAGTGCAATTAATATTTAGTTTAAGTTTTTTTTTAATATTAAATTAATACTTAGTTAGTTAGTTAGCTTTTTTTAAAAAAGTTTTGAAGTGCAATTTGTTTTTATAGTTATTTTTATAAATAATTTTATTTCTTGTAAATAATATATTGCTTGTAAATAATATATTGCTTGTAAATAATATTGCAATTTAAAATAAATAATGCCACGTCATTGTGTTGTACCAGGTTGTAAATCTAATTATGATTCGACTTCGCAAAAAATTTCAACATTTTCTTTTCCCAAGGATGTTGAAATAAAACAGAAGTGGATTCATGCTATTCATAGGGCAAACTGGCAACCTACAAAATATTCCTCAGTTTGTGCTATTCATTTTCGGGAAACAGATTTTCAACCTGATTTTAAATATAAAAATCCCAGATTAGATTACCAAGCGGTTCCGTCCGTCTTTCCCAATTTGCCACAATATTTAACAAAAACCGAAATAAAATTGAGAAAAGATCCTGAAATTCGAAGAGAAGAATTCAACACTGTAATGGAAAATAAAGTCGAACAATTCCTTCAGTCGGATATTATTAAAAATTTTGAGTATTTTAAAAGTAATTTTAGAGATAAAATAAAATTTAGTGATTATGTAATTTTTAAAAATAATGAAAAATTAGTTTTTGTTCTATTAGAAAACAGTGTGGATTTAGATTGTAAATTTGCTGTTCGAATTTCAGTTAATAGTAACTTATTTATTAAAGTAATTTTAAAAGATTCGGAAGTTCCTCAAAATGCACTTAAATGGATTTTGCCGGAAAATTTAAAGTTAACACTTTGGTCGCAATTAGAAAATATTTTAACGTATTATAAATTTAATCATGAAGATTTAACTTTTGAAAATCGAAATTATTTTTTAAATCGTGCATTATATTATTTAAAGAAAGCTCAAAATTGTGATGAAGATTTTCCAAATTGTGGCAAATTGGATATAGTAACTAATCAGATAGATATTTTAACTAAAATTAAACCAAAATATGAGTCGGACACACTAATTATGTCTTTTTTAATTTGGTCTCATTCCTCCGCTACTTATGAGATTTTAAGAAAATTTTTAATTTTGCCATGCAGAAGATATTTACAAAGCATATCTTCTAAAATGCATATTAGTCCAAATTATAAACAACCAAACAATGACGAGCATTATTTGCAACATGTTTCTAAATCATTAACAGACAGAGAGAAATATGTTGCTCTTTTAATAGATGAAATATACATTGATAAAGGTTTGCAATACAAAGCAAACAATATTTCGGGTATGGCAGAAAATAAGCCATTACAATGTGCTAGAACTGTAATGGCATTTATGATTAAATCAGTTTTTGGTAATTATAAAGAAATAGTTCGTTTATGTCCTGTAATTCGCCCGAGTGGCAACGAAATTCATTCCTTAACTTGTGATGTAGTTAAATTTGTACAATCACTCGGCTTTTCTGTAATAGTAATTATTACAGATAATAATAGAATTAATCAAAATATGTTTAAATTATTTAGTTCAGACAGTAATTTTTTTTTAAATCCAGATTTTCCTAATAATAAAATTTACTTGCAATATGATACCGTTCATTTATTTAAAAATATTAGAAATAATTGGTTAAATCTTGGAAATTTAGAGCAGACATTCATATATCCTAATTTCGAAACTTTGGAAATACAATACGCTTCTTTTGAAGATTTTCGAAAAAAATATGAATCTGAGCTAAATTTACCAATCAAAAGAGCAAATAAATTAAATCATAAAACACTATTTCCGAATAATTTAGAAAGACAGAATGTGGGCCTAGTAGATAACATATTCCACGATTCAACGATTGCAACTCTGCGAGATCATAACATGATTCAAACTGCAGAGTTCTGTGAAATAGTTCGTAAATGGTGGAATATTGTAAACACTAAAGGCACTCTTAAAGGACATCTTAAAAGGAATGAATTTTGTAAACCAATAAAATCTGATTCGGATATAAGTATTAAATTTTTAGAAGAATTTATTATATGGCTTGATGTTTGGAATAAAAGCGTTAATAATATTGGTACTCTAACTAAGGACACCTATGAAGCACTTATATTAACAACGAAAACTATAATAGACATTGTAAAATTTTCATTACAGCAATTAAAAGTTGACTTTGTTTTACTCGGGAAATTTCAAACAGATGATCTTGAAAGTCGATTTAGATTATACCGTTCTCTAGCAGGATGCAACTATAAAGTTTCTTACACTGAAGTAATTGAGTGTGAGAAAAAAATTCGCATTAATAACATATTCGTTCACAACAAAAAAGATTTTTCAAAATTACTTTACAGTTGCAATGATAATTCTTTGTATGATTATTCATATGAAATTACAGATTTTGATTCAATCTTAGATTCAAATTCTTATTTAGTTAACGCTAAATTTGAAAATTCTTCTTACTTACATGTAGGCGGATATGCTTCACATAACGTTGTTAAAGATATTAAGTGCTCTTCTTGTTTAAATTTAATTATAAAGATAAGGGTGTACAATCAAAATACTATTATTTCAATTATTTACAAAGAGGCGGCTTATCGCAACCTTCCAACGAAGTTGGTTTTATCTTATTTCACATGTCCGCTATATTTCAAGAAATTCTAAAACAAGATCATTTAAAATTAAAGTTTTTTCAAAGCTCCAATCAAAAAGCCATTTTAATTGATTTAACTATAAATAGTTTACAAAAAGATGACGAATGCCTAACTGATATTGATTTAGATTATAAATGTCTTTGTGGTATAGTAAGTTTCGAAATTTATTTTAAAATATGCAAAATTTTTGCTAATATTCTTTTAAATAATTATATTAAAAGTGTTAATGATTTAGAACATAAAAAATCAGCAGTTTCTAATAGAAAAATACTAACATTAAAATAATTTTTTTGTTAATATTTTGTGATATTCATTTTTGTTTTTATTTATTTTTTAGTTGTGAATTTATATTATCTATATTATTATTTTAAATATTGAATTAAATTTTATTTTCTTAAAATATGTTTATTTAGTCATGAAGACATATTTTTAGTTGTGATATTTATAGCATTATGCATATAATTAGAAATACAATATTATTTTTTCTAAGTTATTATTTATTTCGTCTTGAAGACGTATTTTAATTTGTGATATAATATTTTACATACATATAATATAAATTTGAATTATTTATTAATAAATTTTCTTTTATTTTATGTGAAATTGTCTTGGAGCTTCATACAAGAGGACAACTTCTATTTTCAAAATAAACTATTCGTAATTGGAGCTTGGCAAATTCAATTGGAGAAGATTAGATTTTCTATTTATGTTTTTTTTTATTTTTAATTATTGTTTTTGTTAATTTTTTATTTATTGTTGTCGTTTATTATTTTGTTTTGATTTTCTTTTTTTTTTATTATACTTGAATTAAAAAAAATTATTAATTAAATTAAAAGGAAATAAAATGGTTTTTTTATTATTAAAAATACTAAATTTTTGTTTTTTAAATTATCCTTGAAAAATTTGTTCTACAATGTGAACTTAAAATAATAAAGTTCAGTTATGCTAAATATAGATATTATATTTTTATTTTATGATATTAATATATATAAAAATTGATCCAATTTCCCTTGGCACGGCTTTTTTATAATCTTCCATATTATTACGCTTTGAACAGTTTTGTTTCCACATACCCACAATTCTTTGCAAATCAATTTTTAATAATCTTTTGTCGTGAGATACCAAAATTACACCGCCCTAAAATATTTTATAAATCTATTATATATGTTCTAATAATCATAACGTACCTACTTTAACTTTATTAATAGCAATTCCCAAGGCATCTATGATTTTTAAATCTAAATGATTTGTAGGTTCATCAAGATCTAAGAAGTTTAGCATAGCTAAATTTTTAACAAATACAAGTTAACTATATTTTGAAATACGAAAAACGTTTGAAAATTACACATGCACATTTTAACGAAAGCAACTCTAGACTTTTGTCTTCCAGATAAATTGCCTACACTTTGTAAAGCTAATGATCCGGATATTCCAAAATTTCCTAACTCTCATTTATATTCTTCTTGAGACTTTCCCGGAAATTCTTCTTCAATTATGCCCACACAACTTTTGTTAAATTAACTACATGATTTAATATCCTGCTCGTAAATCACGATGCAGAGTAACAATACCAGATTGTGGTGATAATTGCCTATGATAATTCTAAGTAATGTTGTCCATTTTCACCAACCTAAAATTATAATTTTTAAAAAAACAATATATAAATCCTTAAAAGAACATTTAAAAAAACTTACAATACAAATTTAAATATTCATTCCATTTATTTACCTAAAATTTGTAAAAATAATTACTTATATCAAACAATTATTAATTTTAAAATATAATACAAATTATAAATAAAGTTATATATAAAAATAAATTCATTTAAAAATTAAAATAACTAACCTGCTCCAAAATGTAATGTTAATCCAAATCATAATATCATATATTTGTTTACACTTTTAGTTTTGACTAAGCACTAAACGTCAGACTACCACTTGCTTGAATGTGTTAGTTTAAAAATGTAGTGCATGGCTTGTGTATACGCACACTGTCGAAGGTTTTGTTAATGCGCATGATTATCGGCACACTAACACATTATTACAATTTTTTTTTTTTATTCTCTAATTTTTTGTTGTTGTTGTTTTTGTTATTTTTTTTCCACAATTGTGTTTTTGAAATGTAGGTTAGTTACGCCACGGTCAATATGAAATTTTTTCTATCAATTTTTTGATTTTTTTTATTTGTTATTGTTTTTTTTTTTTTATTTTTTTACTATAATAATGTAGTTGTTGTTGTCTTGCGTAACCTTTACTCTCACTAAAATTAACCAAACTGTATACTTACTCTCTCTGAAAATTCTCTCTCTTTAAAAAGTGTTTTTTTTTTTTTTTTTTATTTACATTTTTTGACAATTAAAGATGATAGAAGTCTTAAAATTGGGATTAAATTATATCCTTTTGAATTTTGAAAAAAAAATTGACGCATTTACGATATTATGATAATTTGTTGAAATGAAATATCGTAAAAAAAAAAAACATCAAATGTGTAAGAGTGTTAAATTGAATGTAATGTTAAAAAAAAAAACTAGAACGTATTTTTTTTTTCTCCTTTTTAAGTTTTGATTTATTGTGGTTTTATTTTTGATTTTTGATTTTGTTCTTTTTGTTTTTGTTTTATTTTTTTTTTTATTTAAGGATAAAGGATAATCATTTCAAGGATTTAAAAGAAAAAGTATATATATATATATATTTCAATGCTGTTTGTGTATATATGTATGTCAAAAGAAAATGTGCGTAAAATTTATGAGGTTCGGAAAAGATTTTTTTAAATAAATTTTCAATTTTTTTGTAATAAGATGTTTTTTTTTTTTTAAAGTAGTTTCGATATTATTTCATTCTTAGAATTATAAATGAATGAACTTGTGTATATATGTGTGTATGTATATTTACAAATAATAGAGGATAATAATAAATAAATTGTATATTGAATGTCGGAAGATTATAAAAAATTATTGAAATAAAAAAAAAGGACATTTATTAAGGCATAAAGTAAGTATACGATCTCAGGTTGCTTGAGGGCAAAATTTTAAATTAAGATTGAAATTCAGTTTTTATTTTTTTAAATATATTTTATACCTTATTTTGTTTTTTTTTTGTGTACTTGTAATCCGTAAATAACCTTTTTTTTTTGGTGAAATATCCTTTTCAAGGATATTCAATATATTTTCGTATGATTTATATTATTATTTATTGATATTGCTAGTAATTGATGATTATGATGAAAAAATTTTGTTGTTACTCTTGTTATCCTTGAATCATTTTTTTTTTGATTTTGTTGTTGCTGTTGTTTTTTTGTGTGGTCGAAGTCTGTATAATTGTAACTTGATTTGTATATAAAGTATTGGACTTCAATTTTAGTCAATGATATAGTTAAGTAGTAAATTGGTTTTTTTTTCTGAATCCTCTAAGAGGTTTTAAATTGTATATATATATATATATATATATATATATGTTGTAAGTATGAATATACACTTGTAGATATAGTATGTGATATATTGTATACTGTATTGAAGCATTTAAAGATATAATTGGTCAGGCAGACATAAAATTTTATACAAAAGGAATCAAATAGGATTTTAAATCAATATTTTTTTATTTTTTAAATTTTTTTTAACATTCATTTAAACACAATCGCATATTATTGGATTGGTTATGTCGGACCTCAAGTTGCTAGAAAATCGCAAAAGGAATTTTTTAGTTTAAATAAAAGAATTTTGGGAACTTTGTTAAGAGGTTTTTATTTTATTTTTATTTTTTTTTAATAAATAAGAATGTCTGGAAGCGAAATTATACTGAGTTATTGTGTTATTTAATGGTTTTTTTTCAATAAGTACTTATAACTATTATATATAAGTACTTATAACTATACAGAAGTACTTATAACTATATAGAAGTACTTATATTTTAAATGATCTGCAATTGAAGTCCATTTTATAGGTTTATATAGACTTTGAAATAAATTGAATTCAAAGGCAAATATAGTTTTTTGAGTATAAAGTATTAAAAATTATAATTGAGTAATGGTTGATTGATTCAATTGAAAAAAATAGTTCAAATTTTTTTTAATATTAATTTTAAATTGAAAATTTTTAAAAAGTTCAATTGGCGCTTTTTGCAACAGAATTGGTACTTGATTTTATTTTAAATTTTACTAAAAAAAAAAAATCTTTTGTTTTTATGAATAAATATAATTTTAATATATGAGGCAGTTGCATTGAGTATTTATGGTTTGTTTTAGTATATTAAAAGTTAAAAAGGACGAATCTGTTTTTGTTGTAAGTGTAATATACGAAGGCAAAGGATGAAATAAATTAAACTTTTTTAATAAACTTTTCTTTTTTTAAATAAAAATTCACTAAAAATTTTAAATTAACATAAAATTACCATGAAATATCAAAAAACAAGAAAGATTTTTAGACAAGACAAAATCAATGAATAAAGTTCTATAAAAAAATAGTGAAAAGATGTTCATTTATTTTATAGATCTACATTAAAATAAATTGTGTAGAAAATGCTATAGAAATAGTATTTCTCAATTGGATGGGTGTTAGGTTGAGGGAAGATAAATCTCTTTCAGCATAAATATACTAGAACTAAGTTAGTAGTACAGAAAAATTTTTACGTAATTATATATAAGATATCTAAAGCTTGGTGATCCAAAGACTTGAAAATGCTGCATGAAGGTCCGGATGAACTAAAAAAAAGTCTACAAAGAGGGGTTTTATATATTGTTTTCTATTCCACTTTTAAATAATTAAGTCGTGGAATGGGATTCGACATTCGAATTAAATTAAAATTACATATC